>JACEVL010000496.1:265000-445000 GCA_020284085.1 Aporrectodea caliginosa | reverse complement strand
GGACTCACCTCCACTGGATATCGCTCTGAACAGCCGCTCTGATACGATGCATCGCTCGTGAATAAACTGGCGCTCTGCGCTTAGCCTTAGAGTAGGCTATAGCTTTAAAAATTAGGGCTTTACGATTACGATTAGAGGTTTTCTTTTTACCCAATAAATCGCTTCCTGTTCGGTTGCCTTTGCGATTATTTCGCCTGAGTTTCTGCCTTCCTGTTTCACTATTATTTTGTCAGAGTTTTGTTAGTTAAATTTATAGAAATCGGCTTTCTCTGAATATTCTGCTTCTAGGCTTGCTTCTGTTAGCATGCTTTTCATTCGGTTAAATTTTTAGAATTCGGTATCTGTGTCTGTTTGAGTTTCTGCTACTGCTTTTCATTCGGCGTCGTTCAGTCTACAATAGGCTACAGAGTTTGTCTTAGTCAGTACTAGTCAACTTGGTTGTCTGTCGGTCTGTCTGTATCCACAAGAAGCCGAACGTGTATCGGACAATGTAGGACGTACGATTCTCTTTCTACACTACAGTACGTCTAACCTGTTGATGATTTTCGCTATCGCTGTCTTCATCACGTTCATTGCGAAGTGCTGCCCAATGCAATTCCTGCAAATAGCATTCAAACAATCTGCGAATTCTTAATTCCTTCATCAGGTCTACATCGAGAGTATTGCCAAAGGCAATTCATGTAAATGCAATAGGCAAGGAATTTCTATAAGTCGATGATGCACCAGAACAAGATGACCAGCGTCGTCACCTCCTTTATCCAGGATTAGAACTGGCATCAAGCAAGTATTATAATACAATTATAGTGGTAGAGATTTCCCATAAATAACGTCTTTTCAGTACCTCTGTTACAGTACAAACTTAATGTCCGAGGAACATTGGAGGACACAATTACTACAAGAAACAATGGAAGGATGATTTGTTTCCAGGTGACCTAGCATTCCACGAACAATAGCCCACCTAAATGTAACACGACTTGATACGTTCTGATTCTCTGTTAGAGTTCAAAGTGCTTCCAGAGTCATATCACGAAGCCGCAAAACATTGAAATAACTATTAACTTCTTATATTTTACAGCACAGCTTTGTAGCTAAGTCTTCACCTTGACCTTACTACGATCTTTGTTCACAAACGTGAATAGCTTTTCTAGATGACCTTGGTCCGGCGGAAAAGGGACAGAAGGCGAAAGCATCTATCTTGTGTAGGTTTTCTGGTGAGAATCTGTCCGGTCGATATTCATCCGGATCAGTCCACACCTCCTCGTTGTTGTGCAACATGTGAAGAACAACGTTGACCAGGGTTCCAGCTGGAACATGTCTTCCACCCATCATCATGTCCTTGGTCGTCTCTCGTTGAATAATTGGAATCGTTGTGTGGATACGCTGAGACTCCTTGATGCACATCGTCAGGTACTTCAACTTCGGAAGATCATCGCTAAACATGTTTCATCAAGTGTTTCTATGTATGCGTGCATCTGTGCAAGTATGCATAATGTATGTATGCATGTATGAATGCACGTATTTATTCATTCATTACGAAGATTTATTTAGCGCTCTTTCAAGGGTACTACTCACGACCCAAGCACTGACTGCATCTAAGTGTAGCCTACATGTATGTATGCATGTATGTAAGTATGCATGCAAGTGTGTAAGTACGCTTGCATATATGTAGAGGTATGCATGTATGCATGTATGTAAGTACGCTTGCATAATTATATAGAGGCTTACCAAATCGCCCTTTAGAGCCTTGGATGCGCAAAGCTTAATTATGTTAAAGTCATTAAAGCGCTTAACAATTATTATAGTCGAACAGTGGTGTTAAATAAGAGAAGCGAATGGACAGAACGGACAGATGAAGGGAGAAAAACAACATTTAGGTCCAGCAACCAAGGAAGTTTAGGACAAAGAAAACGGCCGGTTTATAATGCAACAAGAGAAAGACAGGTAGAAGTCTCGATCAAAATATGACATGATTTTGGAAATAATAATAATTAGTCTGCGAAACTGCAATACATTCCATTACCTCGTCGGTACTTGTCGGTTAATTCACCGCATTTCATTTTTCACATGCTAATTACTTTCCCACGTTAAATTAATTCACCGCATTAAACTGGTGTCGAAAACACAGGACCATGGTCTAGAAAAACATGTTTTAATTATTTCTAGTGCTGACGTCATATCCGTGCAAGTCCATCCATCTTGCAAATAATACCGTAATAAGAAAACGTGGACGACACTAACCCTAATCCTGACCCTAACCGACCCTCACGACGCGTAACAACGAAGCATCAGCTTAACCTAACCGACATAGATTATAGAACTTTACGTCGTGAGGGTCGGTTAGGGTCAGGGTTAGGGTTAGTGTCGTCATTAGAAGATAGATAAAGACTACGACATAATGCTTCGTATGAAACAGTGAAAAAATGGAAGGACTTGTACGGATATGACGTCACAACTAGTTCTGTGCTTAAAGGAAACAAATGCGTGTCTTCCGGTCGCGTAGAAATTTATTCGGGTGCATGAACGAGCAAGGCAGACGCAAGAATTAAATGCGGTGAATTAACCGACAAGGTACACGAGAAAATTAAATGCGGTGAATTAACCGACAAGGTACACGAGAAAATTAAATGCGGTGAATTAACCGACAAGTACCCATCGTCCACTAAAAGAGCTTCGCATTTTTATGGATTTAGCAGTTACCATAAAAAATAAAGCTGTTAACGAGAATGATATTAAACTATAACTCTTTCAGTAGCAAAACAAAAGTATTACAAATAGGGCCTACTCTTTTGTACTTACTAATCGATATCTTTGTTATCTTTTTCCTTCAGAATTTCATCCACTTCCTCTTGACATCGTTTCAAATGTTCCGGATATTTGGCCAGTGAGTAGAGCGTCCACGATATCCCACTCGACGTCGAGTCGTATCCTGTTGAAAAAGCATTTTATACTGTGATATTATGCTTCAGTTGCTCAAGGTTTGAACATTTTATTAGAGCTCTTGACATCGGCCTGTTCTACTAAGTTAATCGTCAGCTATTTTGCTTTTGGTTGTACTTTCTTCTCTTTTTTTAGTAAGCTCCTGTTATGGTGATAATTCTGCTAACCTTACCGCGTCATTTGAAACTAATTTGCGCCGAATTACTGTACACCTGCCTATGACCACTGTTAGTTTACACGAAATACTTAATAATGGCTCTTAGAATAGCGTGATCGTTTCTGGATATTTGATTCTTGCATTCACATAACTGTCGTTGTGAGATTCCAAATAAACGTTTGGATGCATATATATGTTACAGACAATGTGTAAAATCAGGGATTTTGTAAAATGCCTGAAATTTTTAGGCAATTTGTAAAATCCCCAATTCACTCAGGCACTTTATAAAATCCCTGAAAAAACCAGGGATTTTGTAAAATCCCTGAAATCCGATGCTGAAAATTTGACAGATTGCCTGAAACACAATCGAAATTAGACATCAAATGTTGCACATGACTTTCCCTTTGAAACATTTGCACCTATTTATTTTTCAGCGTCCAGTGGACTTTGAAGTTGCAGAATAATTGAAGTTCTTAATACTGGAGCGAAATTGCTGGTCGTTAGGCGTTTCACTATATCACTAGTCATGTCCTCTTTGGCTATATTTCTAGTCATGTCCGCCTTTGGCTGGGTGTCCGACATGTCCGCCGGCTATGTTTCAAGTCATGTGATAAATAAATAAATAAATAAATAAATAAATAAATAAATAAATAAATAAATAAATAAATAAATAAATAAATAAATAAATAAATAAATAAAATTATATAAATAAATAAATAAAATAAAATACATAAATAAATAAATTTAATTATTTAATTATTTAAATTTATATATTTAACAAATTAATTAATTAATTAAATTTAATAAATAAAGAAATAAATAAATTTTTTTTAAAAATTATTTAATTAATTAAATTTATTTATTTTATTTTATTTAATCCATTAATTAATTAATTAAATTTAATTAATTAAATTTATTGATTTAATCAATTAATTATTTAAATTTAATAAATAGATAAATAAATAAATAAATTTAATTATTTATTTTATTTAATTTTATTTATTTTATTAAATTTAATTTAATCAATTAATCAATTAATTAATTGATTAAATAAATAAATTTAATTAATTAAATAATTAAATTTAGTTATTTATTTTATTTATTTATTTATTTATTTATTAATTCATTGGAATTTTGATTTCAGACAATCTGTCAAATTTTCATCATAAAATTTAAGGGATTTTACAAAATCCCTGGTTTTTTCAGGGATTTTGTAAAACTTCGATAATTTTCATCACTTTCAGGCAATCTGTCAAATTTTCAGCATCAGATTTCAGGGAATTTACAAAATCTCCGGTTTTTTCAGGGATTTTGTAAAGTGCCCGAGTGAATTGGGGATTTTACAAATTGCCTAAAAATTTCAGGCATTTTACAAAATCCCTGATTTTACACATTGCCTGTAACATATATACAGCGTCTGACCTGCACCGAGAAAAGTATTGGTTTCGTCTCTGATCTCCTGGTTGGTCAGTCCATGTCCATCTGAGTCTCTTGCGGTCAGCAGGATGTCCAGAAAGTCTAAGCGATGATTCTCCTCGACGGACTTCTCACCCAAACATGCCTGTGACAAAACAACAAGTTTTAAAATCTAGGTGGAGCGTCAATTTCTCCAAAAGTTACCGATTCTGCAAAAATAAGATAATAATAATAATAATAATAATAATAATAATAATAATAATAATAATAATAATAATAATAATAATAATAATAATAATAATAATACTAATATTACTAACTATTATTATTACTAATATTACTAACTAATATTAATAATAATAATAATAATAATAATAAGGTAATGATAATAATAATAATAATATTTATTATTATATTATATTATGATGATAATAATAATAATAATAATAATAATAATAATAATATTATTATTATTATTATTATTATTATTATTATTATTATTAATATTATTATTATTATTATTATTATTATTATTATTATTATTATTATTATTATTATTATTATTATTATTTTGTTGCTGTTGTTGATATATATAACTATGAGAAAGATAATTTGTTTCGTATTAACTGACTATGTCTGCGGCAATGTCATACCAATGCAGCCTTTCTGTTTCGAATGATTTCATCTGAAACGCCGTGAACGAAGTCACGGTCTCTGCTGAACTGTCTTCCGACTGGTGTTAAATAGAAGATGAAGTCCGAGTATAACCACGGCTTCCTGGTAATTAAATATTTGCATTGTTTATTAACCACATATTCAACGTATATATTATAATGTATCCATAATATTTTATTAATATATTTATATACACTGAATTTCTGTTAAATGTGCACGTATGGATATGTCTCATACATAGTTTACCTACATAAGAAGACGAAGAAGTAGAAAAGAAGAAGAAGAAAATGAAAAAGAAGTGGAAGTGGAAGAACATGACGATGAAGAAAAAAGGAAAAGAACAGAAGAAGAAATGGAATAAAGGAGGAGGAGGAGGAGGAGGAGGAGGTGGAGGAGAAGCAGAGGAAGAGGAATAGAATGACGATGAGGATGATGAAGAAGAAGAAGAAGAAAGGAAGAGGATGATGATGAGGATGAAGAAGGGGAGGAGGAAGAGGAAGAGGAGGAGGAAGAGGAGGAGGAAGAGAAGGAGGAAGAGGAGGAGGAAGAGGAGGAGGAGGAGGAGGCTGAAGAAGAAGAGGAAGCCTGGGAGACAGCCTTGAAAGCAAATGACGGTGGATGGCCAGTCAACTGCCTCTCTGTCTCATCTTCCTACCGACAGCATACGGTTAGTGTACTCATTATAGCTGAGCTGGCTAGTATATATTCGCTGGTTGAGCAGAAGTCTAGAAGGAAATTCCTTCCCTAACCGAATGCAGAAGCGCCCTTATAGACGAAAGACATTTGAATACAATAGCTTGAAATGGTCTTTATTACATATTTGTGTCATTTATCTTTCAAAAACCTATGAAATTTCATGGAGTTCTTATTGTATTAAACAAAGCATACTTGTATGCCTCCGTTTAAACACCCTCGAGACGTCTCAATTCAATGTTGTCTATTTCCATTTCAGCCTGAAATTATTTTATCTCCTCCAGCTGATACTTTCCTTCTTCAAGACGCATTCTTAACTCAGTTTAATTCCGCCATTAACTCTCAATGTTGTCTGCATCAATTTGTAAACTTTTAACATCAAAACGCATTCTTTGCTCTGTTTCCGCTCAGGGTTTTCTTTCCTGATCGTCTGTTTGCCTAGCGTCGGCTTGTAATTTTAAGCGTAGCCAATAGCCAGTTAAAATTCTCGTTCCAAATTCTGCTGGCTTTGAACCTTCCCAGTTCTCTTCCGTCGCTGTCTTTCTGCTTCTTCAATTTATTTCTGGGTTTTAATTTCCAACTGTTTTATCTTCAGACTACATCCCTCTACACCTATTAACTTAATATTCGTGGACAGCTATAACTTAGCTAGCGTTTTCTACAGCTGCAGTGCATTGAACCCTTTCGTATCCTGAGTTTCCTGACTCAGTCTTTCAAGTTCTAGTCTCAACTCCTCCGAGTCTCCGAGTCCGACACATCAAACACGTCCTTGAGTGTTGCAGTTGTCTGGCAGCGAACAGAGCATCCATGTATGCAGGTATGTGTCTCTGTTGATGACTTATCTTCTATCTTTCTGCTCAGGTTTCGATGGCTCACGCAATTCAGTCCATTATATCAACTCAGACACGTATCAAGTGTGTGGATGTGTCTGTCTGTGTGTGCACAGCTGTGTGTATTTATTTAATGTATGTTTATTTGAATACGCAATTAACCGCTGCTTTATCTATCACTCCTCGTCGGACTTTCCATCTCAAAACTTCAGTCTCACCTCTTCATGAATTCATACCACGATTTATCTGATCCTAATCCTTCCAATTCTCGATCTATGCGAACTCCCGCCTTAACAGGTATACAATATCATGTCCCCTCTGGCGAATTCGGACCTCCTTTTGACTACCCCTGGACAACCCCGCTGACTCGACGCAGCGCTCGTGAATAAACGTGTGCCCTGCGCTTGTCTTTCGAGTGGAGATTTAGAAGTTTGGCATATGCGATTACGATGAATCTGTAACACTTACAGGGTTCGGTGAACAACTGTTCCGTTGAGAGAGTTATTGGCCTTGACGTATGGATGATTCTCCCTAAAGTGAAGAAAAGTTAAAAGTTTATTCGGGTATTTTCAGATGTCTGACAGAGCAAAATGGCTATTTTCATAGCGCTTAGTTTTAAGGATGAAGGTGTTACAAGCTACAGTTTGTTCTGCTCAGTCACCACTTGCGTCATCTCGTCATCTCGTCATTCATCCTCAAAACTTATCTACGACTATGGTCGTTGACTTTCTAAAATAAACATCGTGATAGAGTAGTGAATACCCGCTTAGAAATGTAAATGCCTACTTAGCTACATTCTCGAATACCCTCTAAGTTCAAACAGTGAATACCCTCTTAGCTGGCAATCGTTGTCGTAGCTGAAGGCGCATCTTAAAATGACATCAAGGGTCAACAGACTGATGTGTTTGAAGACCTCGAAGCATTCGTTTCTTTCGGCGAGTTTCTCCAATTGATCCTATAAAAATAAAACGAAATTTTCATCAAGCAGTCTACGATTTGCACATTTAGTGGGAATCCAATCCTTCGGTCTGAATTTAACCTAACGGAGCTAGTCTTACGATCCAGAGTGTCTCCCAAAATCGAACCATACCTGGAAATTATTTTATTATTTCAGATAAAATGGTACCGATATAACATACCGAGGTTTAAAGAATTTTACGGGATACCAAGCACTGTTGAAATTATCGGGTACCGCAGGAGAAGAGCATTTGCAGTGATTGCTATGACAAGTCCTTGCTTTATAATTTAACGCCTTAACGACGAGAATGTACTAAACGCGACTGGGCAACCAATGCAGTTCGTCTATAAAGTGTTAAGACAGCGACGGACCCGGGAAATTAGACTCAGCAGGCATTCACTGGTATGAAGTTTTAACAAATTCCTTTTCTCAGCCTCGGCTTATAAAGGCTTGGGACAAACCTTTTCCTCAGTTTATTACGGCGTGAGGAGAGCCATTTCCTAGGTAGTGCGCGTGCCTGCTCGTACTCGTTTTGTATACGAAATCGCTAGAGAGCAGTCTGCAGTACAGCATGCATGTAATGCTCTGTCATATAGGACCAAGACCAGATAAGCCAGATTATCAGAATGAGTTTAGATAGAATCATATCAGACTCGATTATTTCAGACAATATCAGAGTAGGTCAGAGTATTTTAAAGTTCGCTCGTGAATAAGCTGGTGCACTGGACTGCGATTAGCTTTACAATTGGAGTCTACGATAACGTTTAAATCGATTAAACTCAGCTAAATTAGATTAGATAAGATAATGCTTACGATGAGTATGTCTGTGCATCGGTTGTTTACCACCATGTAAGATCGCAGAATGTCGACATGGAAGGCTGGGTTGAGCAGCCGACGATTCCTCTCCCACTTTTTGCCCCCTTAAAGCCCCAAACCTTCACCAATGACCGGAAGCATGTTATAGTGTGTACCCAGGTGCACTGCCTTCGGTTCTGAAAGATCGGAAAGAATGCGCGTTACTCGATCTCGCAGTCTAGATAAGATTTTATTTTCAAAAATAATTTATGATAATTGATAAAGTCAACTGAAGTTAAATTTGAGGAATGAATTAATTGGCAAAAGGCTGTGGTGATGTTGGGCGTGTTGTTGTTTTTGCTTGACTTTGTGCCGGTGGTGTTGGTGGCGGTGTTGGTGGCGGTGCTGGTGTTCGTGGTGGTGCCTCTTTCTTCTCTCGCCATGATACTCAAGACATGGTCGATTGTTCAGTGATTGACAATTATTTAATTTTTCACCGCTGAGAGCAGCGGTTCTTCTCCTGGGTTCTTTGTTGGCCGTATTGTGAAGTTTTGCCTAAGTTCGGAGGCCCTCGGTTTCGGTATTAGTATTAGCACCCAGTACATTTGGTTTAAAAAAAAATTCCACTGACTTGTAGACCTATGTTGTCATTAAAAACCGCGCGCCCACAACCGCGCGGCAAATAATTACCGCGTTCTATTCATTAGGCTATGTCGCCGATTAAAACCGCGCTTCTAGTAAAGTTCTTTATCGTAAAATATTTTCGTATTTAAAGACAATTCCTTTAAAATAATATTTGAAAGCTACTATGTTCGAAATCAACAAATTCCTAATTTCCTATGCGTATCCCTTGTTCCTCAAAAAAATAGACGGGCTTGAGTCATCTTCTACCAGCGAGGGACTGCTCGTCGGCAGCGTCATCGTGTATATGAACGCTGTCACCTGTGGCTGCTCTACTCTATCGACGCAATTGTCTTGGCTCAGAGACTCTGATCATCCCAGCCATCTTTCCTAACCGATGTAATATTTTTACTCGCGGGAGAGAACGAAGGTCAGAAAGAAGGACCAACCATCGAGAAAGCTCAACGCTGTCTAGTAGCAGAGCGAGCATGCGGAACTATGAAGTCACCTCTAGAGGCCGAGAGCAGAGATCGGCGACTAGAGCAGGCCGAGGTTAAACTAAAGAGCTCCCGAAGATAGACAGGTGCTCTGCCCAGAACACAGTGCCAGACAATGGAGGAGACCCTATAATGGATGCACTGCTGGACCGGAAGCCAGTGGAGAACATCAGGCACAAATGCAGAGATGTGGCCAAACTTAGTTATGCAGGATCCAGACTTCAAGAATGGAAACTTCTCCAGGAAAATGTCCGAGTGACTTCGTTTCGCACTCGTCATGAGAAGTCTGAGGAGTAATTCAGCAAGGAAGATTACGTTGTCTTCTGCTTCGATGTAGAAGGCCTGATGAATGCCCTCGGATTTAAACATGACCCTCAAGAATGGCGACTATACATAAACTCTGCGAAATTGAGTCTTAAAGCGGTGCTGCTGCATAATGGAAACCAACTTTCATCTATTCCGGTCGGACACGCTGTCAACACGAAGGAAACCTATACGACAACCTAAAACACCTGTTGAACTGTCTTCAACACAGCCAGTATGGATGACTTTGCACTATGTGAGGAGAGACTGGCCTGAGAGGAAATCTCTGAACGTCGGAGAGAAGAATGAATGTGCAACGCCTAGCACTGGTAGCAACCCAAAAAATCCTGCTACCATCGCTACACATCAATCTTGGTGTGGTGAAAAACTTCTTCGTGAAGTCCATAGACCGGACTGGATCAGTTTTCAAGTACTTGTGTCAGTTGTCTGTAAAATTTCCTCGACTCAGCGAAGCAAAGATTAAGGAGGGAGTTTTTGTTGGTCTTCAGATCCGTCAGCTATTCAGAGATGAGATGTTCGACAACCTGCTTCAGGATGACGAGAAGAAAGCTTCGAAGGCATTTCGTCTGGTGTCAACTAACTTCCTCGGGAATGTCAGGGCAGAAAACTACAAGGAATTGGTTGAGGACATGTTGTCTATGTATCACAAACTTGGCTGCAATATGTCCTTAAAGATTCACTTTCTCCATTCCCACTTGGATTTTTTCCCCAACAACTGCGGCATGGTTAGTGATGAGCACGGTGAACGTTTTCACCAAGACATTGCAATTATGGAGACACGATAAGCGAAACTGGTCAACTTCCATGTTGGCTGACTACTATTGGAGGCTCGCAAGAGATAATCCTGAGCAGCTATGCAAGAGACAGGCAAACCAGCGTCGGAAGTAGAAGCGGACCTTTACTGCTACATGTCATAATTGTCATATGTACGTATTGTTCTATGACAATAGAAACTATTGCTGATTTCTTAGATATTGTACCCAATTCTTTTATTTCATTGTTATATTCGTGTCAAGCACACTGAAACCTATCAGAAATTGCAAATTTAATATCAGAGGCATGACTTTCACGAAAATGTGTTGTCCAGTGTAATTAGTCGAGGTGATGGACGTATCCAGCAATCATTCCATTATGGATCCTCCTCTAAAATCAAACAGCAGGTGCTATTGTGCGCTATGTAAATGTTCAATTACAATGTCGTTCTCCAGTGGCCGAAAGGGCTTGAGTCACATACCTGAAGTTTTCAAGATGAGCCTGACACTTTCTGGATGATACACAACAATGGTAGGATGGATTGGACCAAACCAGAGAATCAGGAAACCCTCTGAATAGTCTGCGGTCAGTTTCTTCATCAAGAGAAAACCCTTTTCGTTTGGACCTGGAAACTGAAATCAGAATTGTCATTATTGCAACTCGAGTTTTCTGTCTGCAGATATAATCTTTATCGTAACAGAGATAATATTCAGAACCCAAATAGTAGTAGCTTCCAGTGTTTTACAACATCATTTCACTGCTGACGTCGCCCTCCTTCTTAACTCAATCTCGGAACTGGCATTGTTAAACTTGTGACAGTGGCTGAGTTGATTCAAAGCCCAAAATAGACCGAGTCTAGTGTGGCAGCTCATTCAGAGCAGCTGAGTGAAAATAGACTGAGTTGTCTTAGCTACATCATCCTGGTGCCCCTGTTACCTTGGACAGTATAAATAGTCTAAAGCGTTCGTGCATATTATAGGGACATCCGCAATAAAACAAAGCCATATAACATACATACTTAATGAGCCAATTCTTAAGCACGTATATATTTATGAATATGCAATATACATATATACAAACATAGAGACGTATTACGAACATACAGACATGCAAACATACATGAACATATGCATAATGCATATATTCACAGACAAACATATAAGTAAGTAAGTAAGTAAGTAAGTATATCCTTTATTGAGAAGCACCAGCAAACGCACAGCACTGTACATGGCAATATTAATACATTCAAACAAATAAAAATATGATATATACAACCAAAGAATTGAATGAGAGGCTTTATTGTAAGCCTACATCAGGGTAACATCGAGGAAGAAGAGCTAAGGCTAGTCATATGGGAAAATGAAGGGTCTAAATAGCCAGATCTAGGGTAAACATAGTTTATTTGTATAGCATCCGGGCAAGGAAGCATTTCTGAGTCAGTTTGTCAAACATGGAAAGCTCACGGTTATGGGACCGTGGCCGCAGGGAGTAGCGCGATTATTATTATTATTATTATTATTATTATTATTATTATTATTATTATTATTATTATTATTAAATAAATTTGTAACGCGCGCAAGGTCACACCGAAATGTGAATCTGAGGCGCGGATAGTCAGCCGCCAGATGAAGATGCACTTAGCAGGGGCGCAACCACGGTCCAGAAGTTGGGGGGACCTACTAGAATGTGTGAGTGGGGGGAATTGCGAGCGCCGAAGGCGCGAAGCTGCGATTGCCGAAGGCAAGAAGCCCCTAACGACTAGGGGTATGGGGGAGCGTCGTAAGCAATTTTGAGCATTTGATGCCAAATGGAGTACATTTTGGGCTTTTATTTACCTCAAATTTTTCACCGATGATTTCGATATAAAAGTACCTAATCCATCTAGATCTGTGAAAAATATGACTTTATTATATGAATAAACTGGAAGTGACAAGGGTTTAAGAGAATTGAACGGAAAAGAGTAGAATAAGCTCTAGAACAGTGTTTGTCAAAACTAGGAAAATCGGCAGGGAGGAAGCCTGGACGGGTCATTTTTCTCAGAATACCGTTAAGGCGTTTATGTTCCCCTACAGTGGCAAATCCCCACCAAACAGAGGAGGCATAAGTAGCCGTGCGAGGATAGTAGCTCTAACAATGTCAAAGAGACGTTCACAGTGGTAACCGTGGGCGACCAAAACACGTAGCGCGAACATGGATTTTCGGGGTTTGCAGCATAATTATTTTGTCCATGTGTGCCCCAAAGCCAATCTGATCAGAGATAGTGACACCCAAAATAACCATCTCCTGGACCCGCTCGATGCCAGGGATGAGAGGAGGGAGGGCAATAGAGCCTTGTAGTATACTGGCATTAATGGCACACAGGGGAGAGATTGCAGAAGGCAAGAAGTTCCTAACAACTATATATATGCTGTATGGAAAGCGTTGTAAGTCCCCCCCCCGCTATCGGGGTCTGGGGCGGAGCCCCAGAAGCCGACGCAATTTTGAGCATTTGATACCAAATGGAGTGCATTTTTGGCTCTTGTTTGCCTCAAATTTTCAAAAGTTGGAGGGGACCGTCCCAACCTGTTCGAAAGTTGGGGGGACGCGTCCATGGCCGTCCCAACCTGTTCGAAAGTTGGGGGGACGCGTCCCACGGGTCCCATAGGGTGGTTGCGCCTATGGCACTTAGGTTTCTAAATCCTTGAAAGCCAAGGAGAAATAGTGAGTTTTGAGCCGCTTTTTGAAGGAAGGAAGTGAAGTTGAGCTACGAAGAGAAAGTGGTAGTCGATTCCATTCCTTTGGAGCAGAGGCGTGGAATGCACGAAAGCCCATAACTGTTCTGCATCGTGGCTCAGCTAGAAGACCTGTACTAGATGATCGCAGGCAACGAGGAGGGATGTAAGGAGTTAGTAGTGCATGAATATAGGTAGGTGTGCTGGTGTTGAGGGCTTTGTATGGGCTTTGGACGATTGCTTGATAGGCGGTAACAATTTATGCAATACATGACAAGGATTGTGCAGAATACAGGCAAAGAGTCTAGTATCCGCATTTCATACATGCATATTATTACATGCATACATACAGTGTAGCCTACATAATATACAATGTATGTACATGAAACATTGAAACAAACATACACGTAGCTAGTACAGATGTTGAGAGACTGTTTCAACGTGTTGCATACCTGGTGCAGATTTCCATAGAGCCAATGTGTTGGAAGGCATGGAAAGTTCTTGGCAAATCGATTGCGTTGTCGAATCCGAAGGAAGAACCGAATGAAGGTGAAGAGACCGTAAAGCAGAGACCCAACGAGCACAGTCCAGACGACAAACCCTGACGATGGGAGTGGCATTCTGTCGACAGAAGATATCTGTGAATATAGACGTTACAGTGTCTGCAATTATTTATATTACGTGGGTTTATAATTATCAACTAGCGATAGAGCTAGCGCGGTAAGGTGTCGTTGTCAGCGGGTTCGTTTGCCTGGGACTGTGTACTGTAATGTAATGTATTTTCCTAGGGTAAGCTAATTATGTATGATGAAGCAGGAGAAGAGATCCTATGAAGAAGAAGGATTAGGTGTACCTACCTCTCTCAGAGTTGCTACATCAAAATCAAGTCCCCAAGCTGTATGATGGCAACGGTAATATTAGTATGGTGCAGAATCGGAGACCCGAGATGATACTTTGATAAGTCAAGATGTGTTTGCGTAAGGTATTTTGAAGCAGCGCTCGCGAATGAGCTGGTGCACGGCACTTATATGTGGGGTATCGCGTAAACAAAGTCATAGTGTGACATAGTTTATTGCTAATACTAATTCTAGTAGCATAGAGATATACGCCACAGAATTCAAGTCTTATCTCAACGGTTTCAAAGAGATATAGAAAATATTGTGTTTTCTTTGAAATCGGAATTTACGGTCGGTTGGCAAACCGCAATCAATATGTTTGCAACTAAAATAAATCACTTACAGCGAATATAATTGATTGCTATCGATACCGTCCTCGTGATTACAGCAATACGATAAGAATATGCTATGAGTAAAATGGATTATTTATTGTCCCGTCGTTTCCTGATGATAACGATTATTAATGATTTTAAGGGAGTGGGCGAAAGATGTCACGTGCTCCATCCATCTCGGCGTGTTTTTCTTTTTTCTTCTTATGTAAATCGCGTCTTCGTATTTCATGACGCGTACAAGACGTCGCTTAACTTGTCGCTATGGATCCAGAAAGACAGACAGACAGAGAAAGAGAGACAGACAGAGACAGACTGATAGACAGAAAGACAGAGACAGACAGAGGCAGAGACAGACAGAGGCTGAGAGGCAGAGAGACAGAGACAGGCAGACAGAGAGACAGAGAGAGACAGAGAGAGACAGAGAGACTGACAGAGAAAGACACAGTGAGACGAAGAGACAGAGAGAGAGATAGAGAGAGACAAAGAGACAGAGAGACAGAAAGAGAGACAGAGACAGAGACAGCGAGACGAAGAGACAGAGAGAGACAGAGAGAGGGACAGAGATACAGAGAGAGACAGAGAGAGACAGAGAGAGACAGGGACAGAGACAGGGAGACACAGAGAGATAGAGAAAGACTGAGAGACAGAGAGAGACAGAGAGAGACAGAGTGTGTGTGAGAGGTAGAGAGAGAGAGAGCGAGAGAGAGAGAGAGAGAGAGAGAGAGACAGAGAGAGAGTGTGTGTGTGTGTGTGTGTGTGTGTGTGTGTGTGAGTGCAGGGCAGTCCAGTAATGGGGTCTCGAGACCGAGGACAGCGAAAAGAAGCACCCGGATCACCGGTTAATAGCAGAGAACGAGTTGTTGTCGGGAGTTGGTTCCATAATGAAGGGCCAAAGAATGCAAAAGCTCGAGATTTAGCCATAGCAGTCCTTGCTCGTGGGACAAAGAGGTCAAAGCGGCCAAGTGAGCGAAGCGGACGCAGAGAGGTGGCACAGATAGGTCGACGAATGAGGCCACAGAGCTACTTGGGAGCTAGGCCAGAATAAGACCGGTAGATAAGAACGACTACCTTAAGCTGGATACGAGCAGTGAGAGAGAGCCAGTGAAGATGCTCCAACATATAGGGGGAGATGTGTTAGAAGCGAGAGAGTCGGGCTATCGTATTAAGCACAGGTTGAAGAGGGCAGAGGCGCACTTTAGGGAGGCCTGCAAAAAGAGAGTCGCAGTAATCAACACGGGAGCAGATAAAGGCAAGGACTATACACGCTAAGACCGAGGAGAAGACAGAACGTAGAATTGCTCTGAGACGTCTCAGGTGGAAGTCCAGTGTCCGTGACCTAGGCTTTGTCCTTGACAGCACTATCACCTTCTCAGAACACATCAAGAATCTCGTCCGTTCCTGCTATTTCCACCTGAGACGTCTCAGAGCAATTCAGGTCCAGGTGCTTCCTTTCGCTATCCTCGGTCTCGAGACTCCATTACTGTACTGCCCTGCTCTCTCTTTCACTTTCTCTCTCTGTCCTCTCTCGCTAACTTCTTTTTCTCTCTCTCACTCTCTGTCTCTCTCTGTCTCTCTCTGTCTCTCACTCTCTATGTCTGTCAGGCTGTCTCTCTGTCTGTCTCTCTGTCTGTCTGTCTGTCACTCTCTGTCTCTCTCTGTCTCTTTGTCTCTGTATGTCTGTCTATCTGTCTCTGTCTGTCTATCTGTCTATCTCTCACTCTGTTTCTCTCTGTCTTTCTCTGTCTTTCTCTCTCTGTCTCTCTCTGTCTCTCCCTCTGTCTCTCTCTCTCTCTGTCTCTCTCCGTCTCTTCGTCTCGCTGTGTCTGTGTCTGTCTATCTCTCTGTCTGTCTCTCTGTGTGTCTGTCTGTCTCTGACTCTCTGTCTATCTATCTGTCTGTCTGTCTCTGTCTGTCTATCTCTGTCTGTCTGTCTGTCTGGTTCCATAGCGACAAGTTATGCAACGTCTTGTACGCGTCATGAAATACGAAAACGCGATTTACATAAGATAAAAAGAAAGACACGCCCAGATGGAGCACGTGACATCTTTAGACCATAGTTGTAAAAAACGTTTTTTCGTTTTTTATTTTTCCTCCCAAAACGTCGTTTTTTTCGTTTTTTATTTCTCGTCTCGTTTTTTTCCGTTTTTTATTTTTATGTAACTTTATTTATTTATTAACTGTCTGTTACTATTTGTTTAATTTTATTTTTGTCTGATATCTCTTACGTTGTCTCCGTCCTTTCAAGGATTCATATAATTTACGTCACTATTTAGTGTCATCAGTTGAAATAAACAGCTACAGGAAATAAAATTTATAAAAGTTATTTGAATTTCTAAGTTATCCAAAATGCGAAATGTTGTCTTTGTACTCAATAATCTCTGATTGACTGATAAACTGACGGATATTACTCCATATCAAGTTCTTATTATAAGTGAGAATTGTAAGTAGACCTACTTTTTAATTAAGTACACTCTATACTTGCAAAGTTTAGTTTTTAGTTGCCTATGTCTGCATGGATTGATATGGACTTATGTATACAATTTTAATTTGAAAAGATTTCAATATTTTTAATTTCTCGAATTCTTTTTAAACCAACTAAGTCTTATGAAAAAGAAAATAATTGTTGTAGATTACAGTTACTTGGTGATTACTAATAAAGTTATGTTATTTGCTAATTAAAATAAAATTGTGTAAACAAGGTTTTAATTTTAAAATGCAGTAAAAGATGTAGAAAAGTCAAATTATTTTCTTTTCCGTTTTTGTCTCGTTTTTTTCCGTTTTTTATTTTTTTCAATAAAACGACGTTTTTTTCCGTTTTTTATTTTGATTTGATCGTTTTTAACAACTATGCTTTAGACCACTCCCTTACAGTCGAAGGTGGAGAATATTGCAGAATTTTTCGAATTAATTAGGCTACATTAATCATCAGGTAGCGATAGGACAATAAATAATCCATTATTACTCATAATACATTCTGGTCGTATAACATAACATAGGTTTTTTATTGCTCCCAAAAAAAGTACAGTAACAAATCATCATATTTCAAATAATACTAACTTGGGATACAAAAGGAGGACCTAAAGGGACCAGAGTCCCGCTATAATCACGAGAACGTTTTGGTAGAGATGAATTATATTCGCTGTAAATGATTTATTATAGTTGCAAACCTCTATCAATATTGATAGCAGTTTGCCAACCGACCGTAAATTCCGGTTTAGAAGAAAACGCAATATTTTCGATATCTACTTGAAACCGATAAGACTTGAATTGCGTGGCGTATATCTCTATGCTAGTAGAATTAGGCCTACATGTAGTATTCGCAATAAACCATGTCACACTATGACTTTGATAAAGCGGTAGGCTACTCTACAGCTAAGCGCCGTGGACCAGTTTATTGGAGAGCTCTGCTTAAAAATACCTTGTGCAAACGCATCTTGACTTATCAAAGTATCATCTCGGGTCTCCGATTCTGCACCATACTAATATTACCGTTGCCATCATTCAGCTTGAGGACTTGATTTTGATGTAGCAACTCTGAGAGAGGTAGGCACACCTAATCTCCTTCTTCACCCTATATAATATCTTACTCTAAAAAGATACATTACAGTGCTCAATCCCAGGAAAAGAAACCCGCTGACGACACCTTACCGCTATAGCTGTCGCTAGTCCATATGAACCCACGTAATATAAATTGCGGACACTGTAACGTATATATTCGCAGGTATCTTCAGTCGACAGAATGCCACTCCCATCGTCAGGGTTTGTCGTCTGGACTGTGTTCATCGGGTCTCTGCTTTACGGTCTCTTCATCTTCATTCGGTTCTTCCTTCGTACTCGACAACGCAATCGATTCGTGAAGAACTTTCCAAGTCTTCCGAAACACTGGCTCTATGGAAATCTTCACCAGGTATGCACCACGTTGAAACAATCTTAACACCTCTACTAGCCATGTTTGTTTCGTGTACATAGATTGCATATATGTATGTATGCATGCATGTATTGAATAATATGCATGTATGTGCAATTGTGCATGTCTGTCTGTTCATGCATGTGTGATGTATATATCTATGTATGTTTTTGTATGCTGCTATGCACGTCTCTATGTACGTGTGTATGATTGTATGTATAATATGTAAGTCGTATGAACATTAAAATATACGTTCCTCAGTATGCAGTGATATATATGTCTGTGATATGGCTTCGTTTTATTGCGCTGATTTTTTGCGTACAGTCTGAAAATCTGAAAACGAAGGCGCTACATAACTTGTCTATGGTCGTCGCACGGAATCCGCTAAGCAACCTAGAACCCGCAAACGTTAGGGTAAAGACCCAGACGGTTACCAAGTACTTACCAAAGGATATCTCTATAACATGCACGAATTGTTTAGACTGTTTAGACTGTCCACGGTAACAGGGACACCATGATGATGTAGGTAAGACTACTATCTCTCTGAATGAGCAGCTACACAAGACTCAGTCTATTTTGAGCTTTGAATCAACTCATCCACTGTCTCTAGTATGCCAATGCCAGTGCCGAGCTTCAGTTAAGAAGGAGGGCGACGTCAGCAGCGAAATGATGTTGTAAAACACTGGAAGATGCTATTATTTGGGCTCTGATGATTCTCTACGTTACGATAAAGATTATTTCTGCAGACGTGAAACTCGTATTGCAAAATTGCATCTGTCTGGCAAATTCTGGTTTCAGATTCCAGGTCCAAACGAAGATGGTTTTCTCTTGATGAAGAAACTGGCCGCAGACTATTCAGAGGGTTTCGTGATTCTCTGGCTTGGTCCATTCACTCCTACCATTCTTGTGTATCATCCAGAAAGTGTCAGGCTCATCTTGAAAACTTCAGGTATGTGACGGAAGCCACTGGAATACGAAATTGTAGTTGAACATTTATACAGCGTACAATAGGACCTCCTTCTGATTTTAGAGGATGATCCATAATGGAGTGATTTCTGGATACGTCCTTCACCTCGACTAATTATCGTCATTTTAGGTGATCTGTTACACCGTTGTGGAGCTTGTTTCAAAGGAAAAATGAGAGAAAACCTATGGATATACTTTACCTAGACTGTGTCTTGCATATTCATTCATTCGTTCATTCATTTGAGAATTTAAATAGCGTCTTTAAAAGTCCTCCTCAGAGGCGCTCTCTGCGTAAGCCTATTAAGATGTTAAGTATCATTACGAACAAAAATATTACACCAGTTAGCAAAATAATGCGCAGTAAGCTAGAAGAGTCAACATTGGCGGGTCATATACATACCACGCACACACACGTGGAGCCAACCAAAAGATTCCCGTCGACAGCTTACAGTTGGCATGGATGCTCAGAGTCTCTGAGCCAAGTTGTATCGATAGAGTAGAGCAGCCACAGGTGACAGCGTTCGCAAACACGATGACGCTGCCTACGAGCAATTCCTCACTGGTAGAAGATGACAAACGCCCGGTTTTTCGTCGATGCACAAGGAGTACGCAGAAAAAGGCATTCGTCGTTAAGTTTTATTAGACTGAGGGAATAGAACTACTTCCGTCAAAAAAAAAAAATAATAATAATAATAATAACACACACTTTTTCGTGCCTCTAAACTTCCGAGATCCTAGGTCCAATTAACATCACTGGCCAAACTTTATGTCAGATCTAGGTCGTAGCCTGACGCTGTCTACAGGAGAAAACAGAGAGACCTGCTTCTTGTTTCTTGCTGCAGCTCTAATACTGTCCAGCGGTTCAACTCGGTGGCTTTCCGCGGCACTTTAGCGGAGCCAGACCTAGGGGAGATTTGACACTAACGGCACTAATGATGTTCATTTTAGAAACAGCTACTGCATCC
The DNA here is from genome assembly GCA_020284085.1 of Aporrectodea caliginosa. Lineage (NCBI taxonomy): Eukaryota > Metazoa > Annelida > Clitellata > Crassiclitellata > Lumbricidae > Aporrectodea > Aporrectodea caliginosa. The sequence continues at coordinate 424,567 of JACEVL010000496.1, read as the reverse complement.
TTGTCAATTGCAGCTCTTAGTATTGCTGTTGATTGATGGAGAGAATAAATATTGTTGCATAATAAAAAAAACCATAATAATAATAGTAATAATAATAATAAAAATTATTTTACTCTTTTTAAATGATGTCTAAATCTGTGTACTTCGGGGCATAGTAGAAGCAGCAGCTGCAGTAGTAGTAGTAGTAGTAGTAGTAGTAGTAGTAGTAGTAGTAGTAGTAGTAGTAGTAGTAGTAGTAGTAGTAGTAGTAGTAGTAGTAGTAGTAGTAGTAGTAGTAGTAGTAGTAGTAGTAGTAGTAGTAGTAGTAGTAGTAGTAGTAGTAGTAGTAGTAGTATTAGTAGTAGTAGTAGTAGTATTAGTAGTAGTATTAGTAGTAGTAGTAGTAGTAGTAGTAGTAGTAGTAGTCGCAGTAGTAGTAGTAGTAGTAGTAGTAGTAGTAGTAGTAGTAGTAGTAGTAGCAGCAGCAGCAGCAGCAGCAGCAGCAGTAGCAGCAGCAGCAGTAGTAGTAGCAGCAGCAGTAGTAGTAGTAGTAGTAATATTATTATTAATATTAATAATATTGATAGTAGTATTAATGCTAACAATTATCATTATTTAATAACATATTCAAAGATGATTATCATTAAGCAGGTAAAAGTGGGCATAGGAGGCAAATATTGTTTATTGAGAGGGTGTCAAACAAGTATGAGGCAAGGAGCAGCCTCTTAGACATTGGATGTTCATAATTTTATTAGCGAATTGGATGATTAGGCTCATCTGGAATGAAGTTTGTACGTTTACGAATGACGCATAGACTAAACTGCACCAGTATTTCCATCAACATTTTAAATTCACACTAAACCATTCTAGTAACAAAATCCCTTTCCTAGATATCAAAGTTATTAAAACAGACAGAGGCCTTAAAAACCCTATATACACTACAGACAAAAAGCTATACCTAAATTTCTACAGTGATCATCCCGCACACACAAAGAAATCTATTCCGTTCAGCCAATTTCTCAGATTGAAGCGTATTTATCAGACCCTGTAGACCTACAGACTCAGCTAGGTAACATGACTAAGCTGTTTGGAATAAGAGATTACCCTGCATATATACACTGTGTCCGGAAAAAAGGGACCCTTTTGATAATATGAAAATAAACTAGTAAATGTTCATCGATTTTTAAAATTCCAAGACCATTTTAATCCTGATATAATTTGCTAAATACTGGTTAAAGTATGAAAGTTTTTGTTATTTAATAACGACGTCATAATGACGTCATTTTCATCAAAATTCAAGTGTCAAGGACGGCACAAAAAATCATCTAAAAGTTTCAATATTATTTTAAACTGTCATTTATCAATTATAAAGTTTAGTTTAATTTAATTTTTACATTTCAATAATATTAGACTACAAGGCGTGCTCAAAGTGTCCACCTTCTGCCTCAACACAAGCTTCAAGACGAGCGCGCCACAGGCCAATAGCAGCAGCGATAACCAGCTGATCAAATTCATCCCAGGCATTAACAATACGCGCACGGAGTTCTTCAATGTCTCTGATCTTTGTCCTGTAAACCTTCTATTGCATTAGTCCCCAAATCTTGTAATCAACGAGATTAAAGTTCGGGCTGTTTGGCAGTCAAAGATTAGGAGGCATGAAATTCAGAGTATCCATTGTCTGCAGTTCAACAGTTTCACGAGCTCAGTGAGCTGGAGCGCCATCTTGTTGGAATGTGTAATAATCCGAATATACCCTGGATACCAGACAACAATTTTTCCGACAGCAAACAATCACGGGAAAAAGTTCCACTTATTTTCCCGCCTGGTTCTGTTAAATGAATTTCCGTTTTACGACGATCCGATCATCCGACGCACCAATTTTTTGTCATACTTAAATTTTGATGCGAATGACGTCATTATGACGTAATTATTTGATGACAGGAAATTTTACATTTTAACCATGTTAGCAAATTATGTCAGGATTAAAATGGTTTTGGAATTTTAAAAATCGATGAATATTTACTAGTTTATTTTCATGCTAACAAAAGGGGTCCCTTTTTTTCCGGACACAGTGTATAATTATAATTACTGAAGCACTATGAAAGATTGACAAGTTAACAGAGATACTTTGTTGAATATGAAATTAAAATAAGAACAATGATAGACCCATCCTCAGGGGCGGAGACTTAGGGAAGACAGGGGGGACGGTCCCCCCCGAAACTTGAGGTGGGGGGGACGGAGCTGCTTATATCCCCCAATTTTCTGAAATATTTCATGAATATAATAATAATAGCTACGAGTCACAGCTGGTTCTTATCAGCACTCAAATAATAGAGCAATTTTGTTCAGATGACAGCTTAAAACCTACCATTATAGTGTGGAAATTCAAAAAAAATTTAAATAGGGGAGGGGCACATACCCTCCCCAAACCCCTCCCCAAACTGAGACACGACTCAAACTACATGTAAGCTACGAGTGACAGCTGGTTCCTATCAGCACTCCAATTATAGAGCAATCTTGTTCAGATGACAGCTTAAAATGCTACCATTGCAGTGTGGAAACCCCTCCCCCTGCTCGGCGCTACGCGCCTCGCTGATCGTCCTTCGACCGCTCCTTCACCGGTGCACCCCCAAACCCAAGACCAAGTCTCCGCCTATGCCCATCCTGATATGATTTATGAAACAAATCACCAACATCACCGCCACCTTTTGCTAATTCATTCTTTCCTAACCCTTAAATTGAGTTGATTTTATCCAGGTAGTCCTACCATAAATAAGTTTTAAAAATCCATATCTCGACTATCAAGTAACGTGCATTCTTTCTGATCTTTCAGAACCGAAGGCAGTAAAGCTGGGTACATACTTCAACTTGCGTTCGGTGTTTGGTGATGGTCTGCTGGTTTCTGGTGGCAAAAAGTGGGAGAGGAATCGTCGGCTGCTCAACCCAGCCTTCCATATCGTTATTCTGCGATCTTACATGGTAGTCAACAACCGATGCACAGACGTACTCATCGTAAGCATCATCTTATCTAATCTAATTTCGCCGAGTTTAATCTATTGAATCGTAATCGTAAACTATACATTTCTAAAGCGCTACTGTTAGGCTGAATGCAGTTCAGGGCACCAGCTTATTCACGAGCGAACTTTAAAATACTCTGATCTACTCTGACGTTGTGTGAAATAATTCGGTCTTACATGAATCCATCTAATCTTGTGATGATCTGGCTTATTCTGGTCTGGGACCTACCATAACAGGGCATATCATCTGTGTTGCACTACAGACTGCCCTCTAGCGATTTCGTATACAATGCGACTATACGAGTAGGCACACGCACGACCTAGGGTATGGCTAGATCCGTGCAATTATAAGCCGAGGCTGAGAAAATGAATTTGTTAACACTTCATACCAGTAAATGCTTCCTGAGTCTAATTTGCGGGGTCCGTCGCTGTCTTAACACTTTATAGATGAACTGCATTGGTTTCCCAGTCGCGCTTTATACACTCTCGTCCTTAACCCTCGAGCTACCAAGGGGGTGGTGGTTGCCACCACCCCCTAGGTTTTTATGCATTAAATTTTTTTTCATATGGAATATAATTTTTACATTTTAGGTAGCTGTAGCAGGTTCATTTGCGCACATTTTGAGGCATACTTCATGGTGGTATCTCACGCCGTTCAAAAGTTATACCCGATATACCCGAGGTACCAGGTGGGGTGGATACCACCCCCTTGGTTTTTCGACTATAGCGTATTCATTTGTCTTCCCGGAAGAGAAACAAAAATGCCATTCTGTAGAGGGAATGCAGGGCTACATTTGCTTGCTTACTTTTTTGTCTTTCGAAAACTGGAAGTGATCAAAATAAATTATAATACGCGTTATCTGTCTGAAAATGGCTGATGCAACATCACAACGTAAACCGATATTTCTACATAAACGTTTGTCGACAGCTACAGATTTAGAACTTATATTAGCTGAAACAGATACTGAAGATGAAGTGAGAAGCCAGTTTACAGTAAGCATTCGCACAAAACAACGGGAGGACCATTGACATATTTGACTGCCGTAAAGTCTTGTTTCATGTTGCCTTTAGATTTCGCTACAACTAAACAGCCTATGGACTAGTTTGTAGGCTATTGTTACAGATTATGTTTAAAATGTTCTTGCATAGATTAGATCAGTTTAAAAACACACATAATCTTATATTTGTTTATCCAAAAAGTACAAAATGTACGCAATAATATAAAATATCGCTAATTATGGGGGTTCCGTTGTTAGAAGTTATGTAATTTTGCGGTGCATTCACATAATGTACAACTAAATATACCATTTTGTTCAGAAATGAATGCTGAATCCAATGCTATATTACAAATTATGATGTGTGAAACCAAACACGAAATCCAGGGGGGTAAGCACCTCCCCCCTTGGTAGCCAGTGTTACAAAAAAAACCTCGGTAGCCTGAGGGTTAAAGTGTTAAATTATAAAGCAGGGACTTGTAACAACAATCACTGCAGATGTTCTTCTCTTGCAGTACTCAATTAGTTAAACAGTGCTAAGTTACCCGTAAAATGCTTTAAACATCTGTATGTTATGTGGGTACCATTTTATCTGAAATAACATAATAATTTCCAGACATGTTCCGATACTGAAAGGCACACTGGATCGTAAGATTAGCTCCGTTAGGTTAAACTCAGACAGAGGCTTGTACTCTCACTGAATGTGCAAATGGTAGACTGCTTGATCAATGTTTCCGTTTTAATTGTATAGGATAAACTAGAGAAATTTGCCGAAAGAAACGAATACTTTGAAGTCTTTACTCACATCAGTCTGTTGACCCTTGATGTCCTGCTAAGATGCGCCTTCAGCTACGACAACGAATGCCGGCTCAAAGGGTATTCATTGTTTGAACTTAGAGGGTCTTTAAGAGGGTGCCTATATAGGCATTTACACTTCTAAGCGGGTATTCACTACTCTATCACGATATTCATTTTAGAAAGTCAACGACCATTGTCACCAACTCTTTTTCTTTCTTAGTTGTGACCTACCTCAAGAACTTTCCTTATCTCTACATATAAATTGCTCAACGTCTTCTAACTGTTTAAGAATTAAATTGACACAGTTCTTTGAATGTTTCTTTCTTACTTCAAACACAGTTTAATAACAAACAACTCAACTCTTGCCTTAAAACAACCGTACTACACTGTATTGTTCAAATTCACTGTCATCAGCAGTTTCTAAGTTTGGCGCGCTAACTGCACGTGTAGAGAATCTATCGTCAGCCAAAGTTTAGGCTACTTTAGGCCAAGCGCCCACGAGCCGACAGCGCAACTAAAGCCTAAGACTAAAACGCTTAACAATCGAATACACATTATATATATATCAACATAAGAAACACCTGTGCTCATTTATATATGCAAAACATTTGTTCACATTACCTCCTTCCCTTTCTTTAGATTGAGCAAATTATGACCCATATGCAATATTTAAAGTGAAAATATACCTAACAGACGTTGAACCAACACGTCCGCCCCGACGGCGTCCAAAATTCAGCAATTCTCACAGAGACAACTCGACATCAGTACAAAAACAAACAAAAGCCATTCACAGACGGAGACTAAACTTCGAAATGTCGATAGACATACATTAAAAATAACGAAAACGGCCTCCCATCACCGACGCACAAAATTCAGTCTCAGTTTAACTCTTGACTTTTTTATACAGTGAGTCTTATGCTGATCATAAGGTCTTCGTGGATAGATGATGTTCTAATTATTGATTTATAATGCTTGAACGGTTTTTGTGAGTCTTCGTGAGTTTCTTGTAAGGCGCTATAGAAATGGCCACAACTTAACGACTTGGCGTACTCTGATACGCTTCTCTATTGTCCGATTGAGATTGTGCTTGAACCCTCGGGCTACAATGGGGGGTGTTACCACCCCTCCTACGTTTTTCTCATCACACACTTTTTTCATATGGAATATAATTTTGACATTTTAGGTAGCTGTAGGAGGTCCATTTGCGCACATTTTGAGGTAAACACCGTGGTGGTATCCAACGCCACTACAAAGTTATACCCGATATTACCGAGGTACCAGAGGGGGTGGATACCACCACGCCCTAAGTTTATCGACTATAGCGTATTCATTATTCTTCCTGGAAGAGAAACAAATATGCCGTTCTTAGAGAGAATGCAGGGCTTCATTTGCATGCTTACTTATTTGTCTTTTGAAAACGGGAAGTGATCATAATAACTAATAATACGCATTATCTGTGTGAAAATGGCTGAATGCAACATCACAACGTAAACCGATATTTCTACGTAAACGTTTGTCAACAGCTACAGATTTAGAACTTATATTAGCTGAAACAGATACTGAAGATGAAGTGAGAAGCCTGTTTGCAGGAAGCATTCACACATATTCACACATTCACACAAAATAACGGGAGTAACTTGCAATAACGGCAAGGACCACTAGTAGTAGATTTTATGAGCGTTTCGGCACAGCGTTATAATAAGTTATCATTTTGCTATAGGTCGTTTGAACGCAGCGCTATATAACTGATCCGTTTGCTATAGACCGTTTGAGCACAGCGTTATAGGTCTATAAGTTCCACGGCCATTAGAAACATATGGTAACGATTGCACATACCATTTAAATATTTGTCCATGTTATCGTATAAAAAAATGGCTGAAAAAAGTTATTGTAAGCATCTTCTAATCGGTAAAATGACTCTTTGTTATCGCAGCTGTATCGGAGGGTACTGCTTCAAACATCTAGCACAATTACGAAACGGCGGCGGAACGAGACCATGCTCTGGGTGTGGAAGGGGGTTAAAACAATAATAGGCCTATGCGAAAAATGTGGTTATAATTATGCAAAGGTTAGACAATACCGAGGCGGATTAAAACAAGAACAATCCTACAGCTAACAATGGAAGATCCGCAGTCATTCTATAGTGAGTTAGTTGATGCCCTTGATCTGACTCGGTGGGGGCAAACACTCTGGGTGTGGAAGGGTTGTTTAAAACAATAATAGGCCTATGCGAAAAATGTGGTTATAATTATGCAAAGGTTAGACAATACCGAGGCGGATTAAAACAAGAATTTCAAGCAGAATGGAAACGATTGTCGTCGATCATAATTTGACAAAAATTACCAATTAAAGAAATGATTATGTTATGGTATTATAATATTTATCATATACGATTCAGTCCGACAGCTAACAATGGAAGATCCGCAGTCATTCTATAGTGAGTTAGTTGATGCCCTTGATCTGGATTTGGAAGAAGGCAAAATAAACAATAAACATCATTTGCTTGGTCTAGCATTTCTTGAGATGGCGTTTAAATCCTTTATCAACGACCGTTTGAATGGAGTTTTACCTGAGACCGATATTAGAAAGAAAATAAACTGTGCCGAATTTTTATGAAGGCGCATATTTTGTCAGAGCTATTTTTGTTTCGGCTATTTTTTCTCCTCCAAAATACCACATATAGAACTGCCGATAGTGCCGAGGAAGGTATATTTTTCGACCACACATGGAAATGTAGATAGTACCAAGATATTCCTACCGCAAAAAATTACCAATTGAACATATATAGATGGAGTTGTGCTGCCAAGTTCTTGGATATATTTGTCCAAACAAGTGCTACAAAACTTTCCCAGTTCGCCAGACCGTCGAAGGTATTCGAGTTGTTCTAGCACCTCGCGCACCCCCAACATACGACGAGGAAGGGGAGGCAATAGTTGCATGGGCTACCAAATGTCTATCGAAGATTCTCGAAGGATGTGCCGACGACTTCCAAATAGAGAAGGCCAAAAAATCGACCTGCGACGATTGTGGCCAAACGACCTCTTTTTCCTCCCACTTGTAGAAGTATATCTATTTGGAATAGGAGATATACCACAACTATGGCCCTGCGAAGATTCCCAGGTGGTCGTATGTTGCACTTTCCACCAAACGAGTTCCGGAAAAGGCGGGATATATACGATAGTAGCTCTTGCCGAAAAGAGTGGAATAGTCGAAAGGAGTTGGATTCTCTTGTTGCAAAGTTGGATCCAGATTTGGGTGGGAAAATTGTAGGACACATCTCTGCGGATACCGCACGAGAGTGGCTGGATTGGAAACTTGGTGGGCTCTGTGTAGTTGGTTGGAATAGTTGTACCGTATTCTGCATCGAGCAGGGAGTTGTGGTTGTACAGTTGGCGGTTGCGATACAACCCATTTTGCGGGGACGCCTATTCTTGGTTTGCGTGTAGTACGAGGGCAACTGTGGCTACACGATCCTTTCTTTTCTGTGGTGTTGTCCTCTCTTTTCCAAGATGGCATCGAATTGGGGCTCGGGCTTCTGCTAGAGCTTTTGCCCCACCGAGTGTCTCCAGTTCGGCTTGTAGGAAGAAACCATAGACTGGTATTCCCGTGCAGTCTTTTTCTGCTTCTCGGCAAATAGAGTAGAGGAATGGTACTATTCGAGGTGTCCCACGAAATATTGCTAGTGCGTATTGTCGGCAGCCATACTCTCCTTCTTCCAAGTCCATTGTCCTGGCGCAGTCTTTTGCGATTGGGGACGGGGCGACAAACATATGAGTCTTGGCTTCTTCCAGTTCTTGCTTTGCTATTTCGCTGCAGAACTCCTGGGTTTTGTCGGCTAGTTCTTGCAAAACCTTCTTTTTTCCAGGCGTTGGTGCCACAACCACTACAATTGGACTCCAGAATATGGTGGTGGGGTTCCATAGAATTCTTCGTCTTCTTTTGTTGTAGCGGGTAGAAACGACTTCTGTGGTAGAATATCGATATACAGTCTGCACTCCTTGTTTGCGGGTAGGTAGAGTAGTAGGTAGTTCTTGTTTTTGGCCTTTTCTATTTGGAAGTCGTCGGCACATCCTTCGAGAATCTTCGATAGACATTTGGTAGCCCATGCAACTATTGCCTCCCCCCCTCGTCGTATGTTGCGGGTGCGCGAGGTGCTAGAACAACTCGAATACCTTCGACGGTCTGGCGAACTGGGAAAGTTTTGTAGCACTTGTTTGGACAAATATATCCAAGAACTTGGCAGCACCATGTCTCGGATTTTGCTAGGCCCGACACCTTCTTTGTTGGTCCTTGTAGCGCAGATACTACTTTCTTGTATCTTTGTATCGAAAGCGCTTTGTTTCGCTTCTGCATCTCGACAAAGGCGCGCATTTCTTCCAACTCGGTCTTTCGTCTTTGGTGTTGTTCTTTCTCGCGGAGAACTTGTTCCTCTCGAAGATCTACTGTTTGTTGTCGCCATTCGTGTGCCAATAGAGCGTCTTTTATGTCCCGCAAGCGCGCCTCTCTACCAGCCTTCGAAAGCATAGAGATTTTTGTGCTTGTTGCTACCTTCTGTAGTTCGAATTCGGACTGTTCGACACCGATGGAGTGGGTCTTCTTTTTTCTCTCAAATCCACGAAATATGCAGAGTTTCTGGAAGAAGTATTGCCGGATCTGGTGCTCCTTCGTGTAGTTGCATTGGCATTTTGCTGGCAGCTAGAATTGTCCTAGAATCCTGGTCCTTGGTGTAGCATTGTAGAGGTGCTATCTCGATGTTTTCCGGTTCGATAGAAAGTATGTCTATGCGGAAGATGGGGCAGGCGCAAAATCCGAAATCTCCTGCGGCCCAAGAAACGGCTCGCTCCCACTTTTTGTCGTCTTCTATAGTAGTCTGTGTTGGAGCGATTCGTATACCCGCGACTCTGCCGGTTCTCGTATGGGCATACCAAGCTACATAGATTTCGCCTTGCAGACGATTGGCCAAGACAAGACATCTATCTAGACCTGCAGCGAGGTTCCTCCAGAATTCGTGCTTCCGAATGTAGAATTTGCGTTTCCAAATGTAGAATTCGCTATATGTAGATATCTGTATGTACGATATATTTTGTATCCACTCTCGTATATAGCTTTGGGGAGACAGAAAATATGGAACTACAGCTATTCCAAGGTCGTGGCCCATCGTTCCCATTTGTCGAATTTCGAAAGGTTCGAGAAATCTACGATAGTGGGCTTCGAAAAGAGTGGACAGATCGAGAAGGTATTCGTAGATTCGTTGCCGAATTGGATGTGGCTTCTTTGGGACAGATTGTGGGACGTATCTCGGGAGAAATGGCTATGGATTGGTGGGATTGGAAATTTGGAGAGCTCTATGTAGTAGAGCCCTGCGCCGGCCGCGCCGCGCCGCCGCCGCCGACATTATTTGGACGCCGCCGCCGATTTTCGTGGATCGGCGCGCCGACGCCGCCGCCGCCGATAATTCCTCGGCGCGCCGCCGATGCCACGCTGAAGTGTTTAATTGTTTTGTTGCATTTTTCATGTTTTGCATGATTTCACGATATAATAAATTGTTGCTTCAGTGGGTAATAGGAGTAGACACAGACAGCCAGACAGACGCAGACAGACAGACGGAGACAGACATACAGAGACAAAATCAGAGAGACACAGACAGTCACACAGCAAACAGATAATGGGATGGATGGATAGATAGATGGATGGATGGATGGATGGATGGATGGATGGATGGATGGATGGATGGATAGATGGCGGGTGGATTGAATGACTGATAGTGATAGATAGATTGAATAGACGGATACAAATGAGAGAAGATCGAAAAGGTCTTCTGTCTTACATGCATACTACGTATATATGTAAGACGGAGGATATAGGATATATATATATATACGTTGATTGAATTGTCGGGGCGTTGGGAGTGTTCAACCCCCGAATTCAATTTCCACCCCTACAGTTAATTCCATGAAATTACCTGTGGAGTTAAGTTAACCTCTCAGTGCAGCTTTCAGTAAATGTACGTACATGTAAAGAATAGTTTACTATAAACTATACAATATCGGCAGTATTAAGTCATCGGTCTGGGGCGAACCGCCCTCGCACCCCTCCTGGTTGTATGCCGGCGCCCCTCACGACCAGACCCGCCCGTCATGGTGCGCTGCTATAACGGGCCACGGGCTTGGCATGGGCGAAGTTTAGTTCTTTTGTTAACCCAAATAATTTGCTTCCCCAAGTATTGCTGTTATGTCTCTCTTAAGGTATGTACGTAGGGAGGATCCGGAGGGGAAGACGGACAGCATCGACATGCCACGGAAGATTGGCATGACCCTAAATTGACCCTCATTTTCCGAGTGAACAAAGTGACCTCTCTCTCAGGATTTAGGCTAAAAGTTCTAAAGTGCAAGAGTCATCCATTCATAAAACGCATAGACAGTGAATGACTCATCCTCGATATGATGCCCATCTAATCATCAGGCAGGCTTAAACATATTATCCATCATCAAATTAGCACATGCAGCTCATGCTCCAGCAGTGTAATATAATTATATCAAATTTCTAGTGCATCTAAACCCAAGTCATATAGCGTTTTGGATAGGTATGCATTTTAATAAACTGCAAATCCCTAAGTAACCTACTAGCGGCTTTCGGATTAGCGATCTGCATTTTTAACTGCTATGGATTAAACTGCTATGAAGCAAAGACTATTTGGTAGGCCCTATTTATAAAATCAATTCACGTTCTTGAAATAAATAACATTAACTCTAATTGTGATAAATTAGATATAATTTTAAACAGTATCGCGATGGCTGAAGCTACTAAAAGTAAACTCGCGGAAAGTCATGGTTTTTTATTTAAAAACAGATGGCACCAGGACTCCTTATTCTATAAGTACACGATGCACTCTTTCTGGTACGTTGACTAAAGTTTTAGCATAATAAAAATAATTAAAATTAATTACTTGTGACACGCCGTGGAGGGTTATGGTTAATGGTAATACTTTGGCACGGAGAGTAGAAGATCAGCATGGACGCGGGATCAATTCCCGCTACCATCCAAAGGTCGACTTAGCCTTTCATTCGCCATATGGCGTTCTTAAAATGAGCAGTAGGACGTGATGGGCGCCGTGCATGGCTGCCAAACAGTTAAATTCGATTTATTTAATAACTTATGATAATCCGTTCATACTACGAATTGTAATCATACTGCGGTGTGTCAGTTTGAAATAATAAACGAAGATTATTATTTATATTATTGTGTCCTATAGAGTCAGCAATTCGTTTACTAAAGGCTTATGGCGTTCTTGGAAATTGAACGTAGGCTCTATTTTCTAGTTTTTATATTAATTTAAATAAATGTCTGGTTTGCTAGTATTGTCTGTAGTCAAACTCAAACACGACTCAAACTACATCCTAACTACGAGTGACAGCTGATTTCTATCAGCACTGAAATAATAGAGCAAATTGTTCAGATGACAGCTTAAAATGCTAGAATTACAGTGTGGAAATTCAAACTATTTCAAAAGTTCGGACGCCCAATTGACCCCCTCATAAACTTTTGGATCTGGCGCCGAACACGCCGCGCCGCGCCGCCGCCGCCGCCAATTTTTTTTGGTCGGCGGCGCGCCGCCGCCGCCGACCAAAAATGACCGGCGCGCCGCCGCCGACTGCATTCGAGAAGGGCTCGTTCTATATGGCTAGCGACAGTCTACTCGTGGAACGAAGGCGACTGTGGCCAAACGATCCTTCTTGTTTTGTCCAGTTGTTCTCTCTGATCCGATACGGCAACGAATGGGAGCGCGAGCTTTCGATAGTACTGCCTCTCCACCAAGTTTCTCGATTTCGGCTTGTAGGAACCAACCAGAGACAAGTGTCTCTGTATCGTTTGTTGCTTCGCCATCGTCTCCAATGGAGTAGAGAAACAGTACCATTCTAGTTGTCCCACGAAATGCTGCAGTAGAATATTTCCTACAGCCGTATTCTCCTTCTGGCATATCTATCGTTCTTGTACAGTTTTTCGTTGGTGGTGGCAACGTCCAACATACTCCCTTCTTTTTCTTTTCCATTTCCCACTCTGCTAGTTGCTCGCTGGATTCGTTGGCTTTGTCGGCCATTTCTTGTAGAATTGCCTTTCTATCTGGAACTGGTGTTGCAACTATAGCGATTGGATTCCAAGAGATATTTGCAGTTTCTCCGTTTTTGGTAGTTTGGAATGTCTTCTGTGGTAGAATATCGATGCATAGCCCATCTCCATCGCATTCTGGAATCCAATATAGAGAACGACTGTATTTGTCCGTTTCCATTTGGAAGTCGCCGATGCAGCCGTCTAGAATCTTCGAAAGCCCGTTTGTACCCCATACAGTTGTTTTCTCCCCATCTTTGGCCGCAAGAACAACCCGAGTGTTTTTGCCATCGTTGGGTTGGCACCTATATCCGAGGACTCGGCCTTCCCACATTTCTAGGCGTGCTAGATCCGATACCTTCTTTGTTTGTTCCTCTAGCGCGCGTAGTACTTCTTTGCGTCTTTTTTCCGATATGGCTTTGTTTTGTTTGTAGGTCTCTACAATTCTTTGCATGGCCTCTAGTTCGGCCTTTCGTATCCGATATTGTTCTTTCTCGTCTTGTATTTGTGCCTCTCGTAGTTCTACCATCTGTTGTCTCCATTCGTGTGCGAATAGGGCATCCGCAATGCCTTGCATACGAGCTTCTCTACCCGCTTTCGAAAGTGTCGAGATCTGTCTTTTCGTCTCTACTTCTTGTATTCCGAATTCGGATTGTTCTACCCCAATGGCGTGGCTCTTCTTTTTTCTCCAGATCCAAGATATATATGGAGTTTCTGGTAGAAGAATGGCCGGATCTGGAGCATCTTCGTGTAGTTGTGTTGGCATCTTGCTTGCGGCTAGAATTGTTTTGGAGTCCGAATTCTTGGTGTAGCATCGTAGAGGTGCTAGTTCGATATTGTCCACATCGTTGGCGAGTATGTCTATGCGAAAGATGGGGCAGGATCGAAATCCGAAATCTGCTACTGCCCAAGATACGGCTCGTTCCCATTTTTTGTCGTCTTCTGCAACAGATGCTTTTGGGACAACTCGTACACCAGACACTCTACCTGTTCTTGTGTGGGCATACCAAGCAACGAAGACTTCGCCTTGTGGGCGATTGGCAACGACAAGGCATCTGTCTATATCCGCGGCGAGGTTCTTCCATTGCTGTAGCGGGGATTGTACAACGAAAAGTCCATCGTTGTTGGGGGAAACCAATTCCAACACATCGTCTACAGCGGTTTTTGCATCGTCTGTAGAAAGTTGGTCTTCGAAACAGCCGTATATCGATACTTCGATTCGTGTGCATCCTCGTTCTTGCACATCTGGGTGGTGGAAGGTTTTGCGAAGATGCTTGTTTGGGCAATCTACATACTCGGCGAGATGGCTACCAATCGTTGCTTGGACTTCTCCCGCTTCGAAGTTCGACACAACCTTGTTGTAGATCTTTGTACGAGAAGTTCCTCCCCATCCAGTGGTCTGGACCCATGTACAAACATGGTTGCCAACGCTGTCGGTATTGCGTAGAATCGTAGGTTGGTCTTGGCGCATTGCATTGTATAGATCGCCTTGCTCTCGGAAGTCTTTCTCCTTGCATAGGTATTCTACAAGGGTCTTGCGATCGAGAACACCGGAGAAATCTTGTGTGTAGTCGATAGAATATATACCATATCCATAGGGAAGTAGGCACTTCTCGAAGATCGGTAGTATCGCTTGCAATTTCTCTATAGGAATCTCGGAAACATCTACCTTTGCAACGAATAGGCCGGCTGGTTCTTTGCCTTCGTACGCTTCCAACCATTTCGTCTTCGCTGCACTGTTCGTATTTTCTTCGATCCGTGCGACTGTGGCACGAATTGTGCTTCCGGCTGCAAAGCCGTCGTTGTGGTATGCGATAGTATGGAGAAGGTTGGCATGGATGTGGTAGATGTCGGCATCGTCGGGCTTTTGGTCTATCGCTGTCCGTATTGCAAGAACTATGCGAGACAGTACATTTTTTGCAGCACCGAAATCTCCGGTTGTACAAAGAACTTTGCCCTTCGTCTCTACAATGTCCTCCTTGCGAAGATAGCCGAATGCGTACACATCGTCCACAAACACTGGTAGTCCGTATAGAGGGCGAAGATGTGTTCTACCCCTATTGTTTGCAAGGTAGTCGACCCTGGAAATATCGGATAGAAGGTTGTTTTCGTATGCATTTTCGACCAAGAGGTGGTGCGATATCGCCTTCTTGGCCCGAATACCCATACTTGCAAATGTTGCTTGGATTGCCATTTCTCGATAGAATGTTTTCGTCTAGTGTAGAAATAGATATACAACTCCATCTATATATGTTCAATTGGTTATTTTTTGCGGTAGGAATATCTTGGTACTATCTACATTTCCATTTGTGGTCGAAAATATACCTTCCTCGGCACTATCGGCAGTTCTATATGTGGTATTTTGGAATAAAAATAGTCGAAACGAAAATAGCTCTGACAAAATATGCGCCTTCATAACCCTATGTTTCTAATGGCCGTGGAACTTATAGACCTATAACGCTGTGCTCAAACGGTCTATAGCAAACGGATCAGTTATATAGCGGTGCGTTCAAACGACCTAGAGCAAATGATTACTTATTATAACGCTGTGCTCAAACGCTCATAAAATCTACTACTCCAGTGTCATATTTGACTGCCGTGAACAATAACGTGAAGTCTTGTTTCATGCTGATATGGCATGCATGCCTTTAGATTTCGCTGCAACTGAAACAGACTATGGACTAGTTTGTAGGCTACTGTTACAAATTATATTTATAATGTTCTTGGATAATGAGACAGTTTCAAAACACACATAATCTTATATTTTGTTTATCCTACAAGTACAATGTACGCAATAATATCAAATATCGCTAATAATGGATCGGTTCCGTTGTTAAAAATTATGTAATTTCGAGTTGCATTAACATAATTTACAACTAAATACAACATTTTATTCATACATGAATGCTGAATCAATTGCTGTATTACACGATATGATATGTGAAACCAAACACGAAATCTAGGGGGTTGTAAACCCCCCTTTTAGTAGCCGATCATTTTATTCAGTTTAAAGAGCTCTTTCCACTGGTGTATTGAATGGAAGTTTCCTTGTTTTCAGTTAGACTGTTTTACAAGAAAACCTGCAATTGTTGCGGAAAAACGCTATTTTCATAACTTTCTTCCTCTGGTTGAGGCGGAAGACATTGATATTTAAACAAATTTGAACAGTTTTGACCCGATGCCATTAGGCAACCTTTGGTTGCTATTACTTTTCGAATGTCTAATTTTCGTTTCTTTCTCTCCACCCTACTGCTTACCTTCGGCTAATCTGTCGTAGATAACTCTATTGCTAGATAGAAATAGGCTATCTGACAGTTAGATGATAGCACGTGACTCCGAGGTTAAAATTGCCAATTCAATGACATTCTTCAAAAACGTCTTCAATTTTCTTCTGTAAAGTTCAACCATTATAAATCAATTAGAACATCATCTATCCACGAAGACCTTATACTCAACATTAGACTGCAATCTCAACCAATTTTCTGAAAACTGCTAACCTGCGCCGGGTGCGCCCTACAAAATGATCACCTGCGCGAATTGCAGCGTCAGTACATGTCTTAATTAATTATATGCATAGCTGAACGCTCATCGTTGCCGCTATTGAGCACTCCCAATATAGGGCTATACAGTGTGATTGGCAATAAAGCGACTCATAAACTTATACTGCTACAGTAACGTAAACTATCTGGTATAGTCCTAGTAGGATTAATTGGATCAACGTATCATTAAAGCTGCAAAAAGCAGTGTTATTTCAGTTCCTAAGAATAGAATAGGAATAATAATTATTTTAAATTAGTTCCACGGAACGAAAACTGGAATAAAAAATAAGTCTGGAACGAGAATAGAATAGGAATAAAAATTTCAATATTTTTCTCGGACGAGAACGGAATAGAAAAAACATTTTTTATTTTTAATGGCTACGTGGACTGATTGAAGTGACAGTAACAGTCGCATTCACATTGTCCGTAATATACTAATCTCATAAATACGTCAAGACACTTTGTCTTTATTTGTTTTGTGTACAGTCTGATAGACATTAATCGTTCATGTTAGACATTTCTGTGAGAACTGGAAGTGGAAGTGGAAGTTGAACTACAAATATAAATTTTCTGGTACTGGAACTGGAACTAAAATTATTTCTAAATAGGAAGTGGAACTAGAACAAGAACAAAATCTATTTATAAAGAGGAACTAAAACTAGAACAAAAATGACGACAGTGGAATAAAATAAGAACAGGAATAGAAATTAATGCTGGAACTAAAATAACACTGGCAATAAGTGGTTACCGGGACGAGTCTTATTGCCCACGTCGCAGTCAAAAGGAAAGAGTTTTATCAAAAACTATAGCTTAATGCGTCAAATGTGATAGTGAAATTTGATGAATAATTTAACTGCTAAATATTTTGAATGTTTTTTTCCATTAGGTTTCGTAGGGTCGTATAAAAAATTACTGATGTCAATCAATGACGTACCGTAATGCTCGGGCTAAATTAATTATTAATAGACCCGCCATGTGCCACCGCCACGTGCCTAAAGATGTTCTCATGTACTATTACAGTTTCCCGTCATAACTTGGAGGCGTTTGACTAATCCAAATCCTTACATACAGTACAAACTACATGCCATATACAGCAGCAATGCATGCAAACATACAGACAATGGCACATAGGGTAAATAGTAATTATCATGCTTTCTACTTGAACAGTTTCTGCTTTATCTCAGACTTATTTACCGATGACAATTATGACCGACGTTTCATGTGAATGAATGTAACAATTTTGCTAAGTATTGCAAATAATTCCCTGCAAACTTACTTTTAGACGCGCTTACCGGTATCGATATGCTGTGCAACGGCAAGGTTTGCCAGGACAATGAAATTATGAGATTTGGAGATGAAATCTCTTGCTACTTCAAACCCAAGTTTATGATAGACGGAATGACATTCACTCTACTGATCGATAACTATGTGAAAGTCGAAGGATACCCGTGTATGTATGAGCTGAGAGAGGAAGATGTCGGCAGCAAGTTGGTAGAGTGCAACAGCTCTGGCAACGCTGGCACATTTCAGGCAACACGAAACATTACTGTTATTTGCGAATTCCGCGACGAAGTCGTTTTGAAACCGGTGAAGAAAGGTATGTAATAGAATTTTTCGTATCTCAGAAATGCGTGTAATGTAATTGGGGCTTGGAAAATAACAGAGCTCAAAGTTGTAGTGCTCATTGTATAAACTGGCAAAGACTGATAAGCAGAGACATGATAAGGATACATACAGAATTAATGCTGAATGATGATCGGGATGTCATCGACACGTTCCTATCCATGCATCGGACACACACGAATTCCTACAGCGATAGTTATAAGAAAGTCTTTAAGAGCAGAGTATCCGGAACTGGGATTTGTGGTGATATTAGATTTGACATTGGTACTAGTATTATAATTATTGATATTAGACGATATCGTCCGTGCTTCTCGATAGGATCATCGATCTTTGCCTCATACGTTATGATAATGGCGCTGTAAAGTCATTAGATTAGTTTATTCATATTAGTACTCGGATAACCACTGGGAAGTGGGAACAATATAGGTAATGGTATTGGTAACAGGTACATTACAAGTAGATCTAATCATTCTAATTGTACTAGTACACCTATTGGATATTAATATTTCAAATTATATTGGCATTCTTAATAGAATAAATTGACATATCGGTATTCGTAGGCCTAGTCATATTAATTAGTACGGTACTGATAAATAGTATCAGTATTAGTATCGATAGAGCTATCTGAGCCATTAATATCAATATTCCTTATTAGCTTTAGTAGTGGGTGTTTCGGACTTATTGATATTGCTGGAAATGACTGACTCTCGGTTGTTATATTTGGAATCACGGCTGAAGTGTATAAAAATAAACTTTAAATGTGAAATGCATGATATTTGTATTGGTATTGAAAAACCAATCCTTATTCCAGGATTTTTGACCTATTTATAGTTGGCATAATTATCATACAGCAGTATCGTTACCTATTCTACACTAAGGTTGTGACTTCTATGGGCATTGGGCAACGTTATCAAATGTCCAAACATCAGTCGAAAGGCGCCGCGAGTGAAATCGCAAGCAATAATCGTAATCCATTGGTACAGTAAAAGTAGTAGTGTTGGTCTTGACATTGGTGCTGATTATATTAATATAATTATTACATGCCGACAGCTATTGAAACTAGTGACAATAGGGTGGTCATTTGTCTGTATGTTTGCAGATTACGACGACACCCCCTATGAACTTAAATTCAGAAAGGACAATGTTACTTATTATTCCGGTAAGGAAAACCGCAGTTTACAATAACCTCATCTAACTTGAAATTATAAGCAATTGCGCATTCTTTACTGACAGATAATACCTACAGCTACTATCTTTAGATTATAATATTGGCCTAACACATGTAAAATGGTGCAAATACTCTTTGTTCCATTCTTAAGTTAAAAGAGCTATTAAACAAGGTTGAAATTCATCATCATCGTCATTGCGGTCCATGGGCTCAGCACCCGTTGGTGTAAATCGCATGTTTCACCAACCGTCTCCATTTGTCTCTCTCCTGAGCCATTCTGCTAATTTTGTGGATTTCTATTTCACACCAGTCCGCGACGTCATCCAACCACTCCCTGCACGGTCTTCCCCTAACCCCCTTTCCGTCCATCATCCCGAAGATGACCTGTTTGATGAGGTTGTGATTAGAGGTTGGGGTCAAGGTTGTGATTAGAAAAATAAATGTTAAAGAAAGGCGTGAAGTTGATTTTCCTGGCACGGTGTCTCAATGTGTGACGAGTTTAAACATTATTAGGCAAAATGTCTACGCGGATAAGGTGGTAGCGATTGGTTTACGGTTTCAACCCATGAAGATACGGCGTGTATGACAAGGTATACAATAATATTGGTTATAGCCAGTTGGTTATAGCGCTTGCCTTATGACGCGGACCGCGAGTTCAAGCCTTCTGAGACAGAGTTACGGATAGTTTAGTATGTGATTATTATAAATATAAGATTGGTTTTAAATGTTTTATTACAACGTCTACGATGCAAACAGTGGGATCCAGCCGATGAATCATATGCTCAGAAACAGGAAAGGAGGGTTAGGATTTGGAGGAAGAGTAAATCGCAATCCAACTAAGGGCAGTGAAGGGCAAAAGATGAAGCGATCCACAGTTTCCACTTTTAAGGAGATGATAATTTATGCTGATGCTTGAGATAGGTTGAAGGGTAAGATGAGGTATTGTAGAGTGTGGCCGAACTTGGAGCAGACATGAAGGTTCGAGAACAGTCTGAACCTGGTTTCGGAAGAAATAGATCGGTGTGGAATTTCGGAGTTTCCTTTCAGGCACCAGGAGCATTCCATCATGCACGTTTGATGGTGAAAGCTATCTTTAGCATTAAAATATTTATTTCCCAGCAGCTGTTCTCTCCAACTGCCAAAGAGAAGCACAGTGTAATGGAGCTGGCACTGTTTGTGAGCCTTGTCTATGTTCGGTTCTTCCATGAAGCTCCTCTGCCTATAAGAGCACCACTCAACGATCTACTGCTGCTGGAGGAGCTCAGTAAGTATCTAAATATGAGAGTGGCAAAGGTTGCCTCGACCGCATTCGGTAGGCATATCTGGTACGTTTAGGAAATTTTCGTCAGCACATCCTTGTTTGACGACAGAATTGTAGTGGATGTGAAACACTGTTGGTGACAAACCTCCACCTTCCACAGTCCATCAATTAAGATGTTAAGTGCCTCGACCATCCTCCTGAACCCATCAGCTCCCTTGGCCTTGCATCTTCCGTCACAGACACAAATACTGTCATCGCTGACATTCTGAACTTGAATGGAAAAGAGAAGGCCCAAGGCTTCCTGGTTAAGGATCCTAAGGAATGATGCGATGATCACTCCTACCAGGACCTCCTAAAGGCAGCGTCAGTCATGACAGTTATGAACGACTCTGCTGGGAGAGCCATTGGTTTGATGCAGCAGTAGAATTAATCGTTGACAAAGACTGAAGAGCAGCAGTTCCTTCTTCAGCTCGTGAAACGCTATAGGAACACCTACCCGTCCTGCTCTAAGGCCACGCTGATGAAGATGACAGAGATGGACATAGAATTAGTCCAGGCAATCTAGCTCAAATATACCTTCAACCTGGGCAAAATTGCTGCAGAAGCTTTTTTAACGGTTTCCTGCTCAGTTTCCATTGCAGAATAACATATCCAAAATCCCCCAAAATCCGACCAAGGGGTCACCCCCAAAAATGCATTTTATCCAAGATGGCGGCCAATAATGGCGCCAACACAGAAAACAGTATATATAAGGTCATAGGTAAGCTACAATGACAAATGAAGAATCAAATTTGACATTATCAAATTGACGACGTACAGGCGTACAAGCACTGCCTGTCATCAAATGCCATCTCAGCGGTCCGGGATATGTGTGGGACCTTAGCGGCCCTAGATGCATGGATGTCGTCTAATCGACTGCGCCTAAACCCAGCTAAGACTAAATTTATCTGGCTAGGCAACCGGAAGCAACTTGCTAAACTTGACCTCGCTGCACTTGCAACTGAATTCCCCAGTTATACGTTCTCAACTACGGTCCGCGACCTTGGTGTCCTGTTGGACCAGGAGCTAACTCTTTGCTCCACACATTCACCGCCTTGCCCGGAACTGCTACTATCAGCTGCGCCAGCTTCGCACCGTTGCCCGTTCGCTTACCCCTAGTGCCGCCACCACCCTGGTGCATTCTTTCGTTACATCCCGTCTTGACTACTGCTCGTCGCTCTACTTTGGCCTTCCTCTAAATCGACTTGTGTGTCTTGCGCTCTGCAGCACGTCTTATTGGGCAAATCCCCAAATTTGGTCATGTCTCCAGCTATATGCTGGAGACCTTACATTGGCTCCCTACCCGGCAGCGCATCGAGTACAGGATTGCTGCCTTGGTACGACGATGTCAGCTGGGTCTAGCACCAGTCTACCTGCGGGAGCTTTGCTGCCCCTCGGGTATTCAAGGTCGCCGCCCCCTTCGCTCTGCAGAGAAGGGGGTGCTCTTAGTCCAATTTGCACGAACTGCAACTATGCAGAATCGAGCCTTTTCCGTGGTGGGCCCAGTGGTCTGGAACGGGCTCCCCCAGGAGATACGCCTGCTCCCTGGGACTTTTACTGAAGCTTTTTTACTAAGCTCAAAACTGTA
This sequence comes from Aporrectodea caliginosa, assembly GCA_020284085.1. Lineage (NCBI taxonomy): Eukaryota > Metazoa > Annelida > Clitellata > Crassiclitellata > Lumbricidae > Aporrectodea > Aporrectodea caliginosa. Next base: position 402,454 of record JACEVL010000496.1, on the reverse strand, counting down.
CTTTTTGGCCGTGCTGGAGTCGGGAGCGCCTCTGAGTAGCCCTCTTGAAGGGGCGCTATATAAATTTATGAATGAATGAATGAATGAATGAATTATCAAGGTCCAGTGTCGGAATGTTACTATCAAGATGGCGGCCAATATGGCCGCCAAAACAGAAAATATCCATATATCAGGTCATAGATTAGCTGCAATAACAAATGAAGTGTCAAATTTAATATTATCAAGGTCAAGGAATCGATTTATCGTAGTGGCAATAGTGTCGGAATGTTACTATCCAAGATGGCGGCCAATATGGCCGCCAAAACAGAAAAATATCCATATATCAGATTATAGATTATAGCTGCAATAACAAATGAAGTGTCAAATTTAATATTATCAAGGTAAAGGAATCGATGTATCATAGTGGCAATAGTGTCCGAATCTTACTATCCAAGATGGCGGCCAATATGGCCGCCAAAACAGAAATATATGTATATATCAGGTCAGAGGTAAGCTACAGTAACAAATGAAGTGTCAAATTTAATATTATCAAGGTGTCGGAATGATACTATTTAAGATGGAGTCCAATATGGCCGCCAACACACAAAAATTGGTATATCTCAGCTCATCAAGTCTGGATCGGGGGTCTTTGGAACTGCTCTTCGGAACCATCATCTTCTCAACGACACTGACGAAAACTTTAAGCGGACTGTCTCTGAGCTGTTTGACTCCTATGAGGCTGTGATAACTGAGTCACTAGACACATTTTCTCCCACCACGCTCAGTCAAGATGCATCAATGCCCCCTCTCGCCGTTATTTAATGCTGAACCCTTAGGCGTCAAGCCAGGCACCTGAGAGGGTTTACAGACGAACGCGATCTCCGAAAGATCAGACCACCTGGATCCGCTTTGTCCGAAACATGCAATCCTCCTACCGGAGCAGGGAGCAGGAATACTGGGAGGCCGTCATCGGCCGACGATCGGGTGAGCCAAAAAAGCTCTGGACAATCGTCAGTGACCTTCGTGGCCGACGGCCGGGTATTCAACGGTCACAGCCTCCTCCGCCTTTTACTGTCGACGTGTTTCTGAAGAAACTAGCATCCACGATTTCTTCCATCCGTCAGGCAACTTCTTCTGCTTCCCCGCCGGACTATCCGCCTACAAACGCTAGCCTTTCGATTCTTCGCGAGGTCACGAGTGCTGATCTACGAGTGTTCATTTTAACCTTCGCGCCAAAAACGTGCGAGCTCGATCCTGTACCCAGTCTTGAAGCGGGATGGGCTGGATTCAAGTGATTAAGCAAATTCCGCCTGATTGCAAATGTGACATTTCTTTCTATGGTTCTGGAGTGTATTGTTGCTATTGTTTATCTATATATAAATGGTTTGCTGCCTCCAAGTAGTCTGGCTTTAGGAAGAATCACTCTATGGAGACCCTACTAGACCGCCTCCTGTCTGAACTCTATGGCGCCATGGATGTCGGACAGATCGCTCGCTCTCTCTCTCTCTTGACCATCTTCGATGTCAATCAGCTCAGCTTTGACTCTCTTGACCATCATATACTCTCTCAACGCCTTTCTGCTTCTTTTGGGCTGACAGACAAACTGCTAGAGTGGCTTCTCTTCTTCCTGTCAGAGCGCACTAATTGTATAGTCTTTGGCTCCTCTAGGTCCAGCTGGTATTGGGGTCTTGCTGGCGTCATGTGGGCTTCTGCACCAGCTATATGATGGTGATGTGCAGACCTACATCCGTTACAGCCCCGATTGCGTGGTGGTTTGCCGTTCAGTAGATGTGCCAAGCTATAGACATGCCTTTTCCACTTGGTTTGCCTCCAATCGCCTGCTTCTAAACGCCTCTAAAACTCAAATTCATTTGGTTGGGTGGTGGTAGCCGGCTGGCAAGCATTGACCAGTGCCTGAAGTGGCGGAAACATTTTCGCATGTCCCCTTCTTGGATTCGGTCCGGTACTTAAGGGTAACTCTGGATTAAGAACTTAGTTTTTCTCAGCGTATATATATATATATATATGTGTGTGTGTGTGTGTGTGTGTGTGTGTGTGTGTGTGTGTGTGTGTGTGTGTGTGTGTGTGTGTATGTGTGGCTCCACAGTCCACACACCAAAACCAGTATTAAGGTGATTTTGCAACATATTGAATTTGATACATCATTTTAAAGGTCTTGCATCAGGCTTCAAAATGACACAAAAATTATTGCTCTAGCTTTATTCTAACTGAAGATATAGGGCAAAAGTGATCCAAATTAATTAATTAATTAGCTTAATTAACTTAATTAAAACAAAAGAATAGGCGTATTAAAAGCATTAAAATAGCTTTAAAACTCGGTTTTTAACAAAATATAAGAAATAACTATTTTCAACATATTTTTATATTAGATTCTGCAAAAAACCGAAAAACAAAAAAATGTGTTTCTGGCCTATTACTCTGTTGTGTAATTTCCGACATAATACCGATTTCGGTCTGGACCGCCGCATATATATATATATATCAGGTCACCCGTAGCTGTTATTATCAGCTACGTCAATTGCGGGCTATTTCTCGCTCCCTATCCCATGACTCTGCTGTGATCCGTATCCATGCTTTTGTTACTAGCATATTGGATCACTGCAGTTTGATCCTGGCGAGTCTGCGACGGAGCCACTTGGACTAATTGGGCGCCTTGACTGGTTTCTCCGTTTAGCTGCTCGTCTTACAGGGTCTTTCCCAAATATGCTCCTGTTTCTGTATTATATGTGGGATATGTATTGTACTGGCTCTCTGTCCCACAACGCATCTCTAACAGGGTTGTCTGGCGGTGCATACTTGGCTGTGCGTCGGCCTACCTGCATGATCTTTGTCGTTCGCTCTGGGATACAGCTGACCGTTGAGCCATCCGATCTTCTGCTGGGAGAGAAATCTAGACCCTCATGCTCGGTCCTCAATTAGGCAGCACCGTGCCTTGTCGATGGTTGAACCTTGCATTTGGAATGGTCTCCGAATAGAGATTCGTCTACTGCCTAGGGGTAGTGCGATTGCACTTAATAAGTTGCTAAATTATTAGTGCCACAGCTGGGCCGGGAGCGCCTCTGAGTAGCTCTCTTGAAGGGGCACAATATCAAATTCCTTAAATAAATGAATGAATAGGTAATCCACAATAACAAATGAAGTGGCAATAGTACGGCAATGGTATACAATCTAAGAAATCATGAAAAGATCTTCAAAATCAAAGCTTTAAAGGATGTGCTTCTGCTATTGTGAGCGCTACAAATAGTTTTTAAGAAATATACATTTTTTTGTGTTGGCGGCTAATATGGTCGCCATCTTGGATAGAAACATTCCGACACTATCGCCACTACGATAAATCTATTTCTTGACCTTGAAAATATTATATTCGACTCTTCATTTGTTACTGTAGCTTACCTCTGACCTGATATATACATATATTTCTGTTTTGGCGGCCATATTGGCCGCCATCTTGGATAGTAAGATTCGGACACTATTGCCACTATGATACATCGATACCTTTACCTTGATAATATTAAATTTGCAACTTCATTTGTTATTGTAGCTAACCTATGACCTGATATATGGATATTTTCTTCTGTTTTGGCGGCCATATTGGCCGCCATCTTGGATAGTAACATTCCGACACTATTGCCACTACGATAAATCGATTCCTTGACCTTGATAATGTCAAATTTGATACTTCATTTGTCATTGTAGCTTACCTATGACCTTATATATACTGTTTTCTGTGTTGGCGCCATTATTGGCCGCCATCTTGGATAAAATGCACTTTTTGGGGGTGACCCCGTGGTATTTGGATTTTGTGGAATTTTTGGATATGTTATTCAGCACTGGAAACTGAGCAGGAAACCGTTCCGTCCTGCTTCTGAAGCAATTTTGCCCAAGATGACAGATATGGCAGAGGACATAGAATGTGTTACTCAAGAAAAGTTCCAGTGTTTCCATAGCAAAATTGAACATTTTGGAACCTTTTCTTATTTTCATTGCTGCACTATATGTTTTAATTCAACTCAAATTCTGTTTTCTGTTCTTAGTGCAGATTACCGATTTTGTGCTTAATATGGTGAAAATACCCTGACCTTGAGCGACCTCTAAATACTCATCAATCTGTCTCAAATTTGGTGAGGTAATAGTGGGCAGCCATAGAACAAAAAAGGAGGGTTGTGGAGCGCAACTCTGAGAAACTTAGTGTTTTTGGACCACGCTAATATGTATACTAATTGAGTGCGTGGACTAAGATAAACCAGTGCTTGAGATTATGAAAAGAAGATAATGGTCCACAATATCAAAACCCGCAGTCAATGTCAAGAGAAACTGGTAATGTTTACTCTTGTTAATAGCGTACATAAGGTTATTATGAATCGCATGAAGTCCGGATTCTGTAGAATGAAACTTAAAGTATGCCAACAGCATGAGTTTAGAGAGTTGGATGGCAGGTGAATTTGCGCGGGTAAATGGCAGGAGTAACTAAGACTTGCGTTGGTCTATACCGATCGGTCGTGACCGCAGGGTTATGCTTAGCTGGACTAGGAACGAATGGTGTGGCAGATAGCCTAATGTGTACTATAGGCCTAATGCACTGTAGAATACATAATAGGCACAATGTACTTTAAAGTACGCGCTAACTGGCGATAGACGGATTATTTCATTATTTGTTTAGTCAAAATGTTCGCCCGTTTAAACATGCGACTTTTTGATTGTCGCCCTTTTAAACATGCGCCCGATTGATTGCGCCCTTTTGATTTGCGCCCTTTTATGGGATACCCTTGCAACATATGGCCAAACAGACATTTGAACATTATCGCCATTTCTTTCAAGTAGTGTTGCGTTTAGGACCTGGCATCTCGCAGATATTCTCTGGACGCATAGGCGTAGCTACATGGAGGCACGAGGAGGCAGTTGCCTCCTCTTGCATTTTTTATATACCGGTACTGAAACTCGATTGACCAATTACCAGGATTCTTGCCAATGGTCTAAAGTATAAGAGACGCGTTCAGACTCTGCTAACTATTGGCGGTCGGTTCCTGCTGCTGTGAAACTTTAAGATCCTACAGTGCGCTGAGAAGGCTAAAGACTTATGACTTCTGAGAACAACAACATCCGAAGAACAACTGAATGGATTGGAACTTGCCCACATACACAGAGACATTGATGTAGATATGGACAGAGTGCTTCAGAAGTGGGGTGGATCTGGGCATAAAAGAATTCATTTGGCTTTTGCGTCAACCGAAAACTGTTCAACACAGTTGTAGTAGAGCAGTTGAACAATGCACATAAGTAACAGACTAAAATAAACATCTCTTTGCAATTTAATAGTCAAGAAATATAACTTGTCAAAAATTTGGCTACAGAAAGTAAAGTGTTGCTAAACGTGCGACACTATAATTGAAGGGCAATATAACTGGTTACATTACGGTTTTAAGGTTAATCACCAAAATTATCCGCGCACCACAAAATACACCTCCTCTTTTTCCTCCATTCGCACCTCCTCCTTTCCCCCCATTCGCACCTCCTCCCTTTCCTCCGTTCGCACCTCTTCCCTTTCCTCCAATTCGCTGTCCTCCCCTACCCTCCATTTCGCTCTCTTCCACCCTACCCTCAGTTCGCTCTCTCCTCCTTTTCCTCATTTCACTCTCTTCCTCCCAGCCCTCAATTTCGCTCTCTTCCTCCCTTTCCTCCATTCAGCCTCCTCCTCCCTTTCCTCCATTCGCACCTCCCTCCCTTTCCTCCATTCGCACCTCTTCCCTTTCCTCCATTTCCTCTGTCCTCCCTACCCTCCATTTCGCTCTCTTCCACCCTACCCTCCATTTCACTCTCTTCCTCCCTACCCTCCATTTCGCTCTCTTCCTCCCTACCCTCCATTTCGCTATCCTCCTCCTTTCCTCCATTTCGCTCTCTTCCTCCCTTTTCTCCATCCGCTCTCTTCCTCCCTATCCTCCAGTTCGCTCTCTTTCCTCCCTTTCGCTCTCTTCCTTCTTTTCCACCTCCATTTAGTTATCTTCCTCCCTACCCTCCATTTCGCTCTCTTCCTCCCTTTCCTCCATTCGTTCTCTTCCTCCCTACCTCCATTTCGCTCTCTTCCTCGCTTTCCTCCATTTTACTCTCTTCCTCCCTTTCCTCCATTTCGCTCACTTCCTCCCTTTCCTCCATTCGCTCCTCCTCCCTTTCCTCCAATTCGCTCTCTTCCTCCCTTTCCTCTATTTCGCTCTCTTCCTCCCTTTCCTCCATTTCGAACTCTTCCTCCTGCTTTCTCCATTTCGCTCTCTTCCTCCCTACCCTCCATTTCGCTCTCTTCTTCGCTTTCCTCCATTTTACTCTCTTCCTCCGTTTCTTCCATTTCGCTTACTTCCTCCCTTTCCTCCATTCGCTCCTCCTCCCTTTCCTCCAATTCGCCATCTTCCTCCCTTTCCTCCATTTCGCTCTCTTCCTCCTTTCCTCCATTTCGACCTCTTCCTCCCTTTCCTCCAATTCGCTCTCTTCCTCCCTACCCTCCATTTCGCTCTCTTCCTCCCTACCCTCCATTTCGCTTTCTTCCTTCCTTTCCTGCATTTCGCTCTCTTCCTCCATTTCACTCTCTTCCTCCCTACCCTCCATTCGCTCTCTTCCTCCCTATCCTCCAATTCGCTCTCTTCGATCCTTCCTTTCCTCCATTTCGCTCTCTTCCTCCCTTTCCTCCATTTCGCTCTCTTCCTCCCTACCCTCCATTTCGCTCTCTTCCTCCCTTTCCTCCAATTACTCTCTTCAAGTCCGACCTCAGATAGCTGCTGCTCGACGTTTGTCATAATATTTTCGCCAGTGGCGTCACGAGTTGGGATGAAAGCCGTTAATTGTTCTTTCACCACATTCTCAGAACCGGGGTTGTTACCGCCATCAACTTTGATAAACTTACCGATAGGCCTATCTGTTCTGTGCTACTCTGATGTCTGCGCTCATATCAAGCAATATAGTGTAGAACTTGCCCGCTCGACATTCTACGACAATACTGTCTGGAGTTTACCGACCACGCAATCTGAATCAACGAACTTATGTACTGGCCATTGCGTGGAACATAATTCGAGGGGTTTAAGCCAGAAGGTCGTATCTACGATTTTTTGTAAAATGGACATTTTCACAGAAATTGAATCAACTGACTACAAAGCAGGTACTGCCAGAAGGCCGTAGCTATAAGGCTTCATTTAAGAGAGTTGGTTTGAAGATACAACCCAAATTATGGGTCACATTTATGCCATAAGGATGTAAAATTAGCAGTTTTCATGCCAGAAGGGTTGCATCTTGAAGAAGATACATCCATCTGGCAGTACGTGAAACCCATGCATTGCTTAGATACGTCTCTATGGCACAAATGAATTATTTTTAGGCAATTAAAATTAGCGTGAAAAAATGCTTATTTTACTTACTTTACTCTTCAAACAACTTAAACCACTTACTTACTTGCGTAGAAATTGGAGAGCGTAATATCATCTATGTTATTCTAAAGTTATTAGTTGTTTATACCATTTTGTAAGGGTGCGTTTTATGATTTTACACCAGAATATTGTATCTTCCAAAAAAAATTATTATCTTGGCCCATAATTATTAATAATTTGTGCTAGATTGTGCAGTATGACTCAGTGTTTCTTCAGATAGTTTTTGTTGGTGGTTATCTTGCAAATTACACAGAATTTATGATGTTTTCATCATAAAAAGTTTTCTCTTGCCAGAAGGTTGCATCTTGTCAAACTTTGACAAAATTCACCAAATTGTCACGTTATGTGTAAACAATACAATGCATACTTTAATGCATTTTGAAAAGGAGTCTTATTGCTCAGCATTTAGCTAGAAATAATTTTCATTGTTTAAATAAAAAATGCTGAAAAAATTTTTAAAAAAAAATACTGTAACAAAATTTCCGTTTTCTTCGTTTATCTCGAAATGTCAAAAAACCTAGTTACTCCCTTCTGGCTTAAACCCCTCGAATTATGACATTAGCCTACGATGATTTAAGCTACTGTGGGTCTGTGATCGAAATTTCATAAGTGCCACGAAATTTCGAGAGTCATGAGTTAGCGTCCGCGAAGGAAAATGTTTGCCGACCTCACAATAACAAAGTCTGCACAATAGAAATTCAACGAATACTGGTATTCTACAAAGTCAATAAGTAATCTACGACTGTAAAAAAAATTATGGAGATATGAGCGTTTGTAATGCCGATATGCGGGCAATAGGCCTATACTTTTATTCCACCTTTTTGGCATCAGCCGCTGGTCCGCGAAGCCTTGATCAAGAGATTCAAGACCGACTTCAATTTTCACACCTAGTAATAAATTTGATGTTTTAAATCTTCGCAGGCAAAGTTTTAGTGTAAAAATGTAGTTATTTTTCGATTATCCTTTATAAATATAATTAACTAGCCTAAATGCATTTTACTTTGTAGACTCAATATATTTCTGCACGCCAGCGGGCCGCTTTTCATGCTACATGATTCCCGATATTTAAAACACGGAGTATCTGCTGGACCTGTGATTATTGGTCCTTGTTTTGGTCATAAATCTATGGTCTTAAATTAAATGGCAGAGATGATGCTGAGGGTTATTTCCGGTGATTTGTTGAGGCGGTCGTCTGGATTATCTCCAGTTTCTAGTCGTATTTTAGTCGCTTGCAGACACCTTACTGGGAATATGTCGTCAGCTGGAGTAGGGACAAACCTCAGTAAGCCATCTGTTGGTATCATTGTGATTGGGGATGAGATTTTGAAGGGACAGACAGCGGACACAAATTCACACTTCTTGACCCGTCGACTCTTTTCACTTGGAGTTAAAGTTCAAAAGATATCTGTCATCTCAGATGATGTGGACGCCATTGCCAGCGAGGTAACTATCATATATGTTTAGAGTCAAACTGGAGTGCTGATGTTTTTAAATGGCATACAGCAATTTACTTGGATGCAGTGGCGTAACTTCATATTCTGGGCCCCCCTGCAAGATTTTCAAAATGGGCCCCCTCCATACAGCCGATGACAATCTGATAGACAATTTTATGTTTCAAATTATCGACTCACTTTTGAGGCATACATTTTAATGATTTTAATTTATGATATTTTATTTTATTATTAATTTGTAATCTTATGCCACAACTAAAAATTGTTTTCGATTTGCATTAAAATTGATTAAAATGAGTCAATTTTACATCGTTTTTTAAGTTCGTTTTGTAAATCCTTCTTTTTCCGTCGTTTAGCTGCTCCACTTAGAGGCTTGCTAGCCATCATTAGTACAATTTTTTATTTTTAAATCTTAAATTTTGTATTGTAATCCGATCTAATGTTTTGTTGTTATATAATTTAAAAAAATAGTAATAATAATTTTACATTTTTATATTATTAAAAACTATTTTATTAATCTATTTAAACAAACTTTTTAAATAAATATCAACAACGATGGCCGACGGAAACTTGGCAATGAGACTAATGACGTCAGCATAAATCAAAGACGAAAAGTGAAACTAATTGAGTGAATTAACTGCAAATTTCAACGTCATCTGGCGATTATAGTTTGCCTTCGAGTCACTGCTCACTAGCTTAAATCAAAGCCTAGAAAAATATGCGCCGACCGCGCATCAATAGTAATATTCCACATCATCTGCCTGCCTGCATGATTTATTGATTTTACAAGGCTAAGGAGTTTACAAGGAGTTTCGGTTTCCGGCTTTCTGCTGTGCATTTATTAATTAAAATAGTTCATTTTTCAGGTTTGAAAATGGGCCCCCTTTTACCTGGGCCCCCCCGCAGTTGCGGGCCCATAGTTACGCTACTGCTTGGATGTATACTTGGCTGGGCCCGCTACCGACGAATGCACCAAGCCTGCATGGAGAATTTGATAAAACCGTAGTTTACGTTGCTAAATTATTTTATATTGTCAAATTTAAATAGAAGATGGATTGGTGAAAATAATTATTGGCCTAAATGGAAGTTGGATTGATGAAACTAATTATTCTTAGTTCAAATAGAAGTTGGATTGATGGAAATAATTGTTTCCGTAAATAGAAGCTCGATTCATTAAACTAAGTCTTTGCTTCAATAGAAGCTGGATCGAAGAAGTTTTTTGCTTAAATAGAAGTGGGATTGACGAAAATAATAATTGCATAAATGGAAGTCAGGTCGACTAATAGTTCTTGATAAAATAGAAATTGGATTGATGACAATTATTCTTGCTTAAACAGAAGTTCGATTGATGAAATAAATTCTGTTAAATGGAAGCTGTATTGATGACAATTATCATGTACATTGGTAGACTGCTGGGTCAAGCAAACAGAAATAATTAAATTTCAAACTGAAATTTGTTTAAGTTATAGTCTTCTAGTCATAAAAAGTAACATAGACTAGTATACACTATTGAAAAATGTGTCAAAGTACGTTCTAGAGGTGAGTGTATGCTCTGCATGGGTGAGTATACTAAAAATTGTATTTTAAGTGAGTACATGCTGTTTACCCTCATATACCCTCATCTACAGCGCTGGGTCCCAGTTCAGATACTTGAACAATACTGGCATTAATTTCTGTTGCGCTCGATGTGGCACCCATATGTTTGGTTGTGCATTGTCAGATTTCCTCCTTGTGTCAAGTTCTGTTTACTCAGAGCTGCTTTTCTTGGTTGTTTTTGGCAGGTACTTGAATTTTCTAAGAAGTTCACTTATGTCATAACTTCTGGTGGCATTGGCCCAACACACGATGACATGACGTTTGAAGGAGTGGCAAAGGCTTTTGGTGAAAAAGTTGTGCCAAATGCCGACCTCGTGGCCTTGTGCAAGGCATTCTTTGGTACAGATGACCTCCAGTCTCCGAAGCTTAAGCTTGCTTTCATTCCCGAATCAGGATGTTTACGTTATGGAGTTGACAAGTTAACTGGTGAGAAATCTCGTTACCCACTGGTTGTTGTAAAAAATGTATTTATCTTTCCTGGAGTACCTAAGCTCATGGAAGGAGCCTTCAACAAGCTGGAGGATCTCTTCCGAAACCCGAGTGCTCAGTTCTGCACACGTGATGTTTTTATCCAGTCTGATGAAGTCTCAATAACAGGTCTTCTGAATGACGCAAATGCCAAGTTCAAGGACTCAGTCACAATTGGCTCATATCCAGACTTCTATAACAGTTACTACAAGGTCAAGCTTGCCCTTGAGTCACCAGAAAGTTCTCAGCTGGACAAACTCTGTGAATTTCTCCAAGAGAATCTTCCAGAAAACGCCATAGTACAGTATGACGGTAATCCTCTGGATCAAGTGGCAGACAAAGTATACGGTTTGATTAGTTCTACGAAGAGTCCAGCCTTTGCTGAAAGACTTCAGTTGTCTTTAGCTGTGCTGGAAGAGAGTGTTGGTCGTTTTAATTTGAAAGAAATCTGTGTGGGATTCAATGGTGGAAAGGACTGTACAGTGCTGCTGCACATGATCCATGCAGTAGTCCGGCGAAAGTTTGGTGCCGAGGCTCCTAAACTGAAGGCCTTGTACATACGTCGTGGTCAGCCTTTTCCGGAAGTGGAACTGTTCATAAAGGATTGTCGGAACAGGTACCACATAGAACTAATCACAATTACAGGACGAATTAAAGACGCACTTGGAGAGCTGAAGGTCAAAGATCCAAGTCTGAAAGCAGTCTTGATGGGAACTCGTCGAACTGATCCCCATAGTTCGGATCTGCACAACTTTTGTCCAACAGATGTTGGCTGGCCAGCATATATGCGTGTCAACCCGATGCTAGATTGGAGTTACACTGATGTTTGGTTATTCCTTCGATCACTGAACCTTCCATATTGTACTCTGTATGACAGAGGGTATACTTCCCTAGGGAGTATGGAAAATACGCATCCCAACCCTGCATTACAGCTGGTTGATGCAAAGGGAATTGTCTATTACAGGCCAGCCTATGAACTGACTGAGGAACGCAGTGAGAGAGCAGGAAGAAACTGAGATTCTAGGTGTATAAGCCATCTTCCGTCATTTTTTAAATGTTTTGAAGAGTTATTCAAGTCTATCTTTATGTTAATATCTGTTTTAAATGATACAAAGATTTCAAATCTGCAAATTATGATTCACAGGTTTAGTCTGTCTTTGTAAAGAAATCAGTAGTTTTAAAAATATTCTAGCAAGTTGTTGCTGAAAACTATATTTTGACAGTTTTCAAGTATTAACCTATACAAGATATAAAGACTTAGGTTGTAAACTTAGGTTGTAAGTCTGTGAATTTAGAATGCTTATGTTTTAAATGTACAAATACAGCGGATCACCCGTATTGCACACATCATCATTTGAACTCTGCCACATATCGCATATAATTTTAGCTTAAGGACACATCATTATTACAACTTGTTAAAATGTTTTAGATGTACACAGTTTATTAAGTCTTATTAAAGGTGGGACCAGTGAAGAACTATTTATGGAATTCAGCAGTGTTCAAACTGTGAGGGATGAGTTGCTTGGCAAGATGAGATTCCATAAGCTTAAAATGATTAAAATTGAATGATTAGAACGTCTGTGATGTCTGACGGTCTACATTACCAAATTTCTTTTTCGTCTTTCTTTGTTAAAATGGTTAATTCATTCTGAGCATTTATATAGCAGCCTTCAAGGCTCTTGCTCGGAGGCAAATTGGTGTGTAGCTGTTGTTAACTTAAACTTGACATGACTGATGTAAGCAGTGTTACTTGTTTTGAAGTTACCCTTTTAACTCATTCTGTTTATGTAATATGAGAATTAGCAATAAGATGTTCCAGTGCCAAGTCAGATTTGAAGTTTTTACAAACTTTAAGTTATGTAACAATTGTCTGCTAGCTTGTACACAGATTTCTGTATCTTTTTGTGCAGGTTGTTCTAAAAATCGGACCTAGTGGGCTGCTGTATCAGCTTTTGGTGTTCAGCATACACGTAATAGAAATATGCACTTCATATGAGGCTACTTAAATACACCTAATAGGTAAATTTAACAGCTTTTGTAGAACACTGAGTTACATGTACTTAAATTAAGCCTGTTTGCCATGCCATGATAGAAATAATGTGATACAAATGATCAATATGTGTTATTCATATTTGATGTTAAGACTTATGCCAGTACGCCACTGATTTTGTTGTGGCCAGGTTGTGTCTCAGTTGAATGAACTTTTGACCACTGGAACAATACATCTGGAGGTTTCTGTAGCACCTGCACAAGAGTGTTACTTTCACTGGTATCGGTTAAAAAAGCAAAGGCAATCTGAAGTGAAATCAGTTTTTAGATCAGTCTGCTGATAAAGGCGGGCATTCATTCCATGACCTGGTAACCTATCATTCAGGAAATGGTACCAAGTCACTGACGATAGCAGTGTTGTTCTATACGATAGATGAATGAGTCGATGTATCAGATCAACTAACAGTTGAAATGAGAATCCCGTGATTTAATTCCAACTTGCTCCACTTTGAAACTCATTGATAGAGGGCAGCACATAAATTTCGGAGGTGACTAACCAGTTATTGCAGTGAGCATTACGGTGAGTGTGGGTGTAAAGACTGAGTGTTAATGGTTAATTGTTATAAACAAAATTTGTCTAAATTTGCAATTCTCTCTCTTTCTGTCTTAGGCCAGGAGCATTAGTCAAAAGGTGGAAATAGCTCACAACAAGAATTTTTCTAGAATTTTTCAGGAGTCCTCAGGTCCTAGAAATATGAGTAGAATAGCATACTAAATAGATCACACAAAGCTGAATTTTTCAGAATAGGTGCAGGAATATGTGTAGAATAACTCCTGGAGCTCCTGCAGCTCTTTCAAAAATTCAAGATGGCGTCCAAAATGGCCGTCATCTTCCATTAGCTTTATAATCATTTTTAAATGGTGGAAATAGCTCATAATTAGCTGAATTTTTCAGGATAGGTGTAGAATTATGTGTAGAATAACATACTAAAAGTCCTCAAAAATCCTCCTGGAGCTCTTTCAAAAATCCAAGATGGCGTCCAAAATGGCCAACATTTTCCATTATTATCATTAGTTAAACAGTAGAAATAGCTCATACATGTAATAAGCTGAATTTTTCATGATAGGTGCAGGAATATGTGTAGAATAACATACCAAAAGTCCTCGAAAATCCTCTGGGAGCTCTTTCAAAAATCCAAGATGGCGTCCAAAATGGCCGTCATTTTTCATTATAATCATTAGTTAAATGGTGGAAATAGCTCACGAGAACCTGAATTTTTCAGGATAGGTGCAGGACTATGAGTAGAATAGCATACTAAAAGTCCTCGAAAATCTCTCTGGAACTCTTTTTAGAAATCCAAGATGGCGTCCAAAATGGCCAACATTTTTCAGTATTATCATTATATTGCAACATTAGAAGTTAGAATCGCAATGATAGTGTCTTCGTGGAGTGGTTTCATGAAAGTAGCCACACCGAGTGGCCTATATGAGAAAACAAGAATAGAAACGTTGCCATTCATCAATCTGGATCCCTCCAATCTAAAGACTAGGCGTGTAGGCCCTATTTACAGGTCATTATGATTTGCACAGAAACGATGTGAAAGCGTGGCTTGAGAATATATCCAGTCATATTTGTCCATTTGGTCTCTATACACGAAGGCTGCAGAAGTTGTAGCTTCTTTATAAGATCTGCAGAAAGTAATATTCCGTCTTGGAGGATTTCATCTCCTGATGTCTTACCTTGGGGGCATAGGCAACATAATGACAGGTAGCTGGCTACCAGAGTTTTATGAGACGGTATATATTATGCCAAAGCATCCGTTATACATACGCAATCTCGCCATGACTTTTCTTGTGCTCTTCGTGCTCACATTCTTACTTTATCAGCCCTCATTGGGGTTTGTTGGGCTCACGTGGCACCTTGGATAGCACAGAAAAAGTCACGGAACAGGTCTTGATGCGGATGCTGAAAACAACGGGAGGAATGACGTATGGTCAAAGAATCAGAGACAAAGTGGGTCCTCGCTGTATTCCTATCAGTGATGCACTGGAGCAGTTCAAAGGCGTGCACACTGGTCCATCAGAGCAACCTAAGGACATGCAGCAAAGTACACAATTAAGAGATAATAAGGATCGTTGCTCTCGACATCGTGCACAAGAAACAGGATTTTTACTTGCTAGATACCTTCACAAACAATAGAAGCACCCATAATGATTCAGTCGCATATAGAACGGAAGGAAGAATCTATGCCACAGGTCCACAACAAGCGCAAAGAAGCGAAGGCGACGTAGGAGCTTCTGATATCCCGACGCCAAGACCTCGCATTGGCAGTCGAGAATGGGATCCAACAAAGGCGACCCAAAACCAAACAACCTGACACTGCTCAACATGGTATCATGTGGGTGCAAAGCTTATGGCTTTAACAACATGACACGTAGTAGCAAGAAACTTGGATTCTTATGCACCTCGATCTGCAATCAATGCAGTGGTCAAACATGCAACAACACTCCACCGAATGGCACCGATATTATAGAATGTCAACAATGGTCAGATTAACAATGACGTGACACAGAACTACTAAAGTGAACAAATGTTTCATTTATATTACCATTTGTCATCCTCATTCTAGCTGTTTTGAGTTCTGTTTTGTTCATTGTGACTTAAAACATATGTTTAGACACTTCCACTTGCGATTATAGCTTCTAATGTTGCAAGATAATGATAATACTTAAAATTGTTGGCCATTTTGGACGCCATCTTGGATTTCTATAAGCGTTCCAGAGAGATTTTCGAGGACTTTTAGTATGTTATTTCACTCATAGTCCTGCACCTTTATCCTGAAAATTTCAGCTTTTTATGAGCTGTTTCCACTGTTTAACTAATGATTATAATGAAAAATGACGGCCATTTTGGATGCCATCCTGGATTTTTGAAAGAGCTCCAGGAGGATTTTCGAGGACTTTTAGTATGTTATTCTACACAAGTTCCTGCACCTATCCTGAAAAATTCAGCTTATTATGAGCTATTTCCACTATTTAACTAATGATAATAATGGAAAATGTTGGCCATTTTGGACGCCATCTTGGATTTTTGAAAGAGCTCCAGGAGGATTTTCGAGGACTTTTGGTATGTTATTCTACACATAATTCTACACCTATCCTGAAAAATTCAGCTAATTATGAGCTATTTCCACCATTTAAAAATGATTATAAAGCTAATGGAAGATGACGGCCATTTTGGACGCCATCTTGGATTTCTAAAAGAGCTTCAGGGGATTTTCGAGGACTTTTAATATGTTATTCTACACATATTCCTGCACCTATCCTGAAAAAGTGAGCTTCTTATGAGCTATTTCTCCAATTTAACTAATGATTATAATGAAAAATGACGGCCATATTGGACGCCATCTTGAATTTTTGAAAGAGCTGCAGGAGGATTTTCAAGGGCTTTTATTATGTTATTCTACACATATTCCTGCACCTATTCTGAAAAATTCAGCTTTTCGTGAGCTATTTCCACCAAGTAACTAATGCTGATGGAAAATGATGGCCATTTTGGACGCCATCTTGGATTTCTCAAGGAGCTCCAGGGGGATTTTTGAGGACTTTTAGTATGCTATTCTACTCATATTGCTAGACCTATCCTGAAAAATTCAGCTTGTTGTGAGCTATTTCCACCTTTCAACACATTTTGATCTAATGCTCTTGGACTATCTTGGGCACTCTCTGTTGCACTCTCTACCTCACAGTAATGGGTAAAGACCCTTGAAGAAGATAGATCCTTTAAGCTAACTCTGAGAGGCTGCTGTAGGTATGAAGTGTTGACAATTTCACGTAGAGTTCAGACTTCTGAGCCACAGTCAAATAAACATTAATGATTTTTGTTAAAAGCATGTGGCCAATAATCATAACATTCACATTGAGCAAAAAATCAAATCTATACAACTCCAGTAACCGTTTAGTATAGAGATTCTTGAAACAAAAATAGCGAAAGTCTTGTTGCATTTACATGCACAGAATCTGGAATAGGACCTAATAGTTGTTAACAGTGAACCTTTTGCAATGTATTCTCAAAAACAATCTAAACACTCCTCATACATAAATCCTCTCCTGATCCCTTCTGTTCCCATATATTGTAAACGTCTCTCGCACTCAAGTTCTAATATCAACCGACTCGGCCATCTGTCTATGTACCTTGACCTGGAATGCAAACCTACTTGTTTTCCTGATCCTTCTCTGTTAAAGCCTAAGCCACTACTAGCAAGTGAGCAACCCCTCAATTTCTCCTGTGGTGCTCCTCATGGCTCCATCCTAGTCCTAGTTCATCCTGTATATGCCACCATTAAACCATCTCATAGAATCCTTCTCTGTGGACCACCATTTTTATGCAGATGACACCCAACTCCACATATATCGTTCTCCCCATGGTCTATTTCCCCTTCATCACACAATTACTTAACCTCCTCTGCCTTAACCACATCTCCAATCTGTTGTGCTCCTGCTTCATGCAAATTCGTGACCTCCGCCGTATCCGGCCTATGCTCGACTTTTAAAGTACCCAAACCATTGTTACAGTACCTCCATTGTCCATTCAAAGCTCGATTTGGCCTACTGCAATTCCGTTTTCCTCAATATTGAATCCACCGAAATTAACCACCTGCAACTTATCCAAAACGCCCTATAGTCTGTCACTGAAACGCCCAAAACATCACTCCCATAATTATCCTCAAATCACTCGATTGGCTAAAAATCCAAGAGCGAATCCACTTCAAAATATCAATAACCTACAGTTACTCCCTGCAACGTTCCCTGCACAAGTATATATCCGTGAACTGTTGACCATCCCGGCAACCCGCTACACCCGATCATCCTATCTTAGTCTTTCTGGATCCCCTCACTGTGCCACATCCAACACATGTATACACTCACGTACGAGTACGACCGAGTCCCATAATTTTTCTCCATCACGCAGGCCAATTAAGTTAGCTACATTGGCCGCGTCTCATTCGCCTCTGTAGGCCTACTACTAGGCTACTAGAGAAATCTCGGGCTATAGTGCGTAGGCTACTGTAGCCTACTACTATACACGGGGACCTTAATAGCGTGGCGCCCATACAAAAGGACCGTTGAAAGATCTCACCCGATCAATTCATTGAAAAATGAGCAGGGTCGAGGACTCGAGGCCATACGTCCGGTCGCTATATAAAATCGAGTCTAGGCTATTTTACAAAATCGCCACCCGGCCTCCCATCATCAGCGTCTGGTTCCTCTTTTTATGCCCCAGGCTTTCCACTCAAAACTAAATTTAAGTCTCACCTTAATTCCTACTCTGACTCTTATCTGGTACAATACAATATACAATACAACTGCGTTTGATATTGTCCGTCTTCCAAAGTTCAGAAGTGCACACGCCTCGATGGCGCAGATGCAGTTATATTACAGAGCAATAATTATTTATTGTGCGCGAAGGCTTGCTCACGGTCCTTACACAGTAATGGCCTCGGATGAGAATAGAACCGTAGCCTACGTAGCCTATACTCTCCGCGTTTAATACAGGTCGACCGCTCTAACCAATAGGCTGATCCACCGCCTTCCAGTATTCTTCTTCTCGGCCTAAACAACACCCCAACAGCTGCTCCTTCTTGATCTTGGTCTCTGGAAACCGGACTCGGACCTCATTTTGACCCCTTTGGAAACCCCTCTGACTTGACGCAGCGCTCGTGAATAAGTTGGTGCCCTGCGCTTGACTTTCGAGTAGCGGTTTAGAAGCTTTTGTAATACTGCGCTAGATTTAGCAGTCGTACTCCATATTTTGTGGATTCCAATTGAATTTCATGGAAACCTATACTATTAGGTTTTTGCCAACGACCTCTGATGGTTTTAGCACGCATTTTGATTTTCGACAACGATGTATACCGTTTAGTCTATGCTCTGGTATTGCGCTATAAGTTTGTTATCTTGTTGAAGAGGAAGTCGTTTATATTTAGACGTGTTGACGTTCAACGGAGAGAGCTGTAGTCGGGAGGGGGCTATTAGGGATTTAATCTGAAGTTGGGAAATTGCGTTTAATTAATCGCCATCGTCCGTCTCCTGTTTCCCTCTGATCAGACAAAAATTTAGAGTGAAACTGTGAAAATGTCATCTGAAGAAGTGATCGCGAAAATCATCCGTTACGGGCAGTTTTTAGAGAGAGCTTTAGGAAAAAGAGAAGACCAGCAGGTAGATCTTGCATGCAGGTCTTAGAACAGTTGTGAAAGTGTTCGAGACAAGTGTTGTTTAGTGTAATGTAATGTAATAAAACTCAGGTTTTCATTGCCCAGCGGAGAGCGCAGTCGCAAAGTCATTCTGATTCTTTGGCTTTTCGGTTCTAGCTCTAAATCGGAGATTTTGATCCCAGTATAACGTGTATTAGGCGTATAGAGTCTACAGTCTACACGTATTGAGACGTAGATGGGAGACTTTACTAAAACGAAATGTATAGTAAAGCTCAAGTAAGTCCTTATTGCATTAAGTTATTCTATAACATTAACAGTGTGGCAAGGCATTTTAGCACAAACCAGCTGATACATGCTTTTGTCACATGGTTACGATCTTAGTATAAAATTTTCTCGGTGCATGTGCTCATAAACTGTGACAGATTTAAGGCTTTCTGATACATGATAATAATTCTGTAACCTTAATGTCTTAATAATGCAGAACTTTGCAGAGTTCATTCCATTTGCTGTTGTCTGTTGACATCTGATGCATGATGCAAGACATTACCCTAACCCGAGTTTTACTAGATGTAATCAATTAAGAAGTTTGGTGTACTGGTCATGCTCTACATACCAGGCCAACATGAGAGAAATGTATCACAGTTGCCTTCTTTGGCACTTCACTAAACATCTGATAAAAACGAAACTGCATCAATTCATTATTCTGCACTGAATCCAAGTGCCAAGTGGAATAACTTCCACAAAGTCAGGTGTCTTAATGAGCAGCATACCATACTTACAATTATTGTTTCAGCAGTTAAATCACAAGATATGATGCTGAGACCCAAAATATCCCATCTCTGTTCTTGGAACATTGCATTAAGTACTTGAACCATATGTTTGCATTTCCTTCAGCCTGGAGTGGCTATCTTGTAATAACCAGACCAAGGCATTCCAAGTAATAACTGGATCCAGGCGCTCCAAGACTCTATGGTCCCTAATACTTAGCCTTCAGTGCTATCCAGTTAATGGTAATAACAGCAACACTTGTTCACCGTGTGATGTTACATGTTATGAGGAGATCCTTGTGTGTATGCTTTTATTATTAACGTAAGTCAAGCTTACTTGCTATGAATCCCAGTTATTAGCAGTTTGCCAACACATTGCAACTTCCTTATAATAATTTGCTTCATTACAATGCAAATTTATGGTGTGTTGCGGTCAGCGACATAGGTTCCAATTAATCTCACTCCAGAGCTCAGTATAACACAACCTCATTGTAATATGGTCTTAGTTATGGCTCCTGAACGAAGCAGCATTTTAAGGAGTTTCCAGTGTTTTTTGTGTTAATATTTCATATTTGAAGGAATATATATTATATTTACATGCCATATGTAGATACTAAAAAAAGATGTTCATATCCAAAGTCAAAGTTTAATTTTTCGCAATCATATTTTTTCATGTTTGTATATGTTTAACAAAGTACTGGTTTAAAATCTTAGATCTACATTGATTCAGCATGGTTGACTTTTCAGGTGTTGGTTGTCTTAGAAAAACTCGACAGACTGCGGATCAGTTTAGATCATTTACAAGTAGGAAGTTCACTTTTTTTACTTTTTGAGAATGAACTTGTTAGTAAGGCTAAGCCTTACTAACAACATCATGTGCAAATTTCCTGCAGTTACTCTCATTTCTGACTCATAAGTATTATACTCCATCATCATCCATCATCATCATCATCATCAGTGGCATGCCCTTTTCCAAGTGTTGTCACTTCCACTAATCTTTTCCAGCTGTTATGATCTTGGTCTCATCTCCAAGCTGGCTGCATATAGCCCTAAGTTCGGTGGATGAAGATCTGCCTCCAGCATCCTGGTTCATACCATCCTTGGTCATCCATCTTGTCCCTTCCAATTAAGGCTGTTCAGTTACAGGCAATTGCTATTCACTGTCAGAACTATGGCTCACTGCTGCCATGAGCCCCGATGTTTGACCTGAGGTAGGTGAACCCCTAACAGTTCCACCTTGTTCCCCACAACCTGTATGTGATTCAGGATAGGTTTCAACCCATTTGATCTCCATTCTAAAGGAGTATATTTCACAATCCAATATATCCAATGAAGTGGAAAGTCTATGCATAAACAGTACCGGGTAAGTTCTTATTAGAACATATCTCTAAGCTGATATGTGAGATGAGGGCATTAATTTTCCGCAATTTGATATAATTTCTAACGTTGTTATGATCTTTGCAGGAGACGGGCATTGGCAAAACTGTGAATCGTTATCGAAAGTGTAGTGATCCAGTTGGAATGAAGGCAAAATCGATTGTTAACAAATGGAAAGGACTGGTCCAGGCTGCAATGGCTGAAGACCAGTCGCAGCGGAGTGACAACAGTCCCATGCAGACGGATGGTGAGAGTGAACATATGTCACACAGCAATGCCACGGATGATGACATTTCAACGTATGATTCATTTGAGAACAGTTCTCCTGTCATCCACAAGAAGGAAGAAAGAAGTTCTAATCGAGGGTGACTTTGCTTTCTAATTTCATTTTCTGTGTTTCTTGTTTTGACCAAATTTTATTTGTATTGTTATTTGAACAGATACTAATTGACCTTGGGTCCTTAGTGACAGGAAAGTTTGTTCATTAGATACATGAAAAGTTTCTTCATTACATTTTTAAATTTCTGTTTGAAGGATCTGTTGACATGTGTGCACGTAATGGCAACAGTCTAACAACAGGTGTCTTTTATAACAACTTGTGCTGACTGTAATTGCAAATGAGTTTCTTTGCACTTTCTAGCATCTTATGCACAACGCCAAGATGAAGCTGTACCCATGCACTTGCACTTGAAAGTGGTGTCAATTCCACATGGTTTGGATGCGTTTCAATATATGTGTATATATATATATATATATTATATATATATATATACAGTAGGAAATATTTTTTGTCGAAATATTTTATGCACTCCCTCTAAAACGTTTCTTTATGGTCCCATAATGACACCTGGAAAATTTTATAAAATTTTAAAAATATTTAGGGGTCTCGCACACTCATATTTTCACCATGTTGGCATAATTTGCGACGGACGTGCCCAATTTATTAATGCTTTTAGACAACGACCTTGGATCCCATGATAACATGTTTAATACCAATGGAAAGCTCCTAAATAGTGGAAACTACAAGTATCTGACTTTATTGCGTACATAGGTATGGTTTTACGAATAAATAATGAAAAAAATTGTACAACAACTCAAGATTTTTGAACTTTCTCAATATCAGTTATTGCCATTAATCGTTAGGAGGAATCATTATTACAAATTCTTGATTATGCAACCAGCCATGGTTTCAGCTACCCCATACCTGCATCTGCTTATTCTTAATCACTGTTTATACCTTCAGCTGCATATTGTTCAGTTATACATTTTACAATAATCTACATGTCTACAAGATTGTCACGATTGCACTTAGAAAAGTCATGCCTGTGTTTTTCAACAACTTGTAGAAGAAACTGTTTCTGTTCTTCATTCTTGTTGAATTGAAATTCTGTATAAGAGCAACTCCAAGCTCAGCATTGTCATTTACACAAGCAAAGTTATTAACAAGCTGACATGCGATCTTATACAATTGGCTTTTGGGTCTATCGAGGGTACAAGCCACGATGAGTTGGCGGTAGTTCGGAAGAAGCTTCGAGAAATATATAATTCCTTTTTCGTACGGGAAAGAGATTGAACAAAGTGCAATCCTCGATCACCTTTCATTGTCAACATAAGCTGTGCTTTATCTTCAGAAAAGAGATGGTGTGAGAACAGAGAGAGGGTTTCCAGCTCTTGGCTTAGGTACCAAGAATGACACAGCATCATCTTCAGTGGTCTTCAGAGCAGCAGCATCGTAATATTGCAGCCTTTTTATTAGTTGAATGTCATTGATGGTTGAATCAGCAGTGACTCGACACGAAAACCACGATTGGATGCAGATGTTGACTAAAACATAATGTTAAATCGTGGATGCCCTGTAATTCACGGGCCGTCAATTGGATAACCGATTGGGTTCCATCAAAACGCAACTAAATCTTCATTGAGTATATATAATGCATTCGCCATCCAACGCGCTCTAGAGGGGCACCAGGCTTGTGAACCGCTGTCGAACTGCTCAATCCAAACACGGATGCCGCGAGTTGGAGAATTCTCTCTAATCATCTTGAGGATTGTCAAGTTGAAGCTGTTCAGTAATGAACTCAGTTTGTCAGACACAGACAGACATTAATGAAGCTTTGGTTGAAGGTGAGCCAGGTCGGACCATTTATCTTTAAATCGCTTGAAGAGAAGAATGCCTCCCCCAGTTGATGGACAAACTTTACCAAGGCACACTACGAATATATATAAGACAACATAACTTCAAACATGTGATGTTGACAAGCCATCTGCAGCAGATTACGACCGGTGGCTGCCTCTAGAAGGGTGCAGGCTCCATTATCTCTGCCGGTATTTGAGGCCCTTGTGTCAAAACACATGCCGATAATAAATGTATCGCACTGCCACGACTTCATATGGTCTAGAACTGCTACTGCTGCTGCCTGTCTTGACACAGAAGCCAACTTTGGCACACCCAGAAGTTTAGTATTTCTATTAACTAGAGAAGAAATCAGGACTGGCCATCGGTTCACTTTGTCCGTGTTTACTCCAGTTATGTCAGGGAGCAGCTTGCCTTCCCAGTGCCCGACAGATTTAAAGGCTCGAAAGTCTTCCTTGATTTGCAATCCAAAAAATTTGATACCTTCTGGTAGTGTGCTTTATGTCTTCTTCATAATTGAAACTTTATGCATATAATATACAAAAAGGTTAAATCTGTAGATTCTGCTGTTTAAGAGCTTTATAGTGATACTAAACATGTTATTATGGGATCAAAATGTTGTCACCTAAATATTTAAAAGTCAATGATGCCATGCGTAATTTACGACAAACTGCACTAACTCTATGAGCCTTGCGGGACCCCTAAATATTTTCGAAATGTCATAAAACTTGGCAGGTAATATTACGGGGTCATAAAGAAACTTTTAGGAGGAGTGCATCAAAAGTTTCAACAATTTTATTTTTCCTATGCTATCGTGGGACACCCTAATATACAGGACATGGCTAGAGCACTCGCCTTGTAAAGCAGAGAGTTTGAGACAGGCCTTTCCCTGAAATGATTACTGTTTAGGGACCGTGAACAAGCCCTTCACTCAAAATTACTCAGCTCCATTGATTGATGCTTGGTCATTAGATAGTGGTGCTTAATAAATGCTTAATATTAATTATAATAAAAGAAGGAGATACTAAGGAGTGTGTTCTTTGTTGTATTCTAATTCTGTTTCTTTTTTTAAATAGCAGATCATCTGAAACAGAAGCTTATAGTTCAAAAGTTAAAAGGAAATTTGAAAGTAGTAGAGATGAGAAACCATCTAAGAAACCTTATGACAATTCAGGTGGCTCAGAACAGCATGCAGGTGATAGATCTGTAAAAACTGACTCTCGAGACATGGCACATCAGTTAAAAGAGTCGCTGCCCTGTAATGGTTTATCTAAGGATGGAAAATGCTCAGATATTTCTAACAAAGCGGCCTCTTATCAATCGCAACTGAATTCTTCAGGAAATAGAAATTCATCTAAAGGCTCAAGCCATAGCTCTTCACATAAAGGCCACAAAAGCGAATCACACAAGAGTGGTTCTTCATCACATTCCAACCGAGATGTATCGCACAAACATAGGAGTAGCCAAAAAGATGGAAAGAACTCAGCCTCAGTATCAGGATATGATTCAGCGTGTAAAAGCGCTAATATTGTTTCTGATTCTGAAGTTCTTCCACAAAATGGGACAACTGTTGAAGCAGAACAATCAGCTGAGCAAAATCAGGAAAGTAGAAATGTATCTGGAAAAAATCCAAGAAATTTAGATTTGGCAAATAATTTGAAGAGAAAGACGCATGATTCCAGTTACAGTGACATGCCACAAAAGAAACAATTGTTAGAATCAGAAGCAACTGCAGTTATTACAGATTTACACGATGGTTCAACCAGCAACTATGGAAGATCAGCTCTCGCAAAACAATCAGGTCATCGAGATCACTCATCTCACAAAGATTCATCTAAAACAAACTCTTCATCACATAAAGACTCCACCCTTCCAAAGGAAGAGTCTCTTGCACACTTTTCGAAAGAGAAATGTGCATCTGATAGCAAATCATCTCCTGATAAATCAACCTCAATGAACAGAGAAGCATCATCATCATCCAAGGAATCTCTCTCAGGCAGGCATCAATCTCACAGAGAATCAGCCAGTAAGAATTCCTCTCAAAGAGAATCATCTGCTAAAGCTTCTTCCCATAAAGAATTATCAAGCAAGCATGTATCACATAAAGATTCAGCAAGCAAGACTTCTTCAGTGAAGGAATCTTCCAGTAAGCATTCATCACAAAAACAATCGTCAAGCGTACCACCAGTTTTTAAAGAATCCCCAAGAAAAGTCTCAAATGAAAAGCCTACTTCACTTGAAGAAACTTTTTCAGAATCATTCCCTGATGATGCTGTTACCAAGTCAAGTTCTTTAGGAACACTTGCAGGCAGTTATGTAAGGGACAGTCTAAAAGCTGTTGATGGCTCGTCGAAAGCTGAAAGGGGCCTATCTGAGAGTCGGAGCAAAATAGCACCAGCTTTCTCTGCACTTAATTCAGATGAGGAAGCAGATTCATGTGATATTTCTTTTGAAGAAATGCTAAACTATGACATTGCCTTGTCAAAAACTGGAGCTGCAACAAAGCCAGCACCAAGCAAAACTGCTGCTGACATGAACGAAGTGTTGAAAAAAGACGATGGCAGAATTGCAAAAGGGTACTCAGGTTCTCAAAGCAGTGTCTTGTCTGACTCCAATAAGCCAATTAATGAAAGGGATTCTGTTGGAAGAAAGGTCAGTCAGAATGCAGAGTCTAGTTCAAAGAAAAATGACCGTTCATCCAAGTCTGAAGACAGCTCCATGGTAAGCAGAAAAGACGGCAGCAAAGCAAATAGCAGCCATCATTACAAATTGGATGGTAACAGCAGCACACAACAGGACAAATCCAGTAGTAGCCACAGCAAATCGGAAGGCAGTAGTAGCAAAGAACATACTAAATCCAGTGTAACTGTGCAGAAATCGGAAAACAGTGGCAAACAGGAATATAGCAAGTCCAGTAGTAGCAAAAACAAGTCAGAAGGCCATAGCAGTAAAGAACATAGCAAATCTAGTAGCAACCCTAATAAATCAGTAAGTAGCAACAGCAAAGAACATAGCCTATCTAGTAGCAGCCACAGTAAATCAGAAAGTAGAAGTAGTAAAGAACTTAGCAAATCCAGTAGCAGCTATCAACAGAAATTGGAAAGTAGTACCATTAAAGAACCTAGTAAATCTGGTAGCAGTAGTCATAGGCCAGAAAGTAGTAAGAAACAGTCTGGAGATGATTCAAAGGACAAGAATTCCCAATTGGTCGAACAGAGGAAAGAGACAAAAGAATTGGGACATAAATCAGGTAAAGCCGCAGCTGAAAAGTTTGTTAGTTTCGCTAATGACAGTGATGCAGATTCCGAAGACTTAGACAACAATGGAAAGTCATTTGAAGATTTCCTCAATTACAAGGCTTCCGTTTCTAAAAATAAATCCACGGCTAAAAGCAGTAAACTGTATGTAGCTGGAAGCAAGGATAAAATTGAAAGAAAACTGTTAGACTCTAACACTGACTGTGGTGATGGATTTAGCCTCAGTCATCCTCTTGTAAACGTGCCTCTGCCAAAGCAAGAGGAGCTTAATCTTGGTCTTGATGGTGATGGCTTACCTCTTTATCCATCCATGCGACAAGAGCTTCAAGTTAAGAAAGGTAAGTCTTTTATTAATTAACTATTTCTGGCTTACATTAATGCCTAACGCTACAATGTATTGAACAACTTCATTATCTTACTCTTATGGTGGGAATATAGTTTGGTAAATAGAACTGACATATTAAAACGTCTAAGCAAGTCTTATTCTCTCATGCTACAAAATAGAGTTGCATACCCTTATGTACAACCACATATTCTGAGGGCTTAACATTTCAAATAGAAATGCTCAGTTAAAAGGTAGCCTGTGTCAAACTGAAGTAAAAGGATCTGTAGATTTATAATGCCGATAATTTCATACATAGACCTGTAATATTATTATGACTAATGGTTTATGAACAAATGCAATTGCTCTTTATGTTTAATTTTATGGGAAACCATGATGCTTTAGTATTGCAGTGTTAAAGTATTATGCTTCACCAGAGTGCTTAGATTGTTGAAATTTGTGATGTAGTATTAATTGTAGGCCTATCTAATTATCTTCAACAAGCCACTTAAATGCGGACTGTCATTTTGTTTTTGATTAAGTCTTAATGTACATTTTATACTACCGGTAATAACAAACTAAGGGCAGACTGTATTGTGATGAAGTGCAATGCCTTCCTTTTTCGGGGCCTTCCCCAGATAGTGTGCAGCCAACAACTATGTCATTTTCAATTATTCTGGTCCACTTGTTTCAGGATGTACCATATGGCCACTTTCAATTCTAGCAGGAGGCATTATTTAGCACAGCCTGCAGATGATAAATACCAATAACAAACATGTATATAAATTCAAATAGATTGTAACATTTAATATTTATTAACAGTTTGTGTAAACATTTAATAATTAGTAAACAGTTGGAAGTTATATTTATTATTTAGGTACTTATTTTTACCTTAATCAGTAGGTTGTCATTAGTGCTTCTTCAATTCACAGTCGCAGATAAATCTCCCACTCCAGATAATAAGAATCAAGAAGACTATCTTTGGATTAGATGTTTCAAAACATCAAGCATTGAATTAAATTCCTTTAAGAAAATTGTGTCTTAACGTGAAGCAACAGTTTTCTGATAACCATCCCAATCTGGTCTGTATGCTCAAACTATGTTTCTCTTAAACTGGTTGAGGTTTTATGAGTATGTCGTTTTAAATTATTTGGCTGAAAATATGCTGATATTTGTAGATAATGTTGAAAAGCTGGTAAATCTAGAAAGGCGCTATGGTCAGAAGATGATCTACAGTGGGAAAAGACAGGCTACAGTCCCCACTGGTAAGTTCCCTAGATAGTTTCAAATTAATCAATCTGCCATACACTAAAAAAAACTCTTACAGCATGCATCAGTGTACTATGATTTATTCTATAACAGGATTGATTCAACTTAGAACATGATCGTATATTGTAATGTAGTGCAGCCTTTGGAATGGTTTCTAAATGTCAGGTAACCTGAAGCCCAATCGACGGATAGCCATACATAGTTGACAGATAGCATCATGTTCAGAGTCTATGGACCAAACTGCATCAACATTTAGTGAGGAGCAACAACAAGCGTCAGCGACATGCCATGACGCCACCACCAGCGTTCCCTCACTGATGGATGACACACGTCCGGCTACCTCAAGCCACCGGGTGCACATAGAACCAGTGGCGTAACGAAGGGGGGCAGAGGGGGCAACTGCCCCGGGCACAGCACAAGGGGGCGCAAAATTAGCTTTCAGTGGTGCATAGTACGATGATAAGAATGAGTACTATGACAAGAATGATTAAAAGTCAA
This sequence comes from Aporrectodea caliginosa, assembly GCA_020284085.1. NCBI lineage: Eukaryota > Metazoa > Annelida > Clitellata > Crassiclitellata > Lumbricidae > Aporrectodea > Aporrectodea caliginosa. The sequence goes on along the minus strand of JACEVL010000496.1, from coordinate 373,705 downwards.
CCAGAAAATTTTAAAAAGGGGTGCAGTCATCAACTCTTGCCCCTGGGCGCTGAAACCCTTCGTTACGTCACTGCGCAGAACAGGATGCTCGGTGGTAAATCGAAGTGCCACCAATGACTATGCTTGAGGTCACTCCAAAGACCCAGATTGCTCCTCCTGTACTAAGATGATTACTTAACATAACCTAAACGATGTTAGACTTAATTAAAGACAAGTTCTTTGTAAGGAATTGATACTTGCATAGCTGAAAATGTCACTATCATAAGGTTCTTGTGCATGCACACACACACTGCACAGACACACAGCTCAACTGACAGTTGTGGTGTTCAGAGTTTCTCGTCTGCGTTGCACTGAGATGAATGACAACAGCCGACTGAATCATTTACAGCACGTGGCTGTGCTCACTGAGTGGTAGGTGCTGCTGCATTTGGATGTTCCTCATGCTACCAAGTGTGTGCAGGATGAGCATTCATTAGTAGCTGGCCATTTCATCACTAGATGACCTCTCCATTTGGAATGGTTAAAGCCACTGCAAAGACTGTGGATCATTGTTGTATATTCGAACATGCAACTGGTTTCTTAAGTATGACAGATACTTTAAGGTTGTACTTGACACTGAATGAAGTATGCCAGTAAGACAGATTCTTCATAAATTTTCATGATGTATGTTGAGATTGGGTAAGTTAAACCTTAAGCTATGATGAAGGAAGTGAAATTGGTAGTTCAGAATAATGAAATTTTTCTTTACTTTTCAGCAATGACTTCATTGTTTGCTGCCTGCATGCAAGTCCTGCAAGAAAACATTGATGGTTTGTGGAGTAGTTTGAATCTAGTCAGTCATTCGATATATATAACATACTGATATTAGCTTAGTTTGGTTTAGATCACTAGACAGTTTGTTATGCCCTTATTTAGCAATAATACAAGAAAGCTAAAATTTTATATAGTTCTACAGTTTCTGTGACTCAGTTTGGAGAGGCATTTTGCTACTAAGTTAAAGTTTGTGATTAATGCTTAGAAATAGAAAAACCTTATTATGTCTGACTTTATATGTTTTGATTTGGTTTTATGACATTCACTGGGTTCCTGTTTGCTTTTAACCCTTTAACAACGAGCGTGAACTAAAATGTATTTGAAACCAATGCAGCTCGTCGTTGAAGGGTTAAGTTACTTTGACATCTGTGGGTTTTTGTGTTGGTATGTTGGTGTTTAAATAGTAGAATTTACTAAGGACAAATTGACTGCATTGTGTCTTTGTATTTGTAGATATCACCTATGTGGGAGGAATCCCAGCAGATATTCTGAAGCCTGTATTAGAGCTGTGTTCTGTTAGTCAACTTGAGCGGCTGGAATTCTACAATCCAGTTAGTTGATTTCTTCAGAATGATTCATTGTTCACTGAAGCATGATACAATACAACAACTGTAATTGATATTGTCCTCAGAAGTGCACACATGACCCTACAGCGGACATGATGGTGCTGGGCAATCATGCATTAAGGACTTGCTCAAGGTCTCCACAATGTACGTGCCTCGAGTAAAGCTCAGACTCGTGATATCCGTATTTCAGGCCGAGCGCTCTAACCGATCGGCTAGCATGCCACACAGCTGCCCAATGGTAACTGATGAGGTTGCTACTTTCCTGGAAATGGTCTGAATGAATGCCCATCATGAAACTTGCACTTTAATGTTTGTATATTATTCAACACAATGATTAGAGCACTCACCCTGCACTTGGTGAGTATGGGTTAAGTTTTCCCTCAGACTGTCACAATATACTTCGAGCAAGGTCCTAATGCACAATGGGTCAGCACTAATGATTAATGCCTAGTCATCAGGTAGTAATGATAGTTGTTACAATGTTAAAAATAATAACCTAATTGCCTTGTTAATGATGGCCGTATTAAGCATATGGAAACCATGCTATCACTCTTGATTTTATTAATTCATATTCAAGCTGCAAGACACAAGCAGCTTGGTTTAGATCATTAGATGGTGTTACTGTAGTTGCTGCTAAATATGATGTGGTTTTGTGACAAGCTTTGAGTGTTTTTGGATAACAGTTGAACCAACCATTGTTCCCTAGTTTAATCAAAAATTTACTTTCACAGCTATTTTCCTGACAAGTTACAATAGTTTATTTGAGAAAGCTTTGCAGGAATAAGCTGCAGATTTGTTTGCATGTTGTCTGTTGAGATTTATAGTCATTTGTTCGTGTTAAAATGACTGTCATTAATACGTTTGTTTTAAGCAATTTGTTGGAGATACTGAGGACCTATGGAAGGTACACTGCAATCGTGATTTCCGAGGACGTGATCCTGAAGAACTGGAAAGTTGGAGGGAAATGTACTTGGTGAGTTTAACAGTGATGTTTGCAACAGGTCCTTAAAAGTTATGTTACAGAAATATTTATGGTATTCATCTTACAGAGTTTTCATCAGTTTCTGCTAATGTGTTGTCTAATGTGAACATTATTCAGGCTGCAATACATAACTTTGTATGGAGTGTGCCATATAGTGGAAACCTGTTAAAACAGGCTCTAGATTGATATAAAGTACTTGTATTGCAATGCCTTGCTGTGGTAATGTTTGCCAAATGCTGATAGCTAGCTTTTCATGACTTAGCTTTTGACAAGCAAACCTTTAGTAAGTTACAGCTATTGAATTCAGTTAAAACTTCTGCCACTTTAAGTAGAATATGTTTTTCTTTGTGCAGCGTTTGCAGGATGCAAGAAATAAAAGGCTGGCAACAATTTCTCAAAGTGTGATGGCCAATAAAAAACGGGCAGAGAAAGAAGGTAGGTTTTGTATAGCAAATAATTGTAGTGTATCAGTCAACTTATATAGAGCCTCTTACATAAAAAATGACTCTGGGATGCTCATGGCATCACAAAGCCCCTCAGAAATAGGCAATGTGGTGGATTGCAACTGTCCAACTCCCACAGCTACCTAAACTTGAATAGTAAGTGATAATTGTTCCACAGTGACTGATCTACTAGAAAACACAAAGCTGCACTGTGCAAGTCCTGGCATACAGAAAGAGCAGGTCTGAAGAAAAACAAAAGGGTGGCCAAAGCAGGTGGGTGAGGAAGCTAAGGGCATCGGAGAGCCTGGCCAGAGAGTGTGCTCTTGCCACTAGAGAAAGAAACTGCCTTAAGAAACTGAAGTTTGGATGAAATAGACAGCCAATGAAATGAAATGCCAGTTTAAACTACTTCGAAGTGATCTTGTAAATCCTCATCAGGCTACTCTTGGAAATCTCATTGGAGTTGTTATGTAAGATCAAATGACTATGTTTGGGGTTTGTTTGTAAAGGAAAGACAGACATGAAAATTGCTAGATCATTATGTTTTCATAGAAAATACTTTGACTATGATTTCATAGAGAATTCTTTGACATGCTTGATAGTTTAGTGGTTAGTGTGTTGGACTGTCAATCAAGAGGTCCTGGGTTCAAATCCCCGCCAGATGAGAAATTTGGTTCAAGATTTCAGCTCCACCTGCACCCCTAGCCAATGAATACAGTAACTACAGTGTCGGTGGGAAGATGAGACAGCAAGGCAGAGAACTGTACACCCGCCCTCATATGCCGAGTGTAAGAAAATGACACTTCATACCTATAGCTGCCACTCAGGCTAGCTTAAGGGGTTGCTTTTTCTTCTTCTTTGACTGGGCAATGATTACTTTGTTGTCACTGCACTATTGATTTTCAGAGTTACGTTAGCAACAGTCCAATGTGTACCATAACTAGAGTGAATGGTGAAGAGGGCAGAGCATGTTACCCACATATTTTTTTCCCTGGAAAACATGTGGTTGTACCATTTTTAACTTTGGTGTTTGATTATTTTGTCATCTGGTGATGCATTGAGGTCATGCATGATTGACTAGAACAGTGCTTCCCAAACTTTTCAGTGTCACGGACCGGCATGAATTAACTTTCAGTGTCACGGACCGGCAGAAATTTTCCCACTGCAGGAGGACCGGTGGAAATTTATGAATTATTTCTCTTTTTCGTTTTTGATCACCTAAATTCCTCAATATGTATTAAAATTGATTTAAATGCACGTTTTGCCAATTATGTGACTTTATTGTCCTCTAAATACTAGCCTAATAAGTCTTTTTTTGGCTCTTGAAAATATAATAGCCATTTCTTGATTCCAAGACAATTTGACCAGTTTCTTGACTCACTTTGCGATCCGGCAGTTGAGGTCTCGCGGACCACCACTTTGGGAAGCATTGACTAGAACAGCTGCTGTATGTGTATGCGTGTTGCAGTCCAAAAATGATAAATTTATTGGTTTTACTGACTTTTATCTTGTAGTTCCTAGAATCCAACTGACGTATGTTGATCATAGTCTTTGTACTGGTCGACGGACTAGCAAAAAACTTGCTGCTGTGAGAACTGCTGCTGCAGCAACCGTCTCTGATGAAACTTCACAACCACGTAGCAAACAGGAAATCTTAGACTCCTTAAAGAATCAGGTCTCGAAGCCAATGATCCGAAGAAGAGGAGGAGGATACAGACCAGAAATAACTAGTAGGTTGCTTTCTGTTAAGATGTTTTGTAATAGATAGCAGCTATATATGGAGATTAGTATATTTACATGAGACATTTCTTTCACACAGCTTAAAATAATTTTAATTTTCTGTTCTGTTTGAATTCCTGCTATATGAAGATCCTTAAAGTACGACTACATACATAGTAAACTTGCTTATTTGAATCTGGGCATTGGACAGCTACACTGTGTTCTGTTTAGGGTTTCAGGGTGATTACGGATAAATCACACTGCAATACCTGTAGTTTTAACAGCCAACTCTTGAAGCCATAAGTTGTAATGTGGGGAGCATTAGTCAGAGTTCTCAAAGATGATCATACAATTAGGCTGTAAGTTGGATGGGGCAAAGCAATACCACTCGACTCCATTGGATGAGGTTCTACTGGTGATATACTTTGACAGGTGGGGTTCATTTGAATCAGTCAAACCCTAAACACGTACTCTAAAGACATTTTGTTATGATTTTTCATATAATACACATGGACCTGTGGTGTGCAACAAATGTAATTTTATCCATGTCCCAAAATAGCAGTCAAACAAACCTGAACTCAGTTATCATGTATTGGTAAAAAATGGGACATAACTGTTTTACACTGTTGATGTTCAACGTTTAACTACCTAACTTGGCATCTGATCAGCAGGGGCGTCAAAATATTAGTAAAACACAACCCTGGTACTTGAATTCAGTCTGAACTGGTACTCGACTACCTGTCAATCTGTCACTGGATAAATTAATACTTCAATGTCGCATCTCAGATGTGCAAATTTCGGGTGGATAAATTATTGAAGGCATTTATTTGAAACAGCAAAATCACCTATATAATTCTTACACTTTATGGTAAAATTTGGCTGAGGTAGCAATGTGAAGCAGGTGAACTTGCCATAGCTACATAATTAATACTTCAACAGATATCATGAAAAATCACACCTACGGTATATCCACTTGTATCACTAACTAAAATAAATTACAGTTGTCCCAGCTAGCCTAGCCATGTACTCATGAGTTCAGTTGACTTGAGCCTGAGCTCAGCTACGGTACAGGCAGAGACGACAACAGCTGCATGCTGGTATCTTGTGCCATCAACTGTTGGCTGCTCACGCTTAAAAGAAATGCTTAGAAACAACCAGGTATCGGGTAATGTATTCACAGCCTGTTCACAAACCTTCAGATGGATATGCAGGCCTTTGGATGCGCATTGACGACCATACTAATTAGATACGGTGATGCTCAAGAAAAATGAAAAGGGTTACACTGATATGGGATAGGATAGCTAGCTATTCCTGGCATACCCCAGCTCTGTAGTAAGTATAGCCCACTGTTGAAATGTGGACGGTATGGTAAATTTTCTACTTTCTGCTTCTGTGGATTCTCTTATGTGTACTTGTATACAGGGATGGGCAAATTACACAGTAAAATGTAATTGAATTACAAATTACAAATTACTTTGAAAAATGTAATTGAATTACAAATTACAAATTACTTTGAAAAATGTAATTGAATTACAAATTACTTTAGAAATTTATTTGAAATTACAAATTACGTAATTTCAATTACATCAAATTACAAATTACATGCATAGTTGGGATCAGGAAATTCAGTCAGGAAACACATGCTTTATTTCCACTGTTATTTGTATTACACTGTTTGAAACAGTTTATTTAATTTTCTCTAAGAAGTAGCAACTGTTCGAACAACTTGTCCAATAATCGGCATATGCTTGACCTTACAATTAGGCCAAATGAGTTACATCAATTAAATTACTGCCCATCCCTGCTTGTATATCATGCAAAGCTTCGTTTTTCATAGAGTGGTACTTATCTGATTTTGTTTTCAGGTGTTTCAAAACCAGCCGCTCCACTGATGCAGAAGACACTGAAATTCCTGAAGGGTATGAAACGTTAAAAGCAGCCTGTGATGCAACATGTGATACACACGGATTGACCATTTAAGCTTTTGCTCTGAACCCAGAAGCGTCAATATGCTACGAAAATGTTTTGACATAACCATATTATGTACGCTTGAATGGCAAGACATCATTTAACTAGCTGCTCTCACCCCATGTATTGTAGCACATATAATTATATTTTTATCTGTGCAGTCTTGATATAATTATATATTTAATTATTTTAACATGCCTATTTGTTTGTTTTGAATAAATTGTAATTTTGATGCCACAAAAACCCGAGGTTAGAGTACTTTTATTGAGAAAGCAAATGAATTTCAATTGTCCATTTTTAAGAAGAAATGTCTTTTTGATTCAATTTCGAAATTAAGAGCATTGTTGTGATCTTAAATTCTTGTTTTGTTATAACTGTTACATTTTCTGTTATTACCAATAGACATGAAATGTTTTGCAGTTCTGATAAGTAGTTTTTCGGGAAAGGAGCATGAATTAATTCAATTTCACCAATGCAAGTCTAAAGGAAACAAGTGAAGCCTTTCACTGCTACAGTTGGCAATTTTTACATGTAATACACCAGTAAAAACATAATGGGACAGCTTTACGTCATAAATTGCACCAGAACAATCTCTGATTTGTTGCTTTAGTGTAAAGGAATACAAAAATGAAGATATGTGTTGTTTACATAAATAATGGCATGGTATGGCTTATCCATATAATACATCATCTAATAATACAAATTAGCAGCCGTACATTTTGATAATTTCAAGTCCTCTGCAGGCACTCGGTTCATTATCTGAATCTGTTTCAACTTGTCCGACACCTACATAGGCAAAATAACAAACAAGAGATGAGATGCATGCCAGTCAGAATGTATTTTGTTAAGTTACGTCTGTTCTCTGAGAATTTGATCTTTGCGTCTAGCAAAAGGCAGGCAATCTTCGAATTCTGTCAGGCAGCTGCATGCTTCAGAAGTCAACAAATTCCTTGGTATATTTGTCCGTTGGGGAGATGTGAACAGGCTCTTCTTCATACTGATCAAAGTTGCTGTGGTCACCTGGACCCTTTGATTTGGGAACGAATGGAACATCCACCTGAACAAATTGACATACTAGAGTACTTGATAAACCAATACAAATGATATCAATAAATTGATAATCTGTTTTGCTACGGACTGAATAGCAGTCTTTATAACTCACGATGTTTTGTCCGTTACGTGTAACAGTTTACTGTTTGGTTCAAAGTCAAGCCTTCTAAGCATTTGGTTACCCCAAATTACGTTAATATATACAGTGCGCGCTGTCGTTGGGGACAAGCCGTTTGACACAACGCGTCAGTCTGTCCGACTTTCCAGCCAACCGTCCATGTATCAGACCGTCCGTCTATCCATCAGACCATCCAGCCGACTGTCAGACCGTTCATCCGACTGTCCAGTAAACTACTGCGCGTTAACCAATACGGAGTGTTAATAGCTTTGGGGTCATAACTCCACAACATGTTAACCCTTTAATGATGAGCTGCATCTCGTCATGAAAGGGTTAAGCAGAACAGCGCGTTGTCCAGTGTCGCATTAATGGGACTGTACTGTATACCTAATTTCAGACACGGCAGACAGTGCACCCAAAACACGAAATCACTACTAAAAATTGTTAAAACCAAAATAAAAATTAAACACACAAAAATTAAACACACAAGTTCTATATACATGTACATGCAATCAAATAACGTAAATATTGTCTTATAACGACACAATAATCATGATATTAATTGTGCATTTATATAGTGGCTTTTCAATAAAATTCCTCTGGTAATAATTATCCAGCTATCTGATAAAGAAGAATTTAAAGAAATAACTTAAATTAAAAAAACACAAAGAAAAAATGCCGTTATCAAACAAAAATTAACTCTGGGTGTCGCCTTTGAAAATCTCACTCACTATGACTTGACACATAATTTTCTATTTGCAGGTTTGTTTCTACCACATTGGGCATTTTTTCAAATCAGGCATTCTTTGATTGATGTCATGGGCTAAAATAGTTGCTTCCACAATTGTTGGTTCTCAGTTACACTAATTAAATGAAGCATTATATTGTATGTCCTATTTTAATCTGCCTGTTGAATGGCACATTAAGTTTCCAATAGCATGCATGACCTTTAAGGCCCAGCCTACCATTATATGTTAATATATGGATAACTCCATGTCACCCTCACTCCTAGATTGTTGCATTCTTATACTGACTTGTTGCAACAACCTAGGTTCAGAACAAGAGTCAAGTGCTTTATCTGCTGTACTTCTTCGATTTGGAATCATCTACCACAAAGGTTCAACTTGCCATCTCATTATCATCATTTAAGGCACTAATCAAGATTTGCTGTTTTACTCCTGCCTTTGCATGACTCCATCTTGAACCTAGTGAATATAAATCCGTACCTCAGAGTCACTGAGCTTGAGCATGTGATAATTACTGTAAATAAATAAACTACAATAAATAATAAGTAGCCAAGAGTAAAACATTGTTCGTTAACTTAATCCAAGTCTATATCAGTAGTAAGAGCCAACCACAAGGAAACAGCTAGATCTTCTTGTTTCAAAGCCAACAAACTATCCCTCAATATTGATAAAACTAATTTCATTCTCTTTCTATTATGTCGTAAGCCCTCCCTTTATGTAACTATAAGATTATTGTGGATGACAAAATCATCATCTAAGTTCTTAGTTGTATACCTGGAACAGCATGTAACTTGGAAAGAAGACAGTGAAGTGAATGAAACTGGCATTTGTAAATACCTTCCTCTGATAGAGTGCAATCCAATCAGTGCCCAGGAACCACTTGTGCTGCTTTATGTCAGTGACACCATTCTTCAGGTTTCCAAAGCGTTTGGTTAGGTCTGTTTGCAAGAGATTCTTTAGAAGGTCTTTGATTTCAGGACTGAAGTGTGAAGGGTATCTCACCTGCACACCAACACAGATAATTAAGACAGGAAGACACAATATATGTTGGAAGATGGTCTCTTGTCACAATTTTATCTCCATGACCATAACTCATAATGAAATATATCAATATACAAACTGCCTGTCATGGACTTCTGTGTGACCTTGGAATTTCCAGTAAAGGAAACATGGGTTTGTATTGGATTTAAGGAGGCAATAGTATCAAAGATGATGGCCTCCAAGTAGTGCACAGTCCAATAATGTGAAAATGAGTATATATCAGTAACTATAAAACGTTATACGACTTGAGATAACATACATTATACTGAGAAAAGCAAGTGAATCATGTGCCAACCTTGTGCCTGCGAGATGTATTTTAGCAGATCATCTGTGCAGTTTAGTTTTACAATAAATCGGAAGGTGTGCGTGGCATTTATAAAAAAATTTTTTAAATTCTTGTTTCCTGTAAAGGTAAGTTCATTGGTTCAATAACCATAAAGATGGTAAGGACATAATACCCCGCAATTAGAGATGATGGGAATCCCCAAATAGAAGACAAGTGTTATCCTACAACCTATGAAGTAAATTGTTTCATATCTGCTTTTGTTATCTAGTTTTGTTAATATTTTTTGTTTGTTTACAATACAACTCTTGATTTGACATGGTAAATTATTGTGAATGTCATAGCATAGGAATACTTCATGGCAAATGTCTTAAACCTAAAGAAAAAGGATTTTAATATCATGAGTGATTCATGACCAATTGAAAAACTGAGTGGAGCGGCTATGCATTATTTCAAATAATTATACTATAAATTACAGCTAATTACCATTTTTATCCTACAATGTGGTGAACCTCAGAAGAAATCCTTGCCCCTCGTGCAAGAAATCCTGGATCAGCCACTGCAAAGCGGTAGTATCAGCTTACTGATCATTTACACTGATGCAATGCGTTCAGAACAAAACTCTGTTAATCCCACAACTGACCTTGCCAGATACGATCTTTTCATAGATTTGAATTGGCTGGTCGGCGAAAAATGGAGGATATCCAGCTGCCATTTCATAGATAAGGACACCAAGAGCCCACCAGTCAACAGAATGGTTGTAACCCTACACAAACAATTGATTCATGAGTAACAATTTATAAACAAAGAAATGCAACTGCATCACAATTATAAAGAATAAACTATTATAAACATTTGTAAGCATATATGGAATGATAGTCAAATTATATTTTGCAAGAAATCTTCTATGGGTGATGAAATAGGCTTGAAGAAATAATGTGGAATTGTAGGCCTACCTTGCTGAGAATAATCTCTGGAGCCAGGTAATCTGGAGTACCACACAATGTGTATGTCCTACCCCTTACTTTCTTTGCAAAACCAAAGTCAGTTATCTGCAACGAATATAGCAAACTTACATGACTTAGCCAAGTTTTAAAATTTCAGCACACACTTTAGAAAAAACCTGATGAGTTGAAAAAATTACCATCATCCTTTAAAGTTTAAACAGTACTTAAGTTACGATTCACCACTCACCAGTCAATAATAGGTATTCATTCTTAGGTGTTTTGCCTTGAAATAGATGTTTAGTTTCCTGGACACATATATTCAGAAACCAAACTTACTGCACTACACAGTGAAGAGCAATATATCTGACATAGTGGGATTCCATGTTAATTTTATGAAGCACTTATGCCAATAAAGGATTATTTAAAATCAGTGTAATTATGAATCAGAGAAAGACAATTAAAATTTGAAACTGGAAAAATATGCAGTCAAAAGACGCTATTATGGCATTCCCATCCCACAAAATTCTTGGAAATAATGAATCTAGCTGTTGAAATTAATTCTGGTGATGTACAGTAACGTAACGTAACAAGACATTTATAAAGCACCATTTAGGAGTCTCTGAGAAGTGCTCAATGTCTGAGTTGATTAATTATAGAAGACTTACTTTTAAATAACCGGATCGATCGATTAATATGTTTTCTGGCTTCAGGTCTCGATAGACAAGATCCAGGACCTGAAGGTATTCAAATGATAGAACGACCTGGGCTGCATAGAATTTGGAATCCGGTTCACTGTAATAATGAAGACATTTAATGCACACAATAATGCAAGCAATGACTGCCGTCTGCTGACTGCTTAGCTCAACTACATAGCCAAAACCCTACATCATCTTCCCTGGTTTAGCCTTGCAGAATCGTGATTTTCTGGCTTTTGGCATTCAGAGCCACTTTTAGTGCTAATTTTATGCTCCTTGTTCATTTTAATAAATTAGCAGCTTGTCATAATTTGTCATATTTCCTCAACAATTCTTATATGTTCAGACTTCACTTGGCTGTCATCTTTCCTCATCGTCAGTGCAACATGGATCAGTAACTCTGAACGTGGCATCAACTGTCAAACTTTGTATGGGACTCCACTGACCACTTTTCCTCAGCATTATTTCGTATAGATGAACTTTTGTTCTAAATGAATGTTAACAACACTTGGAGTCTTAGACTAGCATGAACAGCATTTTTAGAGGTACTAAAAAGGTGCAACATTACCATGTAGTGTTTAGATACACACATGCATGCATACATTCATACAATATGTGTGACAGAGGTGCTACATGTACTTGGCTCCAGCAGAAGCATTTCTCACCTCTGAATGATAATAGCTGAATTGGTTCACAAGATGTTTGCCATCAATAAACCACCTTACCTTGTATCATAAAATACCAGCAATGATGACAATGGTAATGATAACGATGATGATTACTAAATATTATTGTTTGCAGACTACAACGACAATTGTGACACCAGAAATCAACGGCAAATATAAATAGAAAAAACTCTGGAAAACATTAAATCAAAATCAGATTAAGATTACTTTGCATGTTAACAAAAAAGGTATGCACCATTAAATTTTTGATGCAAATTAAGAAATCAGGAAATGGAAATAAGTAGTTAAGTGATATATGCAGTCTGTCTCTTTATGAGTGGTGACTTAAATCGATATTTACTAGTAAGTATAACCAGTGCTTCTTTCTAGAAAAAAAGGTTCCGGAACGCAACAAATTCAAAACAGTTATAGGGGCATATTTTATGGTAATATTTCTATTTTTTATATATCAATATCAATAAACACTGAAAGCACTGAAATTAAATTAAAGTATCTAAATAACTTTAAATAATTTTTTATGAAAAATTTAAATTAACTAAATTATTTTTTAATTGCTAAAAAAGCCCCAGAACGCCATTCCGGACCCCTCTAGCTGAAAAAAGCACTGAGTATAACCAAAAGTGAAAAGCTACTGACTAGCTCACCTGAAGCGTCCAAGCTTTCGAAGATGAGTGAACATTTCACCCCCATTGACAAATTCCAACACCATGTATAGATTACTGTTATCCTGGAATATTTTTTTAATCGGTCTGAATGCAAGATCATACTGGGTAAACAGAATATTTTAACTACTACCTGTTTTAAGTTCTATCAAAGGCACTTTTGCTAGAAGCTGCTTACTGATTATAAAGTTCTGTGAACTAATTTTCATATTACATGTAATTTACACTTTAAAAGCACTGCACTGAGTCTATCACTAAACTATCATTGGAAATATAACATCTGGCATGAAACTGTCCAATGTCACACCTGGAATCTCAGATTCAGTTACACAGATACAGACTACCTTACATGCAAATAGCCCTACATTTGCTGCAATCACAACAAGCAACAAATACATTTAATGTGGATTTCTGATAAACAAAATAGCACCTGCTTTCAAATTAAGTGCATCAGAAATTCAGAATGCCACCTTTCTAATGCCTAAGTTCCAGACATGTCAGCCCTAGTCCAGTTTCCATGGTGTTGCCTGAGTAAGACTATCTTACATACTTCATACATAAGTACTGCATTGCAGAATTTAGCCTACATTTTCTGTCTTTCTTAAAGCATGCCTGTTTCAATAGACAGGTCTGCTAGATAGCCAAACGAACAGCTCTTTGAAAATGTAATTGCAATCGTAAACTCCAAATCTCTAGAGCGCTACTTAAAAGTTAAATGCAGGGTACCAGCTTACAAGTACTGTATCAAGTCAGAGAGGCTGTCCATAGATACCAAGTCCAACCATGGAGAGAGGGGCAGAGGAGCTGCTAAGGCATGGTTCATTTAGGACTAAAATAATTGGAAAGCATAGGAGTGAAGGATTAGGGTAGGAATTTTGCAGAGATGATACTTTAATTTGAAGTGGAAAGGCTGATGGGTGATAGATAGAGTCCTGAGCTTGTGCTAAAGATGGTGGATGAGCTGCAGTATTGATGGTGGAACTGAGAATTTGCAGAATTCAGGAAGAAGGTTCTTCATACATGCTTAAATAAAATACTATACAGTATACATATACACAAAAACTGGATACACTGGCAAGAATTTTATGTAAGCTATAAAGTATACTAAACAGAACATTCTAGAATTGTCTTTACTGACCTTGAAACTGTAATTCATTGAAACAACAAATGGAAAAGAAATAGAATGCAGCACTTTCTTTTCATTTATTGTATGCTCAACCTGTTTTAGTTTAACTATCTACAACAACAAAACCACAGAAAAGTGTTTTATTCCTTAAGAAATATGCAAAATTGAACTAAACAAAAGATGGCCATAGGAGCAAACTTAAGGCATAACAAAAATTAAAATTCCTCAACTCTAGAAATAAGCAACAGCAGGAATGGAGCAATAAGTCTTAACTTAAATTTTTAACGACACACCACCAAATACAGTCTTTTCTTTCACATTCAACTGTCAATCTTGCAGGAACCACAATCCCATCCTGAGCTAAATTTAAAAACTTGGTGTCACCAGTAATAATTCACTTGGTGTGAATTTACAAGTATCCTCCATGTGCACGTCTTGTTTCTTCCATATTAGGTCAATTTGTCATATCAGTTATTCTCTGATGACATGGCTAAAACAGTGGCTTGTGCACTCATTGGTTCTCAAATATGTGAATGTAGTGTCGTATTGTATATCGTTTCAATCTGAAGAACTCCAGAAGGCTCAAACTTCTGGTCATGGTTAGGTCTACTGCAGGTTCTTCTTCATCATCAACTGCATTAGATCACCCTCATCAGCTTCACTGGTTTCCTGCTGATTGCTGAATGGTACATTAAGTTTAAAATAGCATGCTTAACTTTAAAAGCCCAGAACACCAGCCTTACCTCATTGTTTCATTCACTGGTATTAAACCAATACATTCTTCCAATACTGGCTTGTTGCAACTTGCAAAGAGCTTAGGTTCAGCACAATTGTGGATTCATGTATTTTCAACTGTTGTGCACCTGGTGTTTGGAATCGTCTGCCACAAAAGACTCAAAACGCCCGCTCACTATATCGTCATTTGAAACCTTACCAGACCCACTATTTTTACTCTGGCCTTTGCATGACTGCAGTGTCCTGGCCCTGGGTAACATTCAATTCACCCCTCAAATTCAGATTTACTGACATTAAGTGCATCACAGGCGCTTGACTGCCGTAAATAAATACGAAAATAACTGATCAAACAACATAAATTATACAATAGTAACCCAAGAGTAATTTCACAAACATGATCAGCTTTCACAAAATGAGTCATAAGTCCATTTGTTTAAATTGATACAAGTGTATTATACATTCACATTCGATTCCATTTACATAGAGATAGGACCTATATAGATACTAGCTTGTTGAGATAGTCAAAGCGGTAGCAGAGATAATAAAGTCTGAAAATGTATATAACAGGGGTGTCAAACCTTTTAAAATGGCGGGCCATTGGCAATATTTTCCAGCAAGTGGCAGGCTAGGGTGCCAAAGGCGCCTGAGCAAAATGGAGTAGGGATCTGGGAGAGCTTGGTGACCCTGTTCCCAGAAATTGTTTGCAAAACTAAATCTCAATTGGTGCATTTTTTAGCATACAAACAGTCAAATTAGGTTTATAAAATCTTAATTTTGATCTTCATTATCTTTCATCATCAAGTTTCATGAACATCACATAAAACTCAGTAAGCCTTAAAAATGACAAATTTGAACTTTTATTCTCAAATTATGTAGTCTTTAGGCAAAGCTCCGCGCCCGCGGGCTAGAAAAGCATCATCGACGGGCAAGATTAATTGAATTGTTGCACATTTACACACATGAATTTTTACACAGCCAAAAATCAATTTACAAAAGTGAAATTTAGCAGTCTTGTACTTTATGTACAGCGCCCTTTCCTTCGGCCTCGGCTGTGCTAAGGCGCTATAGAAATCGTCTTATTATTATTATTATTATGAGTGTAATATATAAAAAATTCTGTTTTAAATTTTACTCACGTAAAAATTAGTTTAAAATCAGTGAAGTAGGCTATTAGCTTAGGAAAGCGGCACAAGTGTGATCAAGGCCAGCAACGGACTAACACCCTACACATTCGTGTACAAATTTTATGAAAGATTACTATAGCAGCAAACAAACATAGCAACAATACCTTTCCCTTGTCTAGTATCTTCATGGCATGATATTGGTTGGATGTTCTGTGTATACTAAGCAGGACTCTACCAAATGAACCAGTTCCGAGAGTTCGAATTCTCTCAAAATCTTCAAACTGAGCAGAATTCTGAAAGTACAGATACAAGAATATCATACTATTATTTAATGACTCACACAGGAAGGCTTTAGATCTTGCTTTTCAATAAATGGCACTACTACAAATAGTGTGGTGTATTACTACAGAATCCAAAAAAACACTTCCACTGCAAATACATAATAAATTTAAGCTAGTTATGGTGGATTAAAGATCTACCAATATACAAAATTGCACCACTGCAAAAAGCAGTTGCCACAGAATATAGTCACATACAGATATTTACACTAAGAGGTAATATATGACATATATGACAGTTGGCAATAATTATTAGCTTTGTTTTAATACCAAAAAGTGTAAATTAGTGTTCTTGATAATGATATTTATTATTTATTGATAATGAGCATCAGCACAAGGGCAAAAATAATGCAGCTGAAGATAGCTGAAGAACAGGCAACACAGAACTTGCCATTAAGTTCAGGCTTGCTTTCTGAAGCCGTTACTTCTATAACTCCTTGTGTTTTGAACTCAAAACTAAACTCCTACCTTTTCAAGAAAAAATACCCCGATCCATTCAATCCGCCACCTTCTCATATCTCTCAGCTTAAACACAACCAACCAAAACAGCTCCTCTGGCTCCGGATCTTGTTCTTCACACATAACTCAAGACATTCCCTCTAACTTGACACTGTCCTTATGAATAAGCTGGTGCCTTTGCTTAGCGTTTAAGTAGTGCCTCAAAAATCACGAAGCCACTCCTCACGTGCAGCTTGTGCAAAATGGCTGAAGGAGGAAGAATTCAATGTTCTCAAACATTATTTGGTCCACTGATACTGGCTAATACATACATGCATCTTAGCAAAGTTCCATTAATGTTCTGTTCTTTACTACAAATTTTCAGTGAATAAAGCTATTAAATATATGTACTCACTTTTGGAGGGTCCTCCCATTTTCTGTCAAATTCCTCTCTTGCTTGCAGCAAAAACTGTGCAACTGTTTATATAAACAGCAAAAAATTAGTGTCAAACTTTCACAAATTTTCAGCTGCTAACCTGCAAACTTGGAGTGTGTCAGCAACATCATTTACATAGCATAGTTAGGCATAGTCAATCACTTAACCTGCTTGAGCTCCCTAGTCAGTGAAGTTTTATTCAACACTCTCTGCAGGTCTGCAAAGCCAAGTGTTACAGTGAATTACCTGCATCCATCACACCAATGCTAACAATTTATAGCCTTTCAGTACATGTTGTTATATTAATAATATATAAAAATATCTCTTAGTGCTTATCGGAAATTGTTTTTAAAGTGCTAAACAAATGTTATGTCACACTTACAATTACAAACAGTGCAGTAATAAATCAACAAATTTTATTCCCAAGTAGGTTCACATTTACTGCTCCATGCACTGGTTTATTATTATTATTTACTGATTTCCTGACTTGACTCTAATTCATTACAGTGTGGACCCATAAACAAATGGGTCCACAAGCAGGTTAAGCACATTGGGGTAACACAAACCCTAACAAACATGGGCATAAAGAATCGGTATTGTTTATGCCGATGTTTATCGGCATAAACAATGCCGTGGGTTCCAGTAGGCCTACCTGGAGGAAAACTGAAGAGGTCTGGGACAGAGTCTGGGAAGGCTAATGCATTTTGAAGCAATTAATACGTATTTTGAGCACACTTGGATTACATGCTTGTGCGACTTTTCTAGCCAGGGTCTAGTACCTCGATCAAAATTGAGATGGTCTGAGACACGAAGTGCTGATGATACAAACCCTAACAAAATCACTCCATTGGCTGAAAAGCCACTTCAAAGTCATAATACTCACTTTTGATAGGGTACTCACCCTGATCTACAACTTTCTACTAAACTCACAGCTCAATTACCTTTGCAAACTCTTCACCATCCAGCCACCCTCTGGGCCCTCTCTAACCAATCATCATCCTATCTCACTCTTCCCAACTCCAGTCACTACTCATCTCAAGTTCTCCAACCAATTCACTGACCACACCTCAACTCTGGAAAGATCGCCATCCTGAATTCCACACATTCTTAGCTTTGCATCCAATACCCCCACTCACTCAACATCATCTATCACTCCTCAGGCTTCCCATTATAAATGAGTCTTACCTATTCAAGAAGTCCTATCTTGATCTATCTACACCTTCACCTTCTAATCTCTCTCATCCTAAGCGAAACCTCCCTTAGCTGCTCCTCTGTCGCCTTCTCTCCCTGATCTTTTGGCAACCGGACTTGGGATTTCACTTGGTATCTCTGGACTATCAACATCTCTCTAAAACGACCCTGCGTTCACAAATACGCTGGTGCCCCACGCTAAACTTTTAAGTAACACGTTAGGGCAAACTTATAGTATTGTGGGCTGAAGGATTACACAGTATCTTTGGGCATGCTGTGCGGACGCTGGACGGTACCAGGTTTTCCCATGACGACACTAACCCTAACAGGCTAACACTAACCGACCCTCAATCCCTCATGACTCCTAACCTGACCATAAGCAACACTCACAACGCCCGTAAACTTACACACTATAATCCTTCAGCCCCGCCCCCCCCCGATTCCATAAGCTTGCCCACTTTAGACATGTGGAGTTCACCTGTCAATTGCGTTAACAAATGTTAGTAGTCCAGTGAGATCAAAGGAGAGGGTTAACAGCTGAAAGGCAAAGGTCGGCCTTCATTTTCTTAAAGTCATGCCCGTTAGTGCAGCCACAGTCGATACATGGTTGCATCCTCCCAGTGGCGTCTAACACCCATCTGGAATGGGAGAACAAACCCCATACGCTGGCCGATTGTATTAATTATCGTATTGCAGGCCGTTATATCATCGGAAATTAACAACCCCAGTTTATGTCCAAATTGTAATTGTAGCCTAATTGTCATGGGCGTCGAGAGCCACGGCGGGCCCCGGGGCAGACACTTCTCAGCGTCCATCAGGGCCCCTTGATTTTTCAATTTTATCTGTAAGTCCGATGTCTGATGTAAGGATGAAAAAAACCTATCAAACTATATTAAGGAATAATTATTAATAATAGTAAAAGTAGATGTAAAAATCAATTTCTGGTTAAAAGGTCCATCAGCCTCGCCAGATCTATCTGAGTCATCTTGGCCGGCGATTTCATTAACAGGCACGAAAATGCTTCAATACCCATTTTCAGACTTCACGTCAACTTGACCTGTGACAGTTGTCGCATTATAATGTCCAATGTCAGGAGGTGCGGATATGTCACTTGCAATGTCTGCATAGACAACATCAACGACTCGCTCTGTGCCATGATCATCAACTCCACTACTACTGCTACTAATAGCGACGATATTGTCAGCTTGATTTGCTGCATAATTCGCCTTTGATGAAATTGAAAATCAGAAATTTTGAAGGAGTATCTGTCTAGCTAATCTTTCTTTCCTTTTTTTGAGCTCCAGATTTCTCATGGTAATTCATCGTCTAATTTGTCATCATCTTAAAGGAATATAGCCTAATATAAAATATTGGTAATTTGGTATTATGATAACTTATGTTCTATATCCAGTTGCAAGTTCAAGTATTATTTATTTGGATAATAACTCAAATTTCAATTCGTAAATTTACATCCAGTAAAAGATTTTATGGCTGCCAGAAAATCAGTAATCTATTCTAGGCCGACTGCTGATTAATCCGAAATATAATACTGTCATACTGATAAGCACAGTGTTTTAAAATTAAAGTTATTCAACTATAATATGACCACAACTGTTGCAGTTGTGACTTGAATAACTGAAACTGTAGGATGGCCTTATAAAGGCCATCCTACAGTAGCGTAGCTAGGATTTTACCATTATAGGGTGCGTAATGCGAAGTGCTAGGCCACGAATACATGATTCCATAATATATTCGTTTATTGGTATGAAACAGGTAGACACACCGCTATCTGATACATTTGGTCATAAGAAAGTTTAGAATGAGTGTAGTGTTTTTAGTCATTCAATGTCAGATTATATCACCAAGAGAGCTTCTATATAGGACTCTGGGGATAAACTGTTTATCTTTCGCTGGCAATGTGTAGCTATGTGAATTCTGGCATAATAATTATGGAATTCACTCAATTCAGTGAGTAGGCCTAAATCGAAATTTGTCTGCATTACTTAACTTTGCACAGTAACAGCTAGAGCGAAATCATTCTGATGACCAACGTCTGTTCTCACCCCTAAATCCTCTTACTGGACAACTGAGACCGTGTTAAGTGACAGCTACTAAATCGTTTTCGTTAACATTGCCAATAGAATTATATGCAGTGCTAACTAACCTCTTCAGTCCAATTTCCACAGTCACATTTGTTACTGGCTTGCTTTTCTGGCAAAGAAATTCGATAGATCGGTTTCTCTAGTATAAAGCTTAATCACCCAGTTATTAAATTGAAGAATTTAATTAAAATCGTTTTAAAAATGTAAATGAATGGATTATAATTAGCGACTGTTTTCTGAACATGAATAGCTACATATACCGAGTAACATGAACACAGCAGCGAGTGTAGTGTGTACAAATGTACACTGTTGTACAGGCTTTTAGAGAGATACCCCAAGACTGCGAGAGACAGACAGATAGAAATACATGTATAGAGACTAGAGAGAGAGAGACAGACAGAGACAGACAGACAGAGACACAGAGACATACGAGGCAGATATTATTTCCCGCATTCCTTCGCCCTGGAGATGAGTGATAAAGCCGAGATAAATTGTTGTGCATCAGATAGAAAGTATCTTTGTGTACAACTGTGTTCGTTTCTACTGTGGGTCAAATACGATGACACATCGGGTGACCTATAAACCAAGGAACTCTGGATATTATTAAGAAGTCCTTGCCTAAACAGACACCACACATACAATGTACGTCTGTGGCCCTGTGTATCATGTAGCCTATAGCCTAATGATTCACGAAGCATCCGTCATAATTATACAGACTGCATTGGGCCAAAACCCACAGCTTTCTTCAGATTGAACAAATTTTTAGACATTTCTAGGCCCCTGCCAGGGCCCCCTGCCATAGAACCGGGCCCCGGGGCAGCAACCCCCCCACCCCCTCTAGCCTAATTGTAACCAAAACGCACCAAAACGTTAAACCCGTCCCCCACTGTGGCAACCGTGGGGAATCGTTCTCCCGGACAACCGCAACCCTCCCCAACTGTTAGACGCCACTACATCCTCCGAAATAACGTAGGGCCTACCTAGGAATGCCAATCCTGCTATCGTTTACTTTAGGCTAACCTCTGATAACCTACGGTTACCTACCCGATTCTTCGTCCGGTTTCTTTGACAGCTGTTGATTGCCCATATTTATTATTTATTATTACTAGTTTGTATCCTATGTTTATTCACTGAATTCGCTTCACGCACTAATACCTCCATAAACGGTTTACAGTTTTATTTTTTCCAGCTGAAAATAATATACGACGCAGACATCTTTGACAACAGACGACAATAAATGAGAATCTCACGAGATTTGAAATACAACAATTAAAGATCGACGTAGATTCAATCTTGCAATTCAATCTAGCCATTATAAAGTGAGTAAGTATCGTTATAGTTCATACAGCCACAGAACATTCGAATATACACCTTTTGGCTGGAAACGTTTTTGTAATCGATCTACACTGACATCGATATGATGTATGGATCTAATCTTACATTAAGACGAGACTGACGACCCGGGGAGAGGATGATAACGGGCGTGCAGCGGGGACCAGGGACGTCATTTGGAGAAGGGGGCAAATGGAAAAAGCTACTGTTTATATGCATGTGAAGGGAGTCACGGATAAAATAGGAGATATGGTCAAACTTTGCAATGCCCCTATAGCTGGCCAAGTTTTGCCTCCCCATCCCCTCCCCAAAAAATTCCCCCCTTGAAAACTGAAATGATGGACCTGGTGGGGACCGATATACAGCTCTGGAAGAAAGCCTGCTTATTCACCTAATTCTGAGATGAATTGAATGACAACCATACTGTAGAGAGCAAGGGTCACATAATCGAATACATGACTATCAAATCTTACAACAGGTTTTGGCCAGGCCAGAACGTTGTCAAAGTCTCCCTGTCTGACTGCATATGTGATTCTATTCACCTGATTGCTGGTCTCCACCTGTGTGTTGAAGTACTTAAATACGTATGTACTATGTAGCTACAGTAGACCTACACTCATTTATGTCTTACTGTCAGCCTACCAATACACATATTTTTATAGGAAGGCAGAAATATGTAGCCTACTTGGGGTAGCACAACTGGAAGCAGGTCTTTACAGTTGGATAGTGCTGGGCATTGTTTATTCACGGTGTGAAGTGAGGGGTACAGTACCCCTCAGTTCAGAAAGTGAAGATATGGGTACCTAATAAATGAAGTGAAAATAATAATGCCTATGTCTTGTGGCACGTCACCATGAAAAAGGTAAGCAATTTAGGGTTTCACTACGATACCATACAACACACATGAAACTGTTCAATGCTGCATTGGCTACAGAGTGGTTTATTTTCTTCTAATTAATCAATCCAGCTGTTGCTTCAATAATTCCAGGTTCAGTCATGGCACAGAAGCTGCACACAGAGAAGTGAACCATACTTTCAAATAGACACTGTGAGAAAAAGGCTGAATTGTCAAAATTCTGAAAGTTTCCAAACAGTTAGATGAAAATTAGAACAAATTATGTAAATTTTAAGACAGAAGATTAAATTTGCATCCAGCTTGCCAGATGATAGGCTTCTGGTAAATGAACTGTGAAAGAAACAGATGCATCACCCAGAAACAAAATATCCAACTGAAGAAGCTCCTTGGAGTCATCTCGAAGCTAATATGACAGCAGGCTAATATGTTTGCTCAAGGATTTCCATTGGAGATGTTTCTTCGTGCTTAACCAGTTTTGGGTCAACTTGTTCGATACAGTCCCTTCTACCCTCAGTTTGAAAAACAATAAACACTGTTACATGTACAAATCCTCACCATCTAGATGTTGTTAATAATAATAATAATAATAATATCTTTTCTTTAATAAGCGCCTGACAAACGCACTGCGCTGTACATTTACATCAGCAAAATTAGTATTTGAATCTTTATTTCCACGAAAGCTAAACGAAATCTACCACATTCATGAATCAGTAACGCAAAGTATAAAAATCTCATCCTTCAAGTTCTTAGGTTGCAGCCACTGCAGCATCACGACTGACGAGTCATCGAATTTTGCTGAACACTACATTTTCATCAGCAACTTTACGAAATTTATTTAGATGAAGGAACAAGATAACCTGGTAAAATTTCACTTTCTGGCATGCTTAAGTTAAAATTATATGGAAGAAAATATTACAAAGATTTGATATACAAATCTGCTTTTGGTTTGTGGCCTCTCCATCTTCTGATGGCCATGATTACACACTACATAAATATTAAGATGATGATGCAGTGAAAATCAACACACAAAGTTTCAAATAATATATATGCCACTGGACTTGACTGAGCTCTGCGACTGATAACAACTAAATGTTTAAATTACTACAAGTGACAGGCAACTTTCGATTTGCCTTAGCAATTAGAAATAATTATGGCAAGCAACTCAGTTCTTGAAAGCAACAGTTACAATCAGTTCAGAGGAGTACTAAGACCATCAGTGACTCATATGAATTTGTTTCGCTTGCACTGGTAAGAAACTGGAATTCTGACAAAGACAGACGCTCTTTACGAAGACTGATTCCTCTGTGCAGCTTCAATAACTAATATTGGTTCCTTGTAGAGCTGGCTGATAACCACCTGCAAGTAGAAAAATCACAATAAAATACTCATTAATGAAAACCTCATACATAATCAAGATTTCATGTAATCAAAAATGCATCTATTCAGCATCAGCTATTATAGGAATTCAGTGGTGACAGATTGTGCAGACTGCTTCCATAACGACCTTTATCCATAACAATATTTATCCTTAATTTGACAAAGCTGTCTCTATTTGTCAATCGCATACACTTATTGCAAGAGATTGCACAATACAGGGCTAAATTTTAAGATGCATAAAATAAAGCATTTTAAGAAAAGTTAACTAACAGATGCAAAATAGATGTCCATATAGTGACAAGCATAGCAAACAGATATCTGGTATATAACATTAGCAATTACCCACCAACTGACTTTATGTGATTTGACGTCAGTGACTTAATAACCCTGAAATGTTTGAGGTTAGAAACATTTATGACATTATTAGCCTCCTGCTTTACAAGAGCTGGAGAATTAACCCAGAGCCCTGGAAAGCACAGTCTTCACTACAGCCCAGGCTATACTATAAAAGTTTCTCAAAATGCAATTACCTGTCTCCTTAAGACTTCACAAGTTTGCTCTCCTTTTGCTAAAAGATCCTGGACTTTCGAAGCATCTGTCTCACTTCTACTCTCCCTGAAGGCATCCCTTATTCTGCGCATTGCATACATTCTATCAACAACAAATTAAAATCGTTACGCACAAAGCTGATAATCCAATTTGTTTTGAAACACAGAATACACAGAAGTTGCAAGCAGTTAATGACAGCCTATCGTAGAAGCTCTTCAGCTATTTGTTTGGTTGACCTAAGTATAAAATGCAGCATAAACTGCAAATCAATGTACAGTTCTGGTTTTATACAAACTCTATAGGCGTTGCCTATACACACTAGTTGGTCATCAGTCTCGATTTTCAATTGAGTGTGAAATTTCATAAAAGTATTTATATTTTTAGTTTTACTGTTAATATTATTGTTGAAAATGAGTCGAGTGGATTCCGACGGCCCTAAATGCTTGCTGACTTCATACTTGTTTTATTAGATCGCTTGAAATTCTGAACCATGCACTTGGTTGCTAGCAGCAGCTGGAAAAAATCAACTCGGCACGATAATTACTTAAACACTGAAAGTTTTCGTCGTTATTACGTAATACATGTCTTGGATTTCCTTCTTGGTTTTCGACTGGACTCACCCTGAAATTAGGGTTGTACAACGATTTTGCTTAGTATCGACCATCGAGTGATAACTTAAGAATCATTACGATGGCGCTATAGAAGTTCTTAGACAAGATACATGGATGCCTACGTCTATGCCTTTAAGCTTACTCCCCCGATTATTTTAAGAAATATATTTATTATAAAACAATATTAGCTTAACATATTCGCAACTGACCTATTATTGTATCCAGAGAATTTTTGGCCTTCTCTAAGAAGGCGTTTGTACAAGGCAAGCGCATTACTCCTCGTGGCCGCCATTGCAGTTGTTTACACGAATGAAACAAGTCAGAAGTTTGAGATGAGAAGCCGCCAAGGACACATTGATGTAGCGCTATACTAGGCGATATTATGTGGAAACCACAAGAAACCAGTGACGGTGCCACGGCAGAACGCGGCAGGTTATTTGACCTGCCTATTTTACTCCCGACTTGCGTTATGACCTGCCTACAAAAATTTGGAATTTTTAATAAGGCAAGTTGGGAGCAGGGGTGCAAAAAAACAAACTTTTTTCAAAATGAAAAGTTGGTTTTTTGGTTTTATTTGGTTTTTTGGTTTTTTGCTTTGGAGATTTTCCTAGTTCAGATCATAAAACTCATAAAAATGGCATAATACCGTTCAAATTAATCAGATGCATACAAATGAAATTAATTAGAACTGTTACAGTAGAAGTGTAGAATGTCATAAAACGAAGTTTACAAAGACCATACAACAATTGCCAAGAGACTTGAAGAGACGATATTTTTGGCATTTATAATTTCGAAATTTGTAAAAAACCAAAATACCAAAATTTGCAGATTTTTGGTTTTTTTGGTTTTTAAAAAAAACCCAAAACCAAAAAAACCAAGCCTTTAAGCAACCATTGGGAGCACAATGTAAGAAATCCTATTTCTTACATCATGGTTGGGAGGAAAATACGCAGATCAAATAACCTGCCGCGTCCTGTCTAAGAACTTCTATAGCGCCATGGTTACGATTCTTAAGTTATCTCTCGTTACGTATTTATTATTAGGTCTCGGTAAAGTTCTGACTTATGAGTTATGAGTAACTTTACTTTCTTGAACATGTCGATTGTTATATAAAAAATTCAATTTTTTCTCTTAATTTTTACGAATAAAAATAGATTAAATTTCAACTTTTAAAATAATGTTCAATATATATGCTTGCTTTATACTATTGCTTGTTTTAGTTAAGTAGTAAATCAATGGCACGAAGTTTGAACTTCGATCACATCGTGTGATTAGGTGTTGATTTAAAATTCATTTATAACTACTAAAACTGTTGTTAAAAGCGTTACGTAACGTTCAGCTCCACCCACCTAACGTTTCGTAACGTTTTCAAGGACGCCACCCACCCACCCTTTAGCGTTACGTAATTATGCAACGACCCCTAATGAGTGCGAGTTCATACATACATGTATACCAACATGAATGTTTAAGTAGGCTCTACTGTATCGGGAATGTTTTAACCTCAACAGCAGTTTTCCCCGTGTTAAACGTATAATAGCAATTTAAAAACGTGTATAGAAAAGACAGCACTGGCAAAGCTGGCATATTTAACATCGCAGTTTTATTTTTCTTGTTTAGACTTGACATGATTGAAGATATGAACACCAATAAGAAATTATTTAAATTGGTGAAACGAAACAGCCATTCAACTGAACAATGGTTACCGTCATAAATCAGTAAATCAACAAGACCTTTAGCAAAAGCAGATCATATGTACAGTGAGCTACACTTAATTATATTGTTTTGCTCACTTGATTTTTAGTTTAGAATCAAATCCCAAAGTTCAAGATATGCACATACAAACTGAAGCCTTACTTTTAAACCATAAAAAACCTGAATAATTTATTCAAAGCATTTAGCTGGTTTTAGTGCCCTGCAATTCTTAATGATGATCAGCAAAGTTCATATTAAGTCCTGTATTCGAACAGTCTTGCGAACAGCATTGGAGAATCCTTCCTTGAATCGAAACCAAACGTCACCACCAACCACATCACCGGTGTCACCAGCTACAAAATGTTATGCATGTTATATACGCATTTACAGTAACCGGCCATTCACATAGCTATATTCAAAAAAGTGCTAAAGAACGATAATTCCAGGATTATAAATTATTTACATTGCTATTTGTATGAACAATTGTTTTGGCAAATTTATTCTAATTATTGACCTCAAACACATACTGTGTGAACAGTAAGTGAATGAACTGGATGCAGATTAAATCCAAATCTGAAGCATAGATTAAAAAGCACGAGGTGCATAAATAAATTCGGGAATACTGGAACTTGCTTACTCGACGAATTCTGATAAAATGGCTGCGAATAAAAGTCCCAAATTTAATCCAGCTGTGAACATAACCTCAAAATAACACAATATATGTACTCTTCAAAGAAACAATATAGTCAGGGCTGAAGTTACAAATTTCCCTTGAGCGACAGGGTTTTAATATAGGATGATCTTCTTATGTATGTGGTTCATACCCAGCCAGTTGCATCATCACCTGTGAGATGAAAAGCAACAAATCTGTGAACAAGAGTTCACCACTGAAATGTATGTTTGGACAGACATACAAAAATTGTGCCTCAGCTGACTGATACATCAGTGGTCCGTTCTAATTTGACCAGGTTGTAAGCTAAGCTACTTGTTCCATCTGAAACTGGTTTAGTGTAGTCCACAGTTGTTGAGGCGAGTCAAAAGGAAATTTAGGAAGTCAATTACAAAAAGGTAAAAATTACTGCAAAAATGGTACAATTCCCAAAGCTTTCCGATTAGGGGTCTAGTAAGCTGGGTTCTGGTCCAGCAATGGTCAATAATGATTCCATTAAATAATGATGGACGATTGGCAGATAGTTAGGCTTGACCTTAAACTAGACCAAAACATCATACACTTTCAGATCAAGACTAGGTGCTTAACTACTAACCTGGCCATGATTCAACGCTTATCTTGAGAAATTTGTACAAAACATCTATCTGCTTCTCTAACTGAAATTTATAGGTTACCAAATAGTGATTACCATGGGATGAAAACCAACCAAGCACGAACTTTCAATCACGACTAGCTTGTTGACTTTCTAGTCTTTAAGCTTTTAAGCAGAGCCTCAGGCTCCAACTCAGTCACCAATAGTTTTACAGCAAATTTTATGAAAATATCTGTTAAAATGTTAAAAGCATAATGTGGACATAAATTACTCAGATTTGCAAGGAGTTTACACAAATGTCTAAACTGTCCTGTCAGACTATATTCCAAACACTTGTAGAAAAACAGATTTAAAACTGAACATTTGTCGACATTTTTGACAGCCATCAGGACACAGTCATCAAAATGTTACAACATTGTACTGTTAAGCTTTCAGTATCATAGCACTATGATAACGTTTAGTGTAGGGCAATGCTTGTGCTAGTTTTATGTCTCTGCAGTTAGCTAATAGCCTAACCCAGTTAATCAGGAAGCTTTTATCAGACAGATACCTTTGTTTGGTTCTGCTGTTGGAAGTTGAATCTTTCTACCAAAAAAGTCAAGCGTTGGCTGTGAACAACAACACACAAACAAACTGTTAAGACAACTTAAAATGTAAAAAGTTTTACAGAAAGATGAAACTAGCAATAAGCCTCCAGAATATGTGTGAAGCATTATCAATACATATTTTCAATAAGCACTATGCCTTAAAAGTCTGCATGATGCACTCTGTCTCTGCCTCAGCAAACCTAAATCTCATATTTCAAAACATTGTTAACACCTTAACCACAAGCTGCATTGGTTTCCCAGTCGCTTAGTACACTCTCGTCGTTAGTGTTAAACCAAAGACATCATTATAACCACTTACTCAAATATTGCAGCTGGATCCAAACTAATTAAAAATGAGTTTTATCTGGATATGATGGACTACACATTGCACAAATCATTTGAATTCACACAGTTTACATCTGAATCAAAAGATGTGAGAGAAACAAATCTGACATGATCATATTGAAACAAATATTGCTGATCTGACAATTTATGCTCATCCTGATAGCCAAGGACACAACGTCAAAGATTAGTTTCATACATTCATCTCCAATTTGACAGATCTAAACAGATGTCGTTTTAGAAAAGATGAGAATATGTGTACACAAAACTTGTATCATACATGATTTCTCTGTTCAGACTACGCAGAATACCTTTGTTTCATGGAAAGCAACTCTTTTTGGCTCTAGTTTCTGTCTGTGATGATTTGGCATAAGTTTCTTGTCGTTGACTGCTTCTGTGTTGGATTTGCTTTGTTTAACGACAGATGGAGTTTTCCTGCAGAGAGATTAAAGTCGATAAAAGTAAATGCTTACTCATTCGGAATGGCTACAAAAGCTACAGTTATCCTCTTATTCATATCTAGTAGTATTTAAAAAAATTAAGCATATGGTCATATATAGAAGCCTCTGATTTCCTCTGTCTTATGCACTGATCTTCTGGACATTAACCTGATTAGTTTTGGTATGCAATCGGTTGATGCCTTGTGCATAATAGCCACATGTGTAGTGCTTTTGGGAGGTACTTAAAAGGCGTTCTATTACGCGTCTCGATATATATCGCATTTTCCTTACAATAAGTCGTGGTTTCTTACGTGAGAGTCGCCGGTAGCGACTTATGTAAAGGTGCTGAGCTGCTTAATGTGTTTAATATCTAACTGCAACTCTATCAGTCAATATATTATCTTTGGATCCTTTGTCAGGTATAGAACCAAGTACTTGTCACTGTAAAATCCTAACAAACAGCAAAGGTTTTAATTTTAAAACAACTTACTTCTGCTCAGACTTCATTCCTTCACTCCTCCGCAGTTTCTCCAGCTCAATCTAAAGACAATCAAACAAATATTGTTCATTTGGTATTGTTTCAAATGCCACTTATACAGTGCAGCATTATGTATGGAAGTTGAAAAAATGTAAGCACTTACCAGCCTGTTCTTTATTGTCGCACCTACCTTACCTCCCACACAGTCAGTCATGCTAGAAAATTACCAGCAACTTTGGTAATGCTAATGTTGCATTCAGTTACTGGTAATTTACTTATAAGTTCCTGGTAAAGTTATGAAATACTAACTGCTAAGGTTATAAGTATGTGTACTTAATTGATTCTATACCTAGTTAAACTTCTGTTAGATAAATCACACATCTACCTGCCAGTGTGTTTGCCAGTTACCTAGTATATTAAAATTGTAATGCTGTAAAAATTTAAAAAGGCAAAACGTAAAGGTAAGAAACAATGTTCATATGTTTCCATAGAAATCCTTCATGAGCATGGTCCTGAGGCCAAAAGAACTGTTGGTTGTGATGCTAACCATAGAAATCCAACAACAATGCAACTTTTACCCTCCCAACTTGTACTGACACTGATTTACCGACCCCAGAAGGATGGTAGGCTGAGTGAGCACCAGGTGGTATTCCACTGTTACCCATGTAAGTACTAACCCAGCATCCATGGTGCCAGCTTCATCGTACAAGCTAGCACTGCATCAAGAAAACCAAGGCCACCCTAGACACATACTTCTGATTTCATATGAAGCACCAGAATATCAAACAAAAGACAGATATTGTAATCATCAATCACACAAGATACAACCCATTTCACACCGGATAATACCACAATCACCAAGGATAAACATTTGATCAGGTTTTCAAAAGTTGCCAAACAATTAGACTGACTGACCTCTCTAGCTATCAGCTGTCTAGTAGCATAGTTTAGCTGGCGACGTGGCTTGATGTCAGGAAACCTGACCAGGTCCTCGACATTTCTGTTGAAACAAGTTATACTGATTTTAGACTCAAGAATCAAATGCCAATCCATATATTGCATTCCATTGCATCATCTGCAGCAGAGGAATGGAGTTATAACTATGACGTCTGAGCTAGTTCTTACAATCTTCAGCCAAAGTCTACAGTATTACACTAGACTCCAGTTTAAAGTAAAAAGTACTTGTAAACACAATTGTTTATATGCCTCAGAAACATAGTCCTGGATTTTAAAGCAGTTTCAGATGAATTTGACATGTGTCTTTCCTTCATTCCTAAACCTATTAACTGTTCATCTAGAGATATAAATGTCAGCACTCAGAACTGTGAATATGACTTCATCAGTTAGTCTCAAAACGTCTGTGAGAGATGCCTGTCGGGGAGATCTTATCCACCAGCGTTAGCACTGTTGATCTACGAACTTAAACATCAGTATTGCTAATAAGGTAGAGGTCTTCACAGGTTATCAATAAGTACTGGAGATACATATATATGCAAATACTAATACAATAGCTAAATTATACTGATGTAGGATAACTTGAAAACAGATAATTAATCAATAGGCAACATATTCACATCTACCTGCTTATGGTCTGTAACATTTTAACTGCGCATTAGTTGCTGTGCATAAGTTTTTTAAAGAAAATATGTACAGTAAAAATGAGCCAAATAGACAGTAATAATACATACGGTTCCAGCCTGTATGTGTACTGGCCATCCACAGCCCGTTCCTGCTGGTAATTGAGATTATAGGCTGTCATGACTCGTATCAACTGAGCCAGTTCTTCCCTTTCTCGTGTACTATACAGTTGAGTATTGACCTAAAGCACAGGAAAGCCAAGCACCAATTACTTCATCACAGAACGAACCAGGTCCATAACCCAGGAAACACAAATATATGCCACTGAGGTCACAACTGAAAGTTGGTATTTACGCATGACGTATTACCATAAGTTACTTACCTGACTTACATGTAAAAGTGCTATTTCAATAAGTGTCTTGAAATATTACATACATACGAAAGATTTTGAACAAAATTTGTTCAGGCAAAATTTCAACCAATCCCACAGAAAGCTCTGGAATACAAGAGTTCTGCTGATAATCATTATTTTCAACGTCCTATCTGATTTAATTAAGAAAATCCACAATTACATGCACAATAATGAACTGCCCAAGTTCATTCATTCAGTGCATCTATAGCGCCCACTCAAGATACATACTTACATATACTCAAAGCAACCTCAGCACAGCCCTGGCAAAACAAACTGTTTTCAAGTGTTGGCAAAAGACGAATGTAGCATCTCCAGTCAGAAAAACAGGCAGATTGAGCGAGGTCATGCCGGGTAGATGGCCCAACTGCTGAAAAGGCATGTGCTAGCATGTACAAAGTAGAATTCACCACCAATTTCAGAAAATATTACCTCTGATTAAGAAAGTACTTACAGGTCGAAGAGTTGGTTGAATAACGTCGCACAACAGTGGAAGAAGCTCCAAGACAATTACACCGTGGCTAAGATTACTGCGTATCGAAGGCATCACATCAGCCAACATTGTACCAATAAGATTTTCAGATTTTGACAACTTTGTCTGAAACTGATCATAACAACCAATGTAGGAGCACAACATAAGCTATGCCAAACAATAGACCTATGTAAAACACTTAAATGTGATATGAAATATTAAACCATAGCCTATTTAAAAAATGCAAACGTACATATCTCTTCATTTAAGTAAGTAAGTAAGTAAGTATATCCTTTATTGAAAAACCAACTGCTAACCGCATTTTGGTGTACAAAGATTAATATAAAAAAAATTAAGTATAAAGCATACGTGTGACAAATGTTTTACGAGATAGAGAGTTTGCCTTAGGTATTATTCTATTGTGGGTTCTGGGGCGTAGTGAGTATGAAACAGTTTTCACTCCAAGTCCCACATCTAAACCTTGTGGGTCTTTGGCCTCATAAAAAACATTGCTGGCATGCACTGTAAGCACCTAGACATTAATATTTATGAATTTTTTGCCCTGTCAAGTGACCTTGCCACTTACTACAAAGGCAGAATAATGTCGTTTTCACTAAATCATGGTGTTACAGTTTAGTTCAGAAAATCTTGGCATCTCAGTTTAGCATAGATAATTTTTTACAAACCATATTACTCCATATGATATGTTAATGTGAAATACTGCTATAAAAGACATCGATCTTAAATTTCAAATGTGTTTTATAAAAATTCGTATTTGAACATAATAGCAAAAGGTCCATTAATTTCGGATAAAAGGTTCTTAAATTTTTAGCCTGACTGCCTAAAGGTATAAGCTGTTGGACAAAGTAAATCTGTGATAAGTAGTCTTTTTTGTCTACTGTGGTCACATAATAAAAATTATAATCATCTTTAATCACCAGTGTCACCTTGGTCTCTTATCATTAGAATTCAGAAACACTATCATTGAAATAAGAAACAAAGAAAGTCTACCTTACAAAACAGACATCAGCCTTAAATTATACAACAGTTTGTACCTACACAACTACGCTTTAACTATTTGAATTTTTACCTCAAACTGTGAATGTGGATAGATGATTTTGTGTGGCGAATTGCTTGCGAACAGCATATGAAACGTGACTGGAAGAAACGGCAGAAACTTCATCAGAGAATAATTCTGTGATTCATTGGTTATTTGGTTAACAACATCGATGAAACACAGCCAATTGGTTGCTTTCTTCACCTATAAAAAAATCCAATAAAAAATTCTTTTTGAAAGTAATTACTAATGCCACAAAATCGTATAAAACCGAAACAATTTAAAACAAACATTAAATAATCTCAACAGTATTTATGAACTTGCAATAAGGTTATTAGTATTAACTGGTCTGTCCTGCACATAGAGCATCTGCATACTATTTCAGCAAAATGTCCCTTCTGGAGAAAGTGCCCTGTTGCACCTTATTAGTTATGTTTCCTATCACAGTGTCTGCCTCCCTCTCTGACAGCCTCTCTACTTCCCTCCTCTTGGCTTCCTCACTTCCTTTCACACTCCCTACATCCCTGCCTGTCCTACCATGTTTTCAAGTAATGCTTTGCTATAAAGTTATAGCATGCCCTTCAACACAGATATATTCACATAATAATGATCACATGTATATGCAATCATAATTATTCATAATAAAGCAGTGTCTAGGTATGCTCCTAAGAATATCGACTAATAAATATAAAAAGATATACAAAATCCATTACACTCACAAGACTCAAATGGGGGTCTTTGACTTTGGCTTCAAGGTAGTTTTCAAATAGACCATTCTGTATCTTGTTGTCTTCTCCTGCTGCAAGTGCTATCTGCAGAGTATTGTGAAACCTATCAGTAAAATCGGACAAGCTAAATCAATACAGTGATACAAAAAACATGAGTTCAGAAATCAGCCTCTCTCATTTAGCTACTATTGACACTGACACACCTAATTGCTGGCAGCGTATTTACACAAAGAATGAACAATATTTATTGCAATGGCAAGTATGCTTAATACCCCAGTTACTATAGATGCTCACTTTGAGCTACTTTCTGTTTTCTGCAAGCAATAAAACAATTTTCACATTTACTGCTGTCTTGCAAGTAATTGAAATTGCAGACTCATTGTTTCCATTTTGAAAATCAGAGCTGACATTAGTCATCAAGATAAGGAATTCAAAATATGAAGGAAGGTAAAATGGAATAGTGCTAAAACAGTTTTTGAAAGAAACTAAAATACCAGTACCATTTTTGATGTTTGGAGCATGTCACTTTATTTTAAAAGCAGATTTAATAAAAAAAACCTTCAAACTCTGAGTCATTGATATCATAGTCATCATTAAAATTAAATTAAATGTCTTCAGTTAACTCTGGGTTATTTACCATCATTGTCAATTTCCAAGACCTCTGTATTAGGTGATTGTTCAGACACAGCATCTTGCAAATGATACATGGCATCACTAATGCTACATCTTAAAAATGACCGCTCTACTATTTCCCTATGCAAATTGTCACACCCATTCACAACACATTGCCAAGCCAAACAACACCCACTTCATCCAAAATTTATGGAGTCTTTAAATGGCTTGCTCAGGCAAATGTTCAAATGTTGTAGACTATTGGATTACATGTATATCTGTGATCACTCAAATTTTGGACTTTTATACTCTATAAAAATTTTCAACTTATAGCCAAGTACATAATTATGGTAAATCTTAGTAGGCTGCTTAGTCTAGCTGGCCAAAGTAACCCTTATCAATTTGAAGACTGACACTGCACACAACATTACCTGGAACTCATCGATGAATTGTTTACTGTCATTGCAGCTGCTAATTCTTCTGCCTGTTGAACGCTTGTCACTTCTCTGTCATATGGGTTGACGTATCTTTTCCTGTGCACAACATAAACAACAGGTAGCCTATGCATGCACATGGATGTTGTATGTATGCAAGTATGCATTAATGTATCCATTAGCATTCATAGAGTGTCTTTCACGAATGTCCCAAAAGTGCTGAGGACCTCTTTCTCTCTTTCTGCCTGTTTGTAGTCAGTCTCAGTCAAAAATCAGATCTGCTGATACACATCAGGAAACTACTTCATGTGATTATTCAATTTAAAACAAGATTTAATGTTTTGTAAAAGCAACTTCAATTAAGTGCAATTTAATATAAAGTAATCAACACCAATACAAACTCTGATTATCAAGTTATTAAATGAATTAGCAATTTTTTGATCATCAAAACACAACATTGACGACAAGTTACTGATGCACAACTGTTGTGTGTGAAAAATCAGCATACTGTTTAAAGTGAGAAAACTCATAACTTGTGTTGGTAATCATCTGACAATCCCAAACAGGCAGCAAGTGAATTGGGCAACAGATGGCTTTCCAGGCATGGTCAACATTCAAGTACCACTAACCAGGCGGTTCATGCTGTTAGCAGTGCACCCGTTATAATTATATTTACAGGGCCAAAGCCATCACCTTGTCATAATTTACCCTATTTCCTCAAGCAATCAGCAATTTGTATCAAAAGAACCAGCAGTATGTTTTGCAACTGACTACAAAGTACCTTTAATCCCAACTGTATTTGCAATATTCATTAATGAAAATCATGTTGCAAATCTCTGCATCAGTTATAATGCAAGTAGATTTTTCTACAGCACCTTTTACAGGGTTCTTAATGTGTCAGTGTTTCTTGCTTAAGCTTTTTCCTTTTGGCTAAACACTTAAGTGTATAGTAAAATATGACAGTCATGGTAGTAAAAATGCAAAGAAATGT
The DNA here is from genome assembly GCA_020284085.1 of Aporrectodea caliginosa. NCBI lineage: Eukaryota > Metazoa > Annelida > Clitellata > Crassiclitellata > Lumbricidae > Aporrectodea > Aporrectodea caliginosa. Next base: position 337,689 of record JACEVL010000496.1, on the reverse strand, counting down.
AGAACTGATTCCTGCTGCCAAGTCAAAATTCACACATCTCCTGTTCTTTATCAATCCCGTACATCTTGAATGTCCAGCACCCACTCTACAATTATCCCAAACATACAGGTCAAACACCAGACAGCCCTGAATGGTTTCAAGTGCAATGACACCAACCTGCTAGGCTTCGGTAATGAAAAGACGTGGTTCCAGACACTGAACAATGTCTTATGAGCATCCTTCTGGCCCAGACTCATTGTCTGAATGTCCCTGAGAGATAACTGGCTGCCCTGCGCTTTGACAAACTAAAACAAACACACACAGTCCACCATCATACCACCATCTTCAAACTTCAAATGTCAAACACGGCTTTTCATTACAGAGCATCAGCAACGATTCACACACATCATTCACAGACATAAATAAAATTTGAATCAAGTGAAAACTGAATTTTAAACTGCTGTATCTCCCACAACCACTTATGTTAACAGATTTTCTTGCAAGTGATCTTCAACTTATCAGCAGAGATGTTGAAGGTATTTGACCATCACTTTGACACGAGAGTGAGACATGCTAAACTATTCATTATGAACAATCAATGCTTCTGACAGGATTTCATTTACTAACTGTTCCAGTTTGCTTATTCTCTTTAGGTTCTCTCGTCCCTCCAGAGGAGCAGCTTGAAACTGACTGATAGGTGTTGGTGCGCCATTGACCGATGCCTTGTGCAGTATTTTCTTATAACTATTTCAGCAAAGATTAGATCTGAACTTCAGAAGTCCTGATTTCACTAACTCACCAAATACTTTATGTATTCTATTAATGTAGTTCAATACATTATAACCATATGTAAATTTCCTACATAATGAAATTTAATAAATTAGAATGACTGTTAAGTAAATTATGTATTTAATTAAAAACCTATCAATTCCAAAATTAACCTGACAAATTGAGATTTGCTATTAATAACCAGGAATATTCAATCATTAGAGATCACCAACCTGCAATGTGTTGATACACGACCTAATGTCATTTTCGGCCTTCTCACATAAAGCAAACAATGTAGTCAGATCTGTTTTTAGTCTCTCTAGCCGAGAAATCTGAACACAACATCATCAAATTCCATTTCACAGATTTACAACAATGACAAAAACTGCGCTCACTAGCCTCACTACAACACATTAACAGCATAATGCATGATATAGCACATATATATTAATGCATAATGCTTCACCTACTAGACAACTACATTTGTACAAAATAATGCTTCACAACATTCAACAAGGAACTAGTATACCTGCAGTCTGCAAAAAATTACTTCCAACACTATCAATTTGACTAAATCTTTGAGGTCAATATCAATAAATAAAGACAAAATACTCACAAATCTGTTTCTCATTTGGTCTATTTAAGCATCTTACCTAATAATTTGGTTAGAATGTCGATCATTACACTTAAAATCTCTCATCAAGTTACATACAATAGAAGCAAATATTATGCAACTGTTAGGTACACAACTTTAGTATGAATTAAAAAAACATTTGCTAAAACAATTTGCAACATAAATTTGCTTAAAGCTTCAGACTAAGATTGAACAGAGATCATGACCTCTAGGAGTCGACTGGCCAGCTTTTACCATTTCTATTGGTAGTCGGGCAGACGAGGCTCCATAAAATGTCACAAGGAAAGCATTCTGACGCAGCTGACGTAGTGCAGGCACATAGAGGTCATTGCATATGCAAATGATGGGACGCCGAAGTAGGTCCGGCTCTCCTTTCTTCTTCTTTGCATTTGTGTGATCTGTTTTCTTTATTACGGATAATAAGACGTTGATGGCCGGCTGAAGAAAACATAAATTAACATCAACATTAATCAAAAGTTCATATATTTAAGTACTATACATACCGGTATGTGTTGATTAATAATTAGGGCTGTCAACGGGCCCCCGGGCCCCCGTTCGAAGGGCCCGGCCCGGGCCCTTAAATCAAGGCCCGAAAACCCGTCCGAATCAGCATATTATTTTAAGTAAATTTTAAAAGCTTAATGGGTTATGATACAGTGAGTGAAATACAGACTTTCTGTCGCCTCAAACGCTGTGGATTTGAAGATGTGTTGGCCAGCTACAGTGGTGTATTAGTCATCGGCGCAGGGGTAGTTGGCAACTTGGCACCCGTACCTGTTTACTTGTCGGCTGGCTATACTAAGACCAGCCAAGCGTTGCAGCGCGTTGAGGTATTACTGCTATTCATTCATTCATTACTTGAATTTGTATAGCGCCTCTTCAAGAGAACTACTCAGAGGCGCTATTACCAGACCTGTGCATCATGTGCTGCTAGAGCCTTGTGCCCCTCTTCAAATCTGCCGCCTTCGCAGTATACCCTGTATCGGCGACAGACCGCCGGCGAGTTTAAGCGTGAGAAAAAGACGAAAACCGTGCTATTTGTAGCTTTTGGACGACGGATGTAATCGAAGCGACAATTTCTATCCCACGCTTTCCTGTCGATCGGCGATACGAGGCGACGAACTAAGTGGACCGTGATCGAAGTATTAGTACCGAAAATCGCCGTTAGACACACGCCACAGGCCTTTCAATGTAATTAATTAAATCAAATTTTGTAACTTCGTTATATACTGTGACTCAACTATTTTTGGCTTTCCTCAAGCGCTTTACCAATGACGGGCCTTCGGGCCCCCGTTGAAAATGAGCTCGGGTACCCGGGCCACGTTTTTCCAACATTTTGACAGCCCTATTAATAATATCTTCTTAGATAGTTAAATTTCTATAGTTTATCACACACTAAGTTAACAGCCAGGTATCCCCCACCTCCCATTTTTGTAAGCACTGGAAATGACAGTTTTACAGTATTTGCATTGGCACATGCTAATTTATTGATAAACAATATGAAATTCTAAATAATCTTCACAACAAAAAGCAAGGAAGGATTCAAAAGCAGTGAGAATGGCCCACAGCTGAACACTTCACGACTAAGTAAACAGTTAAGGATTTTAAAATTACAGTTCATCTTGAGAAAAGTTTGACAAGGACTGTAACTGAATATGTATCTGGTTTTATTTATAAAAAAGCCAAGAAGGCAGACCTGTCTTATAAAAGCAAGAAAAGGTATTCAACCATGGAACGAACAGCCGTTCTACAGTCTGCTTAAAATGCAAGACTACACCAGATATAGCAAAAACAACAGCTGTTTTCTCTATTCTGTTAATTTAATACAACAGTAAATATTTCTTTTGCACTCACCTGAGGAGCGCCATCTATTTCATCAATAATGAGGCAATTTGGACGTGGATCAGCGCCAAGAACTGCCTTCATTTGAGTGGCACTTTCAATCTTCTCTTTAAATGCTTCTGGACTACGATCGTCACTGTATAAAGTCAAAAGAAACATATTAAGAGACAAAATTGTGTACAACAATAATATTTATTTTGGTGAGCCTTCCAACAATAACGGAATCAAAACTACATTTCCACATTCAACAGACACTTCAGGACAACACTGCCTCAGTGAAGCACGTTCCTAAATTTTTCCTGGCTCTAAACTGGCAATATCTTAAATAGAATGTTTTGCAACACTACTTCTCGCTGTACTTAAAATTACACTGACCTTGCATTCATTTCCACAACATTGTACCCAGCATGTCGAGCAATTATATGAGCAAGAGTTGTCTTTCCAAGTCCAGGTGGACCACTAACCAATGCTAACTAAAAAAAACAGTACACCAGGCACAAATGTCAGCTTCAATTTAAAAAAGGACAGTCATCATAACATTAAATACATTAATGAAGATAAAGAAAATAAAGAACTAATAAATAGAATCAGTCAGATGTGAAAAAGAAGCACAAAGTTATTTCCTGTTTTTGTTTTTGAAACAATTCCCTACAAAGCAGAAGAAAAGAAAATGCTAAAGTTTCATATCCAATGCCATTCTCTGGTGGGTTCCAATCTATAACTTTAACAACGAGCATGACTCACACGAAAGGAATATTATCACTGAATAAAAATCAGGCTGAAGTTAAACAGATGAACACATTGGCAAATTGTTTATGCCACTAAAATAAGGAATTTTCAACAATATAAACACAACAGAATACTGATATTGCAACAAAAAAGCACTATCATATAATTTGTTCTCAATGCACCCTAAAGTGCTAGTAAGTGTACCTTGAACAAAGGCCGCTTCAATTGGTCAAGTTCATCAACAGCTTCTGACGGATTAAACGACTTCTTGTTTGTAACGTCTGTTTTGTCCTTGTGAGGTTTAGGATTTAAAAGGGAGTTTCTTGTCTTATTCTCCTTTCCGAAAACAACACAATCCCACAGCTTGAGCCAACGTAACAGACCTCTGTTTATGATCTGAAGAAAGAGACAAGTACAAAAAAACTGCCAACATTTCCTACATGTCCACGTGTAAGCATGCAATAGGTCAAGTCATTACACAACAATCAGATCTTATATGCTTCTAAATGTCTTAGTCCCACTCCCAAATGCTCTAACCATCTCAACTACTGCAACTCATTTCTAATTGGGAGAGCCAAAAGTTAGCAAACTACAAATGGTTCAAAATTCTCTGGCAAAAGCCATAACAAAAACCACAAAGTATCAACATATCACACCAATATTGCACTCATTACCCTGACTTTCCATCGAGCAAAGAATTTAGTTTACAACTTGCCTTTTAGTTAAAATACAAGTGCACTGAAATCTGCCGACCTTCTATGCTCCTTGCTCCACTTTGTTCTGGCACTAAATAGGATGGACTGCCGGTAAGGCTGCCGGTATGATAACTAAGCTTAAATTAGACTTGTTTACTAAGTGTGCTGACACTATACTAACTAAATTGCTGACGCTTGTTCACCAGGCAGCTGGCTATATTAAAGAATATACTTACTTACTTAAATACTGCATTCGATCAAGGCAAACCCCGACTCTTGCTGTCCCATGCATCAAAGCGTCTGGCTCTCAAAGGCTGGTCTAAAGTTTTGGCATTAACTCCCCATATCGACACTAAAGAAGTCAACAGACTAGATGAGAAAATTGAGGAATTTATTCCTACAAATTAGTCATGAAGATGACTTATGCAAATAATAGAAAATTCCAAGCCCAATCTGGTCTTTAACCAATCATGACCAAATAAAACTTCAGTAGATCTATGTCTCCTATGAATTACAAGCTGCAGCAAGTAGAATCACACTACAAGCACACATTAGATCAAGTCATTAAAGTAACAGATGATCAGGTACATGTACCAGCATCTTAGTGACCATACATATTGAGAAAAGCAAAGTACAATTAGCAAGTTACAATTTACATTCAGATCTTAGGTTGGCTAAATAAAATTAACCCATTTACTTACATACTGTAAGCAACATATTAAGTAAGAACCTGGATATATCTAAGCCACTCTGATAAGTTCACCTCATCGCTAAGTAGTTCAGTGTATTTTCTTGGGGCGTAGCGATCCACCCAAAGGTTGTCATTATCATGATTGACAGCTTCAACAGCGTCAAATTCTCTTTCCACGTCCGCTTCCTCTGCCAGAATCTCCTGCTCATCACTAAAAACAGAAGATTACATTAATTTTATATTTATTTTCCTAGGTTTATTATATTATTTTACACCATGTACAGTGATGCGGACACATCGTGCCTTCTCAAGCATTGCACCATCCTCCTGGAACAGTCAACAATTAAACTTACAAACTATGTCATCACAGACAGCTCCAGAAGATTTTCAAGCCATCTTAACCCTTTAACGATGAGCTGCATTGGTTTCCCTAACGACGCTCGTCGTTAAAGAGTTAAGACACAACTTTTCATATCTGTTAGATTATCATGCTATGGGTCCTTGTGAGGTTCTAAAAAGGCACTTTACAAATAGTTAGATATATCACTTAATTGCATTAAGCAATTCTGCATACACAATTTGAGATGGTCATAAAAACTCAGCACAGATTATCAATCAATCAATCAATCAATCGTTTATTTGTAGCCAAACAACAATAAACAATAATATTACAAATCAGATTGCACTTTTAAGTATGGATAGTTGAATGCCACAAGGGAAGGCCCTGAAGGGATCAAAGATCCCGCTAAGTAGGGACACCTCTATATAATTTCAACAGAATATGAATATTTAATTAGAGACTGCTCACTCCACATTACAGCACAAGCACTTGCCCTATCACCCACCATGTATAAAAGTATTCAACAGTCAACACATGGGGCATCTACCGCATCTATATACGAAGCTTTGCATGTACATATATATTACTCATATAATACTCATATATTACTCATACACAAGTTTTGCTAATGGTAAGTAAGTAATTCTAGATCATCATTTATTCACCCGGTGTCATATGTACACACGTTCACAGCCAAGACTTGTTAAAGGCAGGACAGACAGTGGCTGAATTCAGCCGGATTCCACCTCTAATTTGAGCGGGGAGCTGGGCTTCGGCTGAGATTGCCGGAGAAAGAAGACCTATGCATGTGCAGGTCTAAGACATGTTTTGGAGACTGAGCCTTTTCATCTGCTGGTTCCAAGTGTTGGAACACCATGCACTACATGCAAGATTCGAAGGAAAGAGAAACAAAGGCAGACCAAGACTATACTGGATAGATAGTATAAAAGAGGACATCGCATCACTTGGACTAACACTACGGGAAGCAATGGACTTGAAAATTGACCGAGGACAATGCAGATAATTTATTCGTACCTATCGCCACCAAATGGCTGGCATCAGGAATTAATGACAGTGATAGCTTCAAACAGATTAGGTCAGTTAGATTACAAGCATTCTCCTCTAACAACTGCACCGATGAAAGCTTGTAAAGATAATTGAAAAATGCTTACGTGGGTTGCCTATTCGATTTTTGTAGCTCCTTCAGTTGTCGCTGGAAAACAAACAAGCGTAAGTTACGGGTCCCTGACAACATATGTTCTAATTTTGACCAAACTAAAGCAATGAATAATATTTTTTTCCTGGAAAAAAGCTCAGATAGTTCCTAATCAGACTTGCACATGTACATCGAGAAGGTATGAAACAAACCACCCTCATCTTCTCATTCAGGTCAGAAATGACTAGTACGAGTTACAAAAACCAAGTTAATATGTCACGTGAAACCTTACCAATGTTAAAAATGAGACGATCTATTTAGCTGATCTCTTTATCACAGCAGACACCATAGAATTAATTATCTCATTCAGCATAGAAGTTAAGAATCACACAACACAGATCCAAAATCCTAAGCCAAAAACATATTAAAACTCAGAAAATCTTTATCATAAAGAAATTAATTTTCTCGTTAACAAAGTACTACTCATAGTTATAAAAACAAGTAAATCCAACATTACTTCTTCTTCTGCCTGTGCTTTCAGAACATCCAGTGGAATTGTTAGCAAGTGAAACGTATTCTTACTGAACGATAGCCGAGCCACCTGTTTCATCAATCAACAAATTGACATAAGTTAAAAACTCAAACCACTAATCATAACAGAAAGATAAAAAATGAGCCACTCATTAAAATCATGATCCAACGATGTTAATTGCAGCATTTAATTTCCTTTAACTCAGCTGATTAAAACAGAAGGATTTCATGATCCAACCAACAATATTCATCACCATACTTTAACCCAGTCAATTAAAATAGAAGGATTTCAAGTATTATATTACCAATCTTAAACTTCACCACATGTTTGCCTGTGCCAATCCCTAGCATGGATTAAGGAGGGTTGGTTGGTAAGGTGCAGATACTATTTGCAATAAAACAAAACAAAACTGACTGCATGATTAATGAAGTAAGAAAACAAAGTGAAATGACGGCCCGGACAAGGCCCAGCTAAAAAGACCTCAGAGCTGGGTCGATAAGTTGGATACCACAGGATGGCCACAGAAATATGATTTAAAAATTCCCTGAGTTTTCCAGGTTTTCCAGAGTCATTTGTTGAATTTTCCAGAGCACATTTTAATCACTTTCCTATTATATATAGGCCTACAGATTAAAAGTTACAAAAATGCGAGCAGCCTCCTCTCCTTATAGCTGCACATTTCGCCTTTTTTTATATTGTTTTCCTCATAATAGTTCAGATCAATTAGTCAACACAAAAATATTGAAACATTACTATGTTCACTTAATTGAGAGCGCACCTTTTCAGATGCAAATGCAATCACTAGAGTGCAAGTCAGAAACTTAATGTCAATGGTTGGAGTTGGGAGCACCTCTGAGTAGACCCCTTGAAGAGGCGCTATAAGAACCCCTGAATGAATAATATGTATTGCGAAATTGCGAATGCAATTAATTGAAACTACTTTGCCCCTATGTAGACTAGTTCAATTTCTTTAACTCCTTCATCTCATGCTTAAGGTTTAACACAGCATTGCCTGCATCTCCAGTCAGCTTGGCTTTCTTCACTTTGAGATCTTTGCTGCACAGACAATTAAATACTAACATACTGGGACTTGTTGTAATGAACAATGCTCTATCTCTGCCGAAGGTGTTAGCAAGACCTTCAGCAATGTTATATACTCGCACTCTGCTACTAGGCAATAATAGACCTCCTACTCTCTTGCACAAAGAAATCGTGCCAAAACAGGCATTAAATAATCGATCTGAACAAATTCCCTGAGTGATGGAAGAATTCCCTAAGTATTCCCCGAGTTTTCCAGAGTTAAGGAATTCCCCGAGTTTTCCCTGATTTCCCTGTTTTCGAGAGTTGTGGCCACCCTGTACCAGAAGCACGCAGATGAAACCCAAGGTCACCTCTCAGGTGCTGAATATCAGCGTGTAGATTGTACAAACACTCAGAGTGCTGGGAAATTGGAGTTGCTGCTTAGTTAGATTGGAGAATACAACAACTGACAACAACCCGAGATCTGTGGACGTCGGGACGATTGACAATTACCAGTACACATAATAGACAAGGTCAGATTGCTGGGATTTGAGATGAGATGTTACAGAAATGCCTTGGGCACCAGCAAAAGTTCATAAACACAAAGGTGCCAAGAAGAGTAGACTGCAAATGGAACATTGTGTAGCAAGTAATGGAAAAGAAAATCAATTCTTTGGACATGTTCCAACTACGGATAATGGGAAGTTGCTAAAACAAGCCACACTTAGATTGTTGGATGAGACCAAACAGAAAACAGTTGCACAATGTCAAGGATTGGAGCAAGACAGAAGTGCACAGGTGGAGGCCACTGGCCAAGACAGAAACCAAAGGAGAAATATAGTGAGGCGAGTGCCCAACACCAACAGGTGATCAGCATATGCACTAACAAAGAAGAAAGTTTAAAAATTAGAGTTAAAAACTTCAGAATATTATCAGTTTCCACGGTAAGCAACAGAACATTAGGAATTGTCTGCCTACTGTGAATGATTTAGCCATTACAAGACGATCACTAGTATTAATCAGGATCATCATAGACATAACATGCAACAATCTACAATGAAAACAAAAATCACCTTTTTCTTCAACTCATCCTCACTGGCGATCGACAAATAAGCACGACTTCCATCGCTTCCAGTGACTGCCATGAAGTTCCCTTCAGGAATTCTACGACTTACTCTTGAAGGCTTTAAGCTGGCTGAAACACAAAATTATATAAATCACATGACTACTAGCTGTTGCTGTTAGTTTCAAATATCAACAACAAAACCGTGAATTAAACATTTTATAAAATGAATTACAGAATTTAATCATTTTGATTAAATTTATTTTTACACTATATTAGACATTAAAAACTGAATTACTACAACTTTACAACTGAAATTAGTACAACAGTTAAACATTAATTATAAAAAAGTACACAACTAATGTATCTGTTTGCTAATTAGGAAAGGACGTACGCATTTGAGACAATTCTTGGCCAACAGAGGAACCAGGCACAGCATGGTAACAATCTGCAGATGAAACTCGATCTTCGATTTCCACTGAATCTTTCAGACCAAGATCATCAGTCCATCTTTGTGAATTCTGCTGCTTGAACTTCTTAACGGTATGAACTGCAGAGAAAAAAAAACAGATTCAGGACTTCCACACATCCAGGTTCAGGATCAAGACTGATCTATAGATGGATTTTACACAAGTTTTGCTTTCGCTAGGTCCATCAAAGCAGAAACTGGCTAAAGTTTTAAGGATTGCTACCATACTTTAAAACGCTCCCAGAACCAACTGCATTTAACGTGAGGTTCTGAAAGGCACTTTACATTTGTCTAGAATAAGCAAGGCAAAATGTTAAAAAGCACAAGATTCAAACCAATTCCTAAATATGATCATCTTGAGATTTCAAAGCTCCAAAAGCAACTCTTGACATTACCAAAGCCTCATTTTGCCCCAAACCTCCCTCCTCTTCTGTCTGTCCGTCAACCATTTAATCGATATAAAGTTAAGTGACACAATGTGGCATCACACTTTCCTGTTCTAGATCTTTCTTAATACTGTCCATAAAAGGCAATGAGTTAACAATTCAAAAATGGATGACTTTTAAACCACACCATAAATATCTCCTTGAAAAGATAACTAGTTTGCTTTCAGCTATAACATCATAAAATTAGTAAGTTTATTCATTGTCTTCTTCTCTATTTTTTAATGGTTCTCTGATCAAAAACCTATAAAACTCTAATATGATAATTTATACTATAAAATTAAAACTGTAATCAAAACGAAAAATACAGACGTAGTTCGTGAGCATCTGCTGCAACGCAAAAGTCATCATCTGGCCCACGTTTCTTTGACAAAGCATGGTTGTTGCCTTTCGTCACAGCATCAACATCAGCATCAACTGAGACGTTCTTCTCAACATCAGCGAGTGCAGGACCTGAACTTGAGCAATTCTGTTCCTCGCCTCCAAAGTTGAGCATCTTTTTGGATTTTGGTACAACTCTTGATACCTCCAAAGAGTTCAGATATTGTTGCTCATCTGCTTCAATGTAAATAAAAAGTCTCATTTTCATACTAAGTTAATTGGATTTGAGCAAACGGACCCAAACTTTCCCAATATAAAAAAGATATTTAAAAAAAATAATATTAATATTATTGTAATATAATTGCAAATGCAAAACAATAGAATTTTTGCAAAATAGAATTCAGACAAGTTTACTTAAATATTTTTTTAAATATTCAACCAAATGATATCTTAAAGTCCATTTTTTGTCAACTTTCCAAATGAATAGCATAGTTTCTGAGAAAGTTCTGTCATGACATAATAAAGGTAGCCTGATAGATCTTTGTTGTTACTAATATTATTATTATTAGCAGTTTATTAGTGCTCAGTTATACTAGCATATTATCAGTTAACTCTTATAGACCTTCAAACCTGGACTGTTATAAGCTCTCTCAAAGGCCTGAGAGAACATCCTAGTTTAAGGTCCTTTCCTAAACTGCTCAATGGAGATCTGGTAGTCACAGATGCCAGGTGTATGGCTATATCCAAATGGATGGTCCAGGAACTGTAAAACTCACTGAATGACATCCTCTTTTTTTGTTGATGGAATGTAGAGGTCACCCATGAGTTGCCAAAGGCATACATAATCTGATGAGACAGATGAAGCCAAGATAGTACACTGAGTACAGGCAGTTGTACACAAGCAATCCCATTTTGCACTTAATTTGGTAGCTGATAAGAAGCCAGCTGATATCGTCATGTAGAGCATCAGTCACATGGTTCAAAGGGGTCATTTATAAAGAGTATCCAATTTGGTATTATTTCTCCCACGCCCTTCTCGACATCCGTACCCCAATGGAGTTCTATACTCCAGATTAGACTATACTGTTGATGTGAAATTGTGCCGCTAATTGTGCAACAGGATGGAGTACTTTGATACTGTGGCATATAGCCACCCGCTCTACCCAATCATCCTCATATCTCCCTCTCTTCCATCCACCAGTCACTACTTACCTAAAGTTGTCCAACTGATCCATATCCCACACTGCACCTCGAATCAGGAATGAACTTCCATGAATTCTCAGTTTCTCCACCAATATCGCCAAGCACCCAACGTCACCTGCCTCAGACTCCTCTACTTATCACCGAATTGGCTTTCCATTTCAAATTGAAAGTCTCAACTCTTCAAGAATTCCTAATCCATCTGATCCTCCACCTTCCAAGCTTTCTCATTCTCAACAAAGCCCACCTTAGCATCTGCTCTGCCATCACTCTCTGGTCTCTCTGTCAACCAGACACGGAGCTCCACTGGATATTGTTCTCTGAACAATCTCTCTGCTACAATACACAGAGCACTCATGAATAAGCTGGTGCCTGCACTTAGCTTTAAAGTAGCGCTTTCGAAATTTTGAGTTTACAATTCTAACCGTTATAGATCCAGTGCAGCAGACTTTCTGCTGCCTGACTGAAGTTGGTGTTTACAGCACAAGTTGTACAGAAACAACTGTATGTGTCAAACTAAAATGCAGATGTTACTGCTGGATCCTTGCTCTGTCTGCATTTGCATGTATTTGGATGACCCCAATCTCCCCCTCTGTGCAGAAGTCCTTAATCGTCGACCCAACAAAACGCTTCCAGATGATCATCATCCATATGCAGTGCTTAAAGTTACTCTTCACATGGTATGCAGCAACACCAAACAGAACAGTGCAATAATAAAGACAGCTCATACTGACAGTATAAGTGAAAGCCTTTGTTAGAGTAACTGTATAAGTACTGAGGGTGAAGCAATGTCCAGATAATTTATTAATGTGTGACACAAATGCTACAATAACAGAGCACTTAAATAGCAGTTAATTACAATGAACTAAATCATGTCAGTCATATAAATTACAAACAAGTAGACCTACACAACAAACATGACAGAAGTAAGTGACTGACCTTGGTCTGCAGTGCGTGATATGTCTGGAAGCAAATTCGACTGAGATTTCCTGGAATCTGGCTGCAGACCAGCATCGCCTTCCAAGTCTCTTAAGACATCCATATCATCTTCATATTCCAGATCAAACAACTCCTCCATTCCATATACACTATGACCTTGGTCTGCAGTACGTGATCTGTCTGGAACCAAATTCGACTGAGATTTCCTGGAATTTGGCTGCCGACCAGCATCGTCTTCCAAGTCTCTTAAGACATCCATATCATCTTCATATTCCAGATCAAACAACTCCTCCATTCCATGTACACTATCAACCCTGTACACAATTCCATGCAGAACAGAAGTTTTAAACTTATTTCACACAATGCAAGTTACACAAATTTCAAATACATAAATTACAAATTTTTTTAAGCATAGATAGTAATAAAAGTGCATATGCAGGTACTGTTTTTTAATATACAAAATTAAATAAAACATATAAAACCTGTGATCAGGTTAGCTTCAGTTTGTAAATTAAACAAATTGGAAGTCACCATGCATCAGCTTTATAAAAAAGAAAAAATACTTTAATTCTAGAATTGATTGGCGGTAAAGGACTGGGACTGAGCAGACCATATTCAAGATCAAACAATCTAGCACAAGGAACTAGAACATAAAGTCTGTTAGCGGAGCGCAGTGGCCGATGCAAGGAGGCTGAAAGAGATACTAGATAGAGGCAGAGAAGCTGTTAAGGCAGGTTTTGTCGAGGACAAAACGCAAAGGATTATAGTAGGAATTCTTGAAGAGGTGGGATTTTAATTTGGAGTGGAAAACCTGTGGAATGAGAAGTGCAGGGGTCGAAGTGAGGTAGCTGAGGTCGGCAGGCAGATGAAATCACAGAAGTGTTTAGGGGCTAAGCCAGAAAAGGATTGGTAGACAAGTATAAGGACCTTAAGTTGAATACGAGCCAAAAGGGGTAGCCAGTGTAGGTGGTCAAACATATAAGAAGATATATGCGAGGAGCGAGGAAGACAACCTATCGGTCTAGCAGCAGCATTCAACAAAGATTGAAGAGGAGAAAGTCCGACTTCAGGCAGGGAATTGCAGTAGTTCATTTGGGAGGAATGAAGGCATAAACAATAGAAGTAAAGGTGGAAGAGGAATCAGAACATCGTATCGCTCTGAGCCATCTCAGCTGCAAGTAGCAGGAGTGGGTAAGGTTGGAAATGTGAGCAGAAAAGGTAAGTGTGCTGTCCAGGATAACGCCAAGGTCATGAAAACACCAAGTACCAAGTCAAAGAAGTTGAGCCTTATAAGTATTTAGTACAGGGTGATTAGAAAACATCCAACAGTGTAGCCCACAGGAAAGAGCATCAATAGGGCTAGTGAGGGCGAGCTGGGGGGTCGAACATTTACTATTGGGGACGCACACTTCTATCATTATGTCATGGGTTCTGCGCTAGAAACACGGGCTATATATACCTAGAGGGGAGTGTTTGATATGATGTATTATGTTGTCATTACAGAAAGTTTAAGCATCGTGAAGGTCGGTTAGGGTTAGTTTAGGCTTCGTGAGGGTCGGTTAGGGTCAGGGCTCGTGTTAGTGTCGTCATTAGAAAACATCGCAAGCAACCTTACGCCGCATTACATATTTCCGCACTGACATGCATTCAGCAATTGTTCGGGATATCCCGATATGCTGCCCACTCATCCGAAACTATACTCCATGTCCCATTTAAAACGCCCAATCACGGCGCACCAGGCTTGTTGCTCCGGGCTATAGCAGCATGCCCAGATATATTGTATATTATCGGAAACTGTGCGTCCCCGATAGTAAATGTTCGCCAGGTACACCAAGTTTGACGACAACCCAAGGGGTCCTGGTAAACTTGCGCTTTATGGGTCCCGATTTTCCAGTACATGGCTATAGTCAAAGTGACTATGTATACCCAGAGGTATCATCGCATAGGTAATAGGCCCAGTGACCGAAGTTAGAAAAGAAATCAGACAAGATTACTTTAATGAAAGAGTAAAAACATTGGCAAGCTTATAGTATCGAGGGCTGAAGATTTTCCAATGACAACACAAACCGTAACCCTGACCGACCCTCACAACGCTTAACCTGACCCTAAACGACCATCACGACGCCATTAGTGGTAAACACTTCTTCCATTGAACTAGGCTGTTTAGTGTCAATATGTGATCTCTTATAATACATACTCCCCTCCAATATGGGTGTCATTATTCGGGATGTATATACGATGTACCGTGTAAATAAAGTTATACAATACAATACAATACAACTGATCTTTGATATCGCCCTTCTTACTAAGGTTGCACCAAGCTCAGAAGTGCCACACGCCTCGGCGGCAAAGAAGCAATTATATTGCAGAGCAATTGTGCGCGAAGGACTTGCTCAAGGTCCCTACGCGGACGGCTTGAGGTGGATTCGAACCTGCAACCCTCCGGCTGCAAGGCACCGAACACACCCGTACACCACGAATACCTGACATAAACACTGCACCAAGAACTTGAATACTAATTGTTATATACGCACATTTTTAATTTCCCGATTTTCAATAAATTCTTGTATAATTAAGCTCCGTTATTTTAGACTAAATTATTACTAGGCCAGTATAAAATCCTTGAAATTCAATATCAACCCACAGATTTATTATGAAAATGGTTTTTTTACATGAAAAGTTTTAAAATAGACTAGAGAATATTCACTAGAAATGCTAATAATTTGCGAATTGGGGAAATATGAAAATTTTGAATTTTTGTGCGAGCAGACGACAGTCAGCTGACGGGTTTGTTTACGTTCGAAGAAAACCGGTAAATACGAATTTCGTGTTCGAAAACGCAGTGAAACTAATAATTTTGGTGACATTTGGATGATATTTATTATCTGAGCTATGTATATTGTTTGTTTAGACGAAAATGTAACTTTAATTTATAGAATTTAGACTTTATTTTTGAACTGACGACAGTCAGCTGACGGGTTTGTTTACGTTCGAAGAAAACCGGTAAATACGATTTTTCTGCTGGAAAACGCAGCTAAACTAATAATTTAGGTGAAATTTTGATTATATTTATTGTCTGAGCTGTGTATATTGATTGTTTAGACGAAAATGAAAGTAAATAATTATATTTCTGTAGTGTGTATGTGTTCTGGCCATTGCACCATGCTTCCTAAATAGATAAAATGCGTCCTGCGTCCCAATCAACTGGTTAATTGCTTTTGCAGAGTATGCTCGGTAATGTTGTAATATATTTAAATATTATACAGCAAATAGGTTAAAATTAATGCAATAGGACGAAGGTTTTGGACGCATTTACTCTGAATAATATGGACGCACTGATGCATAGATGCATTTTACCCATCATGTGACCCATGCCCAATAAATTTCACGTTGGGCCATGCTTACATCATTATCTTCACCGTCATCATCTTCATCAGTTAAACCTGGTCAACTGGTGACCATAAACCAAAGGGGTCTTAAAATTATTTTCATTGAGTTGTATTTCTGTTTCAGTTCACTTTGAAACAACTGTAAATAATTCTGGATTCACTTTCTTCATATTTAAAAAAAAAACACTATGAATTTTTGCATTGTGTGTCAGCGAGAAGGGAACGATATGCAGAAACTTGGTTTGAAAGGATTACAGTCTCTAATCCAAGTGTCACACAGAAGAGGAGATGGACTTTATAAGAAAATGAAAGGCGATTGTTTCCTACATGATAATTGTCGAAAGCATTATTTATATGTTAAGAAAACAGATTTGCAATCCAAATATGAAACTCCAATAACCACCAGTACAAGAAGAAGTTCATCCGAACCATTCAGCTTCCAAAGTCATTGTCTGATATGTGGAAAATGGATTGATTATGAGGAGATGAAACGTCATCCAGATCGAGTTTCAGCAGTTTCTAAAGTTGAACTCGTTTATGGGGAAAGAGTGTTTTGCAACAAACTTTGATGGAAGCATGTAGTCTGCGTGCCGATAATCTAGCTTTGGAGGTTAAAGGAAGAATGATGATGGCTCAAGACCTACCAGCAGCTGATGCCATTTATCATCATAACTGTCTCAAGCTATTCACAAATAAAATAAACATAAAGTGTTGTGGATCAACTGTGAACTATCGAAATTTAAATCTGGACAATAACACCGCTTTCGAAAGACTCTGTAATTGGCTGCGGGAAGGAAAAAATATGCAACAACAGTATACATTTGCTGAACTTCGCAAGCAAAAAACAGCTTATCTACCAGAAGGCATGGAACCATACACCATGCATCATCTAAAGTGTAGACTTAAGGAAACCTTTGGGCAGCAACTTGTTTTTTCAGAACTTGAAGGCATGATCAATGTCATAACTTTCAGAGAAAAGGCTACAACACTATTACACGATTCATACACTACGACTTTTGAAGATGAATTCGATGAAAACTTAAGAAACATTCAAGATGTGGGTAGCAACATTTCTAAGATTTTGCAGAGTGGAAATTTCAGTGATGACTTCTATCCTTCATGCAATGAGACCAATATGGATACACTTGAATCTCAAATTCCGACTGATCTCTTCAACTTGATCAAAGAAATTATACCTCTAAATCCACAGACATTTGAATCAGTGTACAGCACAATGGTTTTTATTCACAAACAGTCCAACAGACTTGGACAACATTGCACTGTCATCACATTTGATCAACCTTTGTATCTGAAGGCATACACCATAAAACAGGAAAGAAATGATCAATTTCAAAATATGTTTGTTAGACTGGGTGGATTTCACTTGTTAATGTCATTTCTTGGTTCAGGCTGCAAGCTAATGGAAGACAGTGGATTAGAGGATCTTTGGTGTGAAGTCTATGCCAAAAACTCATTGAACAAAATCATGGAAGGAAAATCCTACACACAAACTCTAAGAGCTTGCTTCCTGACTGATGCTGCATTGCATATGTTGCTGTTAACAAAAGATGAAGACTCAAATTTAGCAGGCAGCAAAGATGAGGATATGTTTGGGGATGATTTGAATGAATAAATGAACCCGCAAAATGAAAGTGATGAAGAAATTGTAATGCTTGACCCTTTTCACGTATATTTTGAAGATCAGCTGCCAGTTACATTATCAGAAGAAGTTGTTGATTGTAGTTTTGTGGAGCAATCCAGTGACACTGAACAATTTATTTTGGATGACGAAATGCCATTTATGTCAACTGAAGAGCTTGTCACCACCTCTGCATCAGATTTTCTAATGGATACAGCGAATAATTTAGAAACTGGAGTACTAAGCAAATGCTTGTTGACATTGGATACATAAGTGAATGGCGCTTATTATAAACAGTAGAAATGGTTTTCTGTGTTGGGAAACCCTTTGTCTAGTCAGTAACAGTGTTGTAGTTTCACTGTAGTTGTTTATGTTGGTAGCAGGCCAGATATTACTGTTATCAGTCTGCATTGTGTTAACATTTTACTTCAACAATATTAATGTCATAGCAAGTTTGTTAATGCATTTAATTGCTAAACCTCACAACAAAACTGTAAAACATAAATGAATTCGAGTTTTAGCTCAACAATGATGTCACTCTATATGATTGAAACTATTAACATGCTCTCTAACTGGCAACTGTGTCTCGATGTTCATCAGTTATCTTTTCATTTCTTGTTCAATAATAACTCCATATGTGCTTCTTTGAAATATTAAGAGTTGACAGAGAAATGAGTTACATGCCTGTACTTTGAAGTCACCAATATAAAAGTAATATTTGTATGTAAAAAGCCTGCCTCTAGTCTTATCAGTGAATTGTTTTCAGTCAGTTTCAGTTCTTTTCTCATGAAAAGGTTCTGTTGTTTGAGCTAATGTCTTTTTCCAGAATCGTTGAGTAGCCAAAAGTCATCGTGGAAAAGCTGCCTCTGAATGACAGACACTAGATTTACAAGTCAATCTGCAAGATGAGAAATGACCTGGAACTTTTTTGTGTGAAGCTTGGATTAAAGACTGTGATCCTTTCAAACCAATATTTCACATCATTCCCTTCTTGCCGACACATATTGCAAGAATTCATAGTGCTTCTTTTCTAAAAAATATTAAGAAAGTTAATTCCTGTAATATCAATCCTAAATTATTTACATTTGCTTCAAAGTGAACTGAAACAGAAATAGCCTAAAACTCAATGGAAAGAATTTTAGCACCATTTCATTTATGGTTACCAGTTGACCAGGCATGCCTGATGATGATGATGATGATGATGATGATGATGATGATAATGATGATGAAGAAGAAGCCAATGATGCAAATATGACCCAGCGTGATATTTATTGGGCATGGGTGAAATGCATCTATGCATCCGTGTGTCCATATCAAAGAGTAAATGCGCCCCAAAACTCCGTCCTATCGGATTAATTTTAACCATGTTACCTGTATAATATTTAGATATTATTATAGCATTCACGAACATAGCCTACTCTCCAAAGGCAGTTTACGCGGCCATATGGACGCATATAACCTGTGTCATATCTAGGATGCATGGTGCAATGCCCACCAGAACACACACACACTACTGTAACACTTGTACATTTAATTTAATTTCCGTCTAATCAATATACACAGCGCAGATAATAAGTATTATCCAAATTTAACCAAAATCATTAGTTTCACTGCGTTTTCGAAGACGAAATTCGTATTTCCGGTATTCGTCGAATGTAAACAAACCCGTCAAATGTCGATCGCACAAAAATTCAAAATTTTCATATTTCCCCAATTCGCAAATTGTTAGCATTTCTAGTGAATGTTCTCTAGTCTATTTTAAAACTTTTCATGTAAAAAACCTTTTTCATAATAAATCTGTGGGTTTAAGACTTAATTAATCGGCCTATACTTGTTTTTCGCGCAAACTGCAATTCTCAAAGGCTAGATGGCGCTAGAGGGCCTCAGAATTAATTCTTATGGCGCTATCAGATTTCCCATTCGATTTCCCTAACACAATATCCAACTGAACAACCACTTTTGTAGCTGATAAAGTACACGAATGATATTTCTAATCGAGAATTAATGCATGAAAGTTTAATAGTGGCAGCCACAACCGCTGCGCCGTAATAATCCGGGGGGCCCGGTGGCGCATTGGATAACATCTGGCACGGAGACCGAGAGGTACCGAGACCCGAGTTCGAGCCCCCGTTGGGCGGATATGCTTTAATTGTAGGCTGCTATTAGCGCCGTTGTATTGCAGGCTGTCTGTTCTGTTAGTAGTTAAGATTTAAATTGCATAACATGTAAATGTACAGCGCAGTGCGTTTGTCAGGCGCTTAATAAAGAAAAGATAATTATTATTATTATTATTATAATATACGTATCACTTGGGTCTATGTATAGGCTACGTAGGCCCTACGTGCATTGGTTATCTGACGAAACATTTTGTGACGATAAATTCCGGCTGTTTTAATTTTACGCTACATTAAAATTACATGACTGTATGGTCTCGAGGCTTTGTCTTTGTCTCAGGACGTCTCGAGATAGGTTTTTTGATATCTTAGTCTTGTTTTCGGTCTTTGTAGCCTAACCTATTCAATCCTATTGCCTTGGCCTCAGTCTTGGTATCGAGGTCATTTCCTAAATTTTTAGAAACAGTATGTATACTGTCTTGATCGAAGCACAGAATAGATAAAGCGTAGCTACGCGTTATCTATTCTGTGCTTGAAGTGAAAGTCGACCGTGTTCCATCTTGGACAATTAAGCGGTTTCAAATGGACTAAATCTCGCGCAAAACTTCTCCCGTGCCTTACTGTTCTATCCGCAATCTTGGAATCATGCTCGAAATAACCTTAGCTTAATTAGGCCTACGTACCTTTGCCGACCACTTCACCCATGGCAGCTAGGCTATATCTCGCGCCGCCTGCATTATGTACATTCGTGATTGACCTTCGTCGACTGCTCTCAATACTTGACTACGTGCACAATAATTATTAATTGGCCTAGTCTCCGCCTCAACTGTTTATTCCAAACTCGACTTCTGTAATTACCTTTTAGGCTTACTCGTAGGCCTACGACATCGATCGACTCTTCTCAAATGAAACGCCTGTAAAGTCCAGAACGCCCTCGCCCGCGCAGTCACCAAAACTCCCGGCAGCGTCCAAAACACCACCACATGATCCCTGTTCTCAAATCACTTCATTGGCTAAAAGGCCCTCGGTGCATCCATTATCAGATTGTATCTATAGGCCTACTATAGCTCTTACATAAATACAATGCCTTTCAAACCTCTCAATCCTCTTATATTCACCAGCTATTCACCATCCAACCACCTATGCACAGTAGGCCTATGCTGCTATGCAGGTCTACTCCCTCAAATAATCGATAATTATCTCTCTCCATCTCGGCCTCCAGTTTAATTCCTCGATCGAGATCCTCTCTGAAATAATCTGCAGCCGCTCCTTAAGTCATGCTGTACCAGCTCTTTGGAATGAACTCGGATTCAAAAGGATCTCTTCCAGTTTGCTCATCATCATCATCATCATCATCATCGTCGTCGTCGTCGTCGTCGTCATCATCATCATAGGCGTAGCTACATTTGAGGCACGAGGAGGCAGTTGCCTCCTCTTGCTTTTTTATATACTGGAACTTCCATTGACTGTAATGACCCCAATGACCAGGATTTTGCCAACGGTCTGTGAAGTTGCCTCCTCTTGAATTTAAGTCTCGCTACGTGCCTGATCATCATCATCATCATCCTTTAGTGCAGCGTTCGACATTGTTGATCATGATATGCTAATCCCGCATCTGAAGACGATCGTGTGGAATCAGTGGTCAACCTTTGAACAATTAAGCCTCTAATTTCACCTCTCCTCCGATTGCAGTCTCGATCCTCTGCTGTTTTCCACCCACGACTGAAAACCGAACTCTTAAGCTATCCTATCCTGACGTAGGCTAGGCCTACTCTACCCCCGCACCATGCACCACGTAGGCCTACACTACCTCATCATCACCGATTACCACCGAATCACATGCACCATGGTGTAGGCCTAACACGGCGTGACCTTCTCGGATTCTGAATTTCTTACCTAGCACCTAACGGATAATATCGCAGACTTGATTTGATATAGCGGCGCCAGTGTCGAAGCTGGTCTCCCTGACGCGGCTTTTGTGTTGTGCTGAGAAATTTCGAAGATTAATGACATTATATAGGCTTAGGCTACATTAATTTTGGTCGTCAAACATCAAAACTGCATGCGCTGTACGGGGCGATGTAACTTCAGATTGCTTTGTGACAGCTAGAGTTGATGTTCGACATAGGGGCCGTCCATAAATGACGTCACGCACCTAGGGGGCGAGGGGGGTCGGAAATTTGTGACGATGTCACGATGTGTGACATGGGGTGGGGGGTCTGAGAAGTGTGACGTCACACCAGGTCTATGTTATTAAATTTAACAATTAACAACAATTTAATTTGAATAATAACAGCACTAATTTTGAGGATTATTTAAATTATTTTAATGTATATGGGCACCATTCTGCCCTCAAAAGCCAAAACGCAGTAACTCGGAAAACCAATATTTTGCAGAAAGTTGATTTGAAAGTTTATTAGAAAAATCTCCGAATTTATCTATTCAATCCAAAAACAATTTACACCATAAAATCGTACCCCTAGTACTATAAGGTTCTATGTCCACTTTTTTGAAAATTCAACCTAAGGGTATATCCGTTATCAGGATCACATGGGCTATGTCCTGAATCGTCCAGCTTAACTTGGGACCCTTTGTTAAGCGCTATATGTCAGTGTAATATAGGTCTATGTCCATAAATTGATACAGTGTTCTAAAGCTACACAGGTACAAGTCGACAACCAATAGAATGGATAATTTTGTATCACGTGCATGTTCGATATAATCGCGATCGAGTGACATTTGACAAAATTATACGGCGTTATGTCCATAGCCAATACAAGTGAGAGATCTTAACACGTGACTTGGACTTGTATCCCTACAGCACTGACGTCGTATGCAATCATGGCGACGCTTCGCCGTAGCAATAGACGACTCGCAAAAAAAGAATTTCAGACGATTGCTTTGTATGGGAGTATGAATTTAAGAATAAAAGGCAAGTTTCTAACAGTATACTTACATTTTCTGTGATCGTTTGACCTAAACTGCACTGTGACAATTCCACGTCACTTCAAACTGTTTCGTAACAGAGTTCCTTGTGGACATAGTGCCATATAATTTTAACACTGCGTTGTGTTTAACTGATATTCATTCGCCTGTCCATAACGTTACATGAGTATAGAATATCATATTAACTATTGAGAATGAGCTGTTAAAGATTGCATTTCAAAGTCCTACATTTGAAATTATTGTAATGTCCTTCATGTAGGCCTGTTGTTTGTGATTTCACACTGGTTTGTTACGAAGCTAACAGCCGTCTTTCTAGAAACGTCTTCAGGAACACCAGGTCCTGTAGCATAGCTATTAGTCTTTTGCGCCAGAAGAAAAGGCACAAAATTTGTAACCCTTACCCAAAGTTTAAGAATACTTAATTTCCCATTGTATTAAGTTTTGCATCACTTTCAACCGCAGTTAATGCTTTGGTGGCTAATGTACAAGGTACGATTTTATTACCGTCACCAACAGTGTCCCCCCTTGCACCAAAGTCTGTCTGAGCCTCTGCCTTTTACTTCCAATCCAGCAGTATCCATCCTGGACCCTCCATTCATTTACACAAATATAACTTGAAAATGTTGTAAGAGCTTATAATGTAGTACTGTTGCTGAGAGTTATTTACTTTACAGTATTGCTTATAATTTTTGGCGCTCCTTTCGAAATATTTTATTATCATTCCTATTCTGCACACTGATCAGGTCAAAGAAGAAAGATTCTGCTGAAGAAGTGACAAGCATGTCACAAGAACCACATGCAATCCACTTACCTGGTCCTGCTGAAGACATGACAAGCATGTCACAAGATACACATACATTCCACCTACCTGCTGAAGAAGTGACAAGCATGTCACAAGAACCACATGCAATCCACTTACCTGGTCCTGCTGAAGAAGTGACAAGCATGTCACAAGATACACATACATTCCACTTACCTGGTCCTGCTGAAGAAGTGACAAGCATGTCACAAGAACCACATGCAATCCACTTACCTGGTCCTGCTGAAGAAGTGACAAGCATGTCACAAGATACACATACATTCCACTTACCTGGTCCTGCTGAAGAAGTGACAAGCATGTCACAAGAACCACATGCAATCCACTTACCTGGTCCTGCTGAAGACATGACAAGCATGTCACAAGATACACATACATTCCACCTACCTGCTGAAGAAGTGACAAGCATGTCACAAGATACACATACATTCCACCTACCTGCTGAAGAAGTGACAAGCATGTCACAAGAACCACATGCAATCCACTTACCTGGTCCTGCTGAAGAAGTGACAAGCATGTCACAAGATACACATACATTCCACTTACCTGGTCCTGCTGAAGAAGTGACAAGCATGTCACAAGATACACATACATTCCACCTACCTGGTGAAAGTGGTGACAAGCAGTGGGAACTCCAACATTTGAGTTGACTCGATAGTATACAGGGACATCCTCCCCCAATGCAACGAATCGATAATAACATTTCAGAAAACAATAACATTAATATATTAATTAAATTATATTAATTATATATACGTATATATTAATATATTAATTATATAAATATATATGTAACCTAATAAGTAATTTATCAATTTTTAAGTAGCTACAAAATTCTACTAGAAAAAAGCAGACATTTTGATTCAATCAATGATGGGCATTACACATGAAAAAACTTGCATGTTAGCCCTCCTGATAGATACATACGTGTACACAATGTAAATACCAAAATACATGCAATAATTTCAAACTAATACCATAACTTGAATCAGGGAATAATTGCAGTCATAAAAATGCAGTCACAACATTCTAGGAAAAAATACAATGGACTTCTAATTCAGTCAGTGATGTGCAATAAATAAGAAAAATTGCAGGATATCCTCCTGAATGTAAATTAAAAAATCCAGACACAAAGCTAGTACCAAAACCTAAAAATTCTATCTTTTATATCATGCAGTCAGAAAAATATAGAAACAAAACTGACTGAAGCAATGAAAACTAATCAGAGATGGAAATGTTCCTTTAATTTTGCAACAACACCTTCTTTTTCCCCCGAAATTAACAGTTGCACTATCCACCCAGGACCACCCCAAGTCCAATGAAGCATTCTGCCATGACAGACATACTGATTCATTGGTCTTGCAAGCACTTCAGTAAAGTAGAAGTTATCCCATTGGCAGTTGCATCACCCAAGGGTACAATATAAAAAAATTGTAATGGGACCAGTCTGCAAGTTGAAAGTACAACGAATATACACGTGTAACCAGACAAGAAATTCTGTTCAAAGTTGAAGGAATAATGAAGCCTTTGAATGGTAAAAATTTGAACTGAAGAGCCTCGTTCCTGGGTAAGTTTGTGGCTGACTATCTAAAACCTAGTGTCTTAAACTTTTGACACATTTTAATATTAATCACCAACCACCAAGTTGCCATCTAATCCGAAATCCCATACATTCTAATTTCCAAACGTGAGTACAAAATTAGTTTAGCTGTACTGCAGATCTAAACCAAAATCTAAACCGCTAATGTAGAGGATAGAGCATGTTCCTCGGGACCGTAGACCGCTCCCGTAGACCGTTCATGCGTAGTTCTGTTCAGTGTCATGAGCCGTGGTTGGACCCTCTCACGGGTGCTGAGAAGATTTGTACAGCTAACCTATTTTTGTAGTCACGTTTTCAAGTTGTCTGCACGAATCTCAGCCTGCATTGTCAGAATTTTGATTTTGTCGGCTGGTTGCACAGGATGGTCGTCATTGTTTGCCTTTCTTGGCAATAAATAGGCTACATTTTCATATTTATTTAAATCTAAAACGGGTAATTATCTGCCGTCTACGGTCTACTACGGTACGTCTGGGTCCCTCTATCTATCCAGCACCTAAATTTCAATCTGTTGAATCTATTCATATCATGTTGTTCACACGTGGTCCACGTGGTGACATAATTGGTGACACATCCCTCTCCCCAAACCCCTCCCCCTGCTCGGCGCTCCGCGCCACCAGCGATCGTCCTTCGGACGCTCATCTGTCTGTCCTCCTATGCCTTGCCCCCCAACCTTGAAGCTCTGGCGACGCCACTGCCTATAGGGCCCAAATGGGTCTCATCTAATGCCATGGAAATGCTGGCAGGAAAACATTTTAATAATAATAATCTTCGTTCATTACAATTCAAACTGAAAACGATCTTACAGGAATCGAATTTAACTGTTTGGCTGCCATGCAAGGCGCTTATCACGTCCTACATCTCATTTTACCAACGCCATCTGGCGAATGAAAGGCTGAGTGGACCTTTGGGAGGGTAGCGGGAGTCGATCCCGCTTCCTACTGCTCCTCATGCCAGTGATGTTACCAGTAGGCCTACTCTGTAGACTGTCTGACTGTGGACCCCAAATCATCAAGAAATATTCTTAACGATCTTAAATTCAACCAATTAACGATCTTTAATGCCTTGGCTAAGCACAATTATTATCCTGTGGCAGATACAAACAGTTTTATTTAAAAAAATGCCAATTAACATACAGGTCTATTTTCTTTACAGGGCATATTTTAACTTCTAATAAGCAAAAGTTTGAGAATAAATTGCATTCAGGCAATACACTCACCGACTAAAGAGACGCAAAGCAGAACCAGACACAATCAATTTCGCCAAAAGTTGGAATCATCGACTGAGAACCGAGAAGAGAGCAGCAGATTGTTTTATAGCAGCGCTAAATAAACACCGCCGGGCGTTATCAAAATGGCGCCAAGCACGTCCAACCGCAGCGCTCTCCAAACAAGCAGACGAACGCTAATTTACAACTTCTGTGTTTCCAATAGCTTTTCTGTGTTTGCCAATCTTACGCACTGCGAATATTTCAAAATATTATATTATCGTGCGAAAACAATTAGATGCAAGTCTGTCTATTGTTGCATCGTAGATGGTAATGCAATTAGTCAAGTGGGCAATCCAACGGCTGCGCCAGAGAAAACATTCGGTGTAGACATTAGCAGATAAGATGAACACGGACGAAGATTGATGTTTGTAATTTCTGCTGTGACCTGACGAATGCTTATTCCGATTGTTATGCCCATATAGAAACCAGTGTTGTGCATAAGACCAGTTTTTTACTTTGCCTGCCGGACAGAGGACATGAAGCCAAAAGGAGTACATGTCCACCTTTTACCGGACGTCTGGCAACCCTATGTGAACCGCTTGGAAGGTCTGCAGTTCATATTAGAGTTGGGAAGCCGGATAACGGACGCAAACAAAAACCAATGATCAATCGGAGACATCATACCTATTCCAGCTGACCTCGGTATAGCTCTTCAGCGACGGAAATCCATCTGCTCCACTGGAACATTGCTCTGAGCTCTGCTGAGAGGTCACTTCAGACAATAATAACAACAATAATGATGATGAAGATGATGATGATGATGATGATGATGATAATAGTAATAATACCAACTATCGCTAAGTGAGCATGACTACCGATTAGATCACTATAGTCAGTATAGTGCTTAAAGACAGCATAGACCTAAATTTGCAATTGCAAATAGGCCTATAGCGACCTTATGGCCTCAATCCTGATCATTTTTCACTGAAATGGTCGGGGGAGAAACCTCACCATCGCTGAAACCAGTGTAATAATAAAACAGTAGGTAGTAGCCTACAATCATTCACTAACAGCACCAATTGGACATTCGAGATGTTGTTCTGCTAACAAATTGGACTAATCCGAGCAGTCTCTACTCACTTTTATAATATCAACGCAGACCATAAAAACCTATAGCTTTGGAGCACTGTTTTTGTTATTCTTGCCGCGATAGTCAATAAACGCAACGAATAGGCCTACAGCTGTCGCGCAAAGGTCGCGTTGGGAATATCAAATTAATTATTATTATTATAAATAATAATAATAATAATAATAATAATAATAATAATAATAATAATAATAATAATATAATAATAATAATAATACTCAACCCTCCCTGCCACGCATGAATTCGTCCCAGTGGCCATCGAATCATTGGGCCCCATAAACCGCACCGGACTAGAATTTTTACAGGAGCTGGGCCGCCGTATCACTGAGGCAACGGGAGACCCGCGCGAGACTAGTCACCTTTTTCAGCGTCTGTCCGTTTGCACACAGCGCTTTAATGCAGTGGCATTTAGAGGCACTTTTGATCAGCACGATGGGGACGAGAACCTTTGACACAGTAGTTTAGTTTCTTAAGCCTGAGGGATCTTTTCTACCTCGGGCGAAAAATAAAATAATAATAATAATTATTATTATTTTTATTATTATTATCATTATTATATCATTATAATAATAATATTAGTAGTAATAATAATAATATTGTTATTATTATTATCATTATTATTATTATTATTATTATTATTATTATTATTATTATTATTATTATTATTAATATTACTATTATTATATCAAAATCTAGTGTAACTGGAAGGGCTATCCCTCTTCCATCTCGGGCATAGGGTCAACAAAAGAACCGGTGAAGGCCACAGCGTTAAAGCGCTGAATTGTCAACGACAGTCTTTGGAAGAGGAAGGTCGTCTCTCTGACGTCGTCCGTCGCCTTGGTCAGATGACGGCCCATCACTGTGATTAAGTCAAGGCCTCTTAAGTTAATAGGACCTAAAGTTTCCAGAGCCAGCGGGATAAAGTCATGTGTGTCAAGAAGGGTCTGGTATTTTTGATTTTTTCTGTTGTCAGCTATTTCAGCTGCTGCTCCTGCTGTCACGGCCGTTGCCTGCAGGTAGGAAGGCGCTAGCGTGTCGACCACCGTTGCATCCCACACGAGGGATTATTATCATTATTATATCATTATTATATCATTATTATTAAAAAATGATAATGACAATAACAACAGCAATAATAATAATTCATTCACGTCGGGGATTTCTGAAGTGTCTCTTCAAAGTTATCTACTCAGGAGCACTCCCGACGCAACCCCGGCTAAAGAGAACATTATGCGATGCTCTTGAGCCGATCAACCCGGTGATAACGAAGATGACGAAGACGCTGATGATGATGTTAATGATAGTCGCACGTTTATGCTTATAGCATTGTAGGCCTACTCCGGATTAAAATTCCCGGTCGTACAAGAATTTAATCTTTCCAATTTTACTCTAGCGTTATGTAAATGAACCTGCTAAACTCGGTCGAATTGGGTCGGATCAGAAATGTTTTGGTCATTCTGGGTCGGGTGGTTAAAATTGATCTACGGTTAATCATTTCCTTCAGTCTTGCACTATGTGTGGACATTTGTTTGTCACCTGTCTTACAATCATGTCCTGCACGCAATTTCTGTAAGGTAGGTATATCCCTTCGTGTTGTGGTCTTTTTGAGCAGCAATATTTTAGTACCTAAGCGGAAAATAGAAACCCAATCAGAAATAGTGTGTCGAATAAAAATTTTGTTACCAAGGTAAGAGGATGCTTTAAAATGTATTTCAATGTCAACATCAACTTCGTCTTAGTCATCTTCAATGAGGACAGACAATTGAGTGCGAACATAACAGTCTACTTGATAAATTACCGATAAACCGAAGATCATATTAATATGATCTTCGGTTTATCGGTAATTGATCAATACAAGTAGACTGTTGAATGTTCCTATCTCAAGTAAGTAAAGTAAAGTAAGAATATCTTTTAATAGACCCATTGCCAACCGAATTTTAGTGTAGGCTACAAACAGTAGTCTCACTCTCACAAAATAGTGATCTGATCAAGACAGTCAGAACATTCTATCTGGATCAAACCTTGTTTAGTTTAAGTGTAATTGTGTCTTCGTCACATTGTTCATCCAGCGGTCTTCCTTCGCATCTCTTACCTGTCAGTAATGCCTCAATATGATTTCACAACGCTTTTATGTCTATTTCTTTATCTCATTTGACATCCTCTGGTCGTCCTCTCAGTTCTTTAGACGGAAATGACCGTTTGGTACATCGGATTCTGACTTCTACTGCTCAGCTACGTGCTTATGCATGCATCGGCTGGCCTTTGCCCTGGAATGATCTTCCGTCTATGACTCGTTCCATGATTTTAACTGGGGTGTTTCTGCCTCTGCCCGTGGTCTTAACTCTTAAGACTATTCTCGTTGGCTCTGCGTGGGCTCTTCGCACTGGGAGCGCCTCTGATTAGGCTGTACTGGCTTTAGAAATACGTAAATACAATATAATATAATACAATACAATACAATGGTATAGATCGGAAAATGTCATTGTGGACAGAGAAAGATCTCGGATCTCGGTGGAATACAGTCTTTGAGAAATACTAATTGGAAAGGATGAAGCAAAGAATTTGAAAACTGGTAGCACACTAGTCGAAATTCAGCCAACACATTCGAGAAATTTAAGGTTGAGGTTGGCCAATAATTTTACACAGTGTCATCGTCCAAACACATTTAAAGCATTACATTTTAAAGAATTAATGTACATTGTGGGCCGCAATGCTTTCTTTTTTAAAACTGTATTTCACATAACACTGCACTTAGAAAGTTAGCAAACATTGCTGAAATGTTCTTTTGATGAGAATTCCGTGTTGAAATCTATCACAAGATATTAGATGACCCTGAAAGCGAGACTTCGTTTGCTGTCACCTTCGGATGACTAGTAAATTTAACAAGATACTGGTACATCGTCTGTCATTCAGTGTTCAGTAGGCCTACACGAAAAGCGTTATCTAAAGCGTTATCTACAGCCATGACGGAAACGATCACAAGAGCTTTGAGAATAACAATTAACATTGCATGAAAACAATAGTGTACGATTAGAATTGCGACCTTTCATTATCTCAATCGTTGTTCTGCCCAATCAGGAGTTTGTTTTCTCCCGCTTTAGTGTTCGGAGAGATCACCATCAGAGCTGGTTTCCCGCCTCTAAACACAACCTTCGAAATCCTGCTTGTGTCTCGTTCGTATACGCCTACCTTTCTTTTCCCTTCAGTAAAACGATTCATAAACTTAGTTTCCAAAGTGGTCAAAAGACATGGGCACCTACTTCGAATCCGGAAGAAGCCATCTAGCCAACACCTCACACGTCAGAAGATGGCAATAATAGTCTCAAGTTGCTTATAATTATTTGTCTTCCACTCCAATGCGCGAATTTGCTTTTCAACGACGGATAATAAAGCAGAAAAATCACGAACAAACATCAAGTTTAGTCCAAATTCTGTTATCATGACAGAAAGCTTAACTTAGTTTGGCTCAGTTTGATTCACATCGTCTGCATCCTTCCGTCTAGATTGAAACTTCGAATAGAGCTTTCTAATGCTTGCTGTGGCTATTTTCAGAATTGTTTCTAGTACTTCAGAGATTGTTATCACGGAAACTCCAATCCAGATTCCAAGTTGGCCACCAATTTCCGAGATGAGTTGAGTGATTGTAGTCGCTGGCTCTTCAATTATCTGCAAAACGTTGCTATCCGTAATGTAGACATTTACTTTTGCAAAGTCATTCAATGACTGCATTCCTGACCTCTTTAAGTATTCCTTGTACATCTCTTTCTTGTCTTCAGTAAAACGTTCAGCAAATTGTACTTTTTGAAAGATGCTTTCAAATACGGGTACACTTTCGTAACCGGAGGACGGCCATTTAGCCAAACTATAGGACACTTGGTAACGAAATTCGTCACATGGTGCGTAACAGTTGCACTTTGAAAGTGAATCCAAGTCCGTCATTAAACGGTCGATCACATCATCCGCACAACGAATATTCTTAAGTGCATCAGCAACCATGCTTGCGTTGCAATTAACATCCTGGGCGCACTCTTCAAATGACGCGATACTTCTGCAGGTTTGAACTTTCTCTAGCTGCCTATCGTTGCTTCGTGTATCCTTTTTCTTCACGAGCCAACAGCT
This sequence comes from Aporrectodea caliginosa, assembly GCA_020284085.1. Classification (NCBI taxonomy): domain Eukaryota; kingdom Metazoa; phylum Annelida; class Clitellata; order Crassiclitellata; family Lumbricidae; genus Aporrectodea; species Aporrectodea caliginosa. Next base: position 305,890 of record JACEVL010000496.1, on the reverse strand, counting down.
ATTGTCGTCCGAGCAATCTGCGTTTCCCATGTTAGGTAGGGTATCATCAAAACATTTGCATTCTTTAATTACTTGCTCTTGCATACACATTCGTTCACAGCTAATTTTTCTATAAGGCTCGTGTTCCTCACTTTCAATTCCATCTAACTCACCAAGATAGTTTTTCTTATATCTGTTCTTTCTGGCACAGAGACCATATGGCTTTCCCAGACGTTTTCGTATTTCTGGTATAATACCGAATGATGCCTGGAAACCGGGTGGAACATCATATCCTTCAGTTAACGGAAATGGTTCTGTTCCAGGTGGATGAATTACCACTCGTATTCCAGAACTGCCAGAGAGAGGACTTCCCTCCTGATAGACGCCGGGTAACCATTTGTTCGTGACGTTGTTGTCAGTATGCCTAATTCCAGTGAAAAGTGTAACTGAAAGCCCATTTGCGATGCCTTCCGACAAAGATTGAAAGTTATCAAAACTCGTTTTTCTTATATCAGAAGGTTCAAATGTGAAACATTGTAAAAAGTACGGATCTGGAATTTCCGTTAAATTGCATTTTGAGTTACCGTAGGTACATTCAACGATAAATTCCTGCTGTTTAATAGCAACTTCTTCCGAGGCATGGGTTGGCAAATTTGCGACGTATATTGTTCGTGAAAACATTGCATCCAGTTCCGACAATTGCTCTTCTGCTGCCTTTTCGCGTTGCAAATATTTCATAAGTACGTCTCTTAAAAGTCTCAAATGGGATGCAAAGGAATTGTTTCTTCCAACAGAATCTTCTAAGGAATTGTTTGATTTTGATTTTGAGTTTTCTGTTGGTTTCAGGAACTTGTGTATGGCATAAAAATCAAAACTCTGCATGTTGCACAGCGTGATGGCTGGGAACGGTGCTCCACCCGCAACAAATTCAGTCGTCGTTTTCTTTGAATACTCGAAGTACTTGGTCATAACGCTGGTCAACTGGAAGGCAAATAAGGCCCAGGCAGAGAGGAAGACGATCATCCATGCCACGCGCTTTTCCGGTTTCTTTGTGAGGATGACTCTCCCAAAACCGTGCATGCTAGTGTTCTGCGCGAAATGCTCCAAGTGTTTCCTCAACGACATGTTGTCTGACTTGGTGATTGATTTCTGTTTTGATCAATATCGCAATTCACTCAATTTCACTGAAAGAACCAAACTGCGACAGTTAATTTGTGAATGATTTCTGCGACCCAGCCGTCTAACAATCGAATTCACTGAGTGTATCAGAATAGCTAAACTGACTAGAAGTTCACCTAGGCCCTATAGGCCTGTGTAGCAGTTTAGCTAATTAAGTTCTGACATTGCCATCCCATGACATACTTATGTTAGCCTATTTACGCAATCAACGGCTGATTGCTCTGGTTAATTTGTTGTGCTGCTTAGACGTAGATCTTGGTTCAAATCTCTGACAGCCTGAGCGGTATCTTAAGATCTGTGTAGCCTACTAGCGTTCTCCAACGAACTTGGATCTTAATTAGGTGCACATAATGGACAGCAACCCAATTAATGGGAATGAATAGTTTTCCGTCAGGAAATGAATTTGCCCTTTACACTAAAACCAATTCATCGGAAACTATTTCTGCCCATCCCATTCCATCCTCTGCGATCTTCCAATTGTATTCCGCTGTTTCCAACTAATCTTACGCTGCATCATTATATGCAATCTGAGCCATATCATTCTTATATTCATTTCCGAATTCTTCTCACCTTCCATCTTCATCCCATAATAATTATACCAAGACTTATCGCACCATGTCAAACACACCGTGAATTTCCATCTGTGTTTGCGAGCTGCTTTCGCAGTCTGTCATGCTGGCATTCACCCTGAATAAGCAAGTCCAGACATTCCCAGGCATGCTTATAACTTAGAATTTCCATTGCAGTTTGTGCGAACTACGCTGTGGCACGCCCAGGCCTGCCTGGACTAAATTAAAACAGCTTAGGCCTAACTTCTGCGCAACAGATTAGAAGACTGAAAATATGAAAGAAGATCACAGATAGAGGATATTAAAAGGTACGTGATTGGAAAATCTGAAGTTGATTTTCGTGATTATTGACCCAAAATCCATAAGACATACACAGCCAAAGCAAATCCTAAGCCAACACCAAACGGCACTCACATGAAAATTTAGCCTACTTACTCTACATGCACACTGTCTACAGTCTACAATCAGCTTGTTTTGGTCATCTCTCATTAGCAGGTTGTCTCTATCTTCTTGATATTAAGCAGGCTTTGATGATATCGATCACATCAATTTAAAGCAAAGATTACTGACACTGCTTTCCTCTGGATTCAGTCCTATCTCCCATAAGTCTCATCCATTAATGCCCTAGCTCTCACTTGAAGAGCTCCACAAGGATCCCTTCTTAGATAACTTTTTTCATCCTTTTCCCCACTTAGCTAACTCATTAAAGTACACTCAGTTGACCATCACCTATATTATAGGCTACTGACGACAACCAGCTACTGATTTCTTTCTCTTCTAATTTCTGTAACATAAATCTTCTTAGCATGGCTACCCAAATTTCCTCATGGATAACGTGTAATATCCTGTGCCTGAACCCATCTGAAACTGAATTCACCTCTGTAGGCCAGCGTGACCAGCTTCAATTTCCCTTAGCCTCTCCTATCATATAACCCATCACCTCCACTCTTGCTTCACGTTGTGGGGCGCGGTGGTGTAGGGGTATGTTCGGTGCCTTGCAGCCGGAGGGTTGCGGGTTCGAATCCACCTCAAGCCGCCGCGTAGAGACCCTGGGCAAGTCCTTCACTCGCAATTGCTCATGCGCTTCGGCGTGAAACTCCGATTCAGTGTCCGCGCTGTAGTAGGGAGCGCCTCTGAGTAGAAATCTTGAAGGGGCGCTATAACAAGTGCTCATACATACATACATAGGCCTACATACATTCATGACATTCCCAGAATTCGCTTTATGCTTGATATCACAGCCTTATCTATTATCACTACATCCATACGTCACGCTGAACTAGATATCGAATAGGGCCTACTGTAATTCACTTCTTCTTAATACACACTCTACCTATATGAACGGCATTGTAACTATCCAGATTGCTCAGGCTTGTGCTGTCACTAAAACCCACAAATACCACCACATCACTCCTGAAATAAGCTTAACTTCATTGGCGTAAAGCACCAGTATGTAAAAGGCCTATCTTTCACCCACAACAAACTCCAATTATCCCAACACTCCTATCTTCGTAAGTTATTCACAGATTAACTACACTACACTAAACTACACTACACTAAGGATCCTGAGTGGCCGAGTGGGTTGGTGCCTGCTCGTCACGCCGGCGCCCCGGGTTCGCTTCCCGGTCGGGTCGGTTTATCAGAGATTAATTTCTCGGATCTTTACTGCGGGTGGCTCGGTCGCATTTTAAACGTGGAGTACAATACAACACACAATACAACACATCACAATACAACTGGGGCGCGGTGGTTTAGGGGTATGTTCGGTGCCTTGCAGCTGGAAGGTTGCGGGTTCGAATCCACCTCAAAGTCGCCGCGTAGGGACCCTGGGCAAGTCCTTCACTCGCAATTGCTCATGCGCTTCGGCGTGAAACTCCGATTCAGCGTTCGCGCAGTAGTCGGGAGCGCCTCTGAATGGGAAATCTGGTAGGGGCGCTATAACAAGTGTTCAAATACAATACAATACAATACAATAATATATACTCAATCCGCACTTCTTCCGCCCTAACACTTCTCCGGCCTAAACGATTTGGAAATTGCCTCACAGCTGCAGCTGTTTCACCCCTCTGGAGAATTACGACAACTATCTGATCTTTCCTTCGAACTCACCGAAACTTCACCTCTTACCATATCTGTACTGAAAACTGAAAACACTCCTTTTACACGAAACTGATCCTAATTCCCCCGCTTGCTCTGACCTCTCTCGCCGCTCTGATTTTAAGCACCATCCACCGTAACCGTTCGACTATATGTCTGTCTATATATATATATATATATATATATATATATATATATATATATATATATATATATATATACGAACATGTGAACCTGGGCGATGTTGGTACCTGTGCTACATCTTAATATAATTGTAATTGTAATTACGTATTTTATAGGCCTATATGGCATCTTCAAGAATGACTCATCAGAGGCGCTCCAGACCTAACGACAGAAAACCAGAATCGAACAGAGTGGTTCCCAAAGGCATGCGAAATAGACATAAATAAATGTCAAGAAGCGCACGTCGTAAGATGCTAGGCAACCAATTCGATAATGCTGCATAGTGAAGCCTCTATGTTGAAGTTCGGGCTAGGGAATCAGCCGAGTCACCCTGTGCAGCGACGTATCTGCACCCATTCGTCCGATCATTCTCTTTATTCCGGGATTCAGACTGGCTTGAGTAACCAAACCCGCTTGCCGCTCACATTAGCCAATAATTCAGTGTTGCCGTTCCTGGTTGGTGTTCTAGATAAAGTAACTCTCTCAAGGCGGTATACTTGGTTTAGGCTATATATAGGCCTAATACGGTAATACCACTAATGATTGCAAAGCCTGATCACCCCTTAACTCTCCTAACAACTCATTTACTACAGTCTGGTAAAAATCGGTCTTCAGAAGCGTCTGTTTATATTGCACCACAATTCTAATCTCCAAAATTCAAATTAGAATATGTTACCAACTATTGCTAAGTGAGCACAATTACCGATTAGATGACGAATGCTAAATAACAGCATAAATGAACAAATACAAATGTAACCCTTTCAATAGCGACCTTCGATCTGGACTCGAACCTGATCACTTTTCAATGAACTGATTGGGTGAGAACCTTAATTCACCATCGCGTCCCGTAATAAAACAGTAGCCTAGGCCTACAATGATTGTTCACTAACCTCACCAATAGGTCATTCGAGATGATGTACTGCGAACAAATCGAACTCATCTGAGTATTAATCTCGCAGTCTCTTTTATATCTACTAAGGCCATAAAAACGTATATTTTTGAACACTGCTTGTGTTATTCTTGTCGCCGTAGAGCAAATAAACGTAGCAAAAACATCTGGCGTGCACAGGTCGCGACGTCGCGTTGGGAAATATGAAATTGAAATCATATTAATTATAGATGTTATTGATTGTTCAGGTTGTCTGTAACTCCAACCGAAATGATTCATGGGAATCACTCGGCAGGTTACATACACTCCGACCAAGAAAACGCGAACTATACACCTACTGAAATATAATAACAACGATGAAAATAATAATAATAATAATAATAATAATTCATTCATACATATCGGAGATTTATATAGCGCACCTTCACAGCTTTCTACTCAGGAGCGCTTCCGACTCAATCCTGGCTACAGACAACGTAGGCTACAGTCTTAAGGTTGGCACAAGGTGTGGTGGCAAGGACAATGGGCACCAAACTAAGAGCCACAGGAAGGCCATTCCTAAATGGAGGATCAGCAGTAGAGAAAGCACGGCGCTGCCTAATAGAAGTCCATAAGCGGGGCAAGTTGGACAATATAGCGCCTTCAACAGCTAACTTTAGTTGGTGACTATATATAAGCCTACCTAGGCTACCTGTACATACTAATAATGCCATCGATTGACGCTTTTCGATATGAATTTTACTATAACAGTAACGGAAATCAGGAAAGATAAACAAAAATTTGCTGACATCATTCGATATAATTATATTCGTTTATTAGTAGACTGACAAACCGCAGCAAGTTACAAGTTATAGGCCTATTATAGGTGCACTTTTTGCGACACGGCGTAGTTTGATGATAATTATCGTAATGACTCGCAGTTTTTTTAGATAACTATTCTGAATTCATGGACAGACGCTGTTTAGACAATGCCATTGTAATAAAGCGAATGTTTTAATTGTATGGACACCAACATTGTGGTTCTTATTTCATCACCATCACCACATCCTCATCGACGCCATCACCATCATCATCTACGTTATCGTCATCGTCACCACCATAATGATCATTACCATCATCATCATCACCACCATCATAATCACCATTATCAACATCACACCATCACTATAATCATGATCATCGTCGTCGATATTCATTCATTCCGATTTATATATCTTCCAGATACCTACTCAGAGGCGCTCAAGTATATATATACGTACACACACACACACATATATATATATTATACAATCTCTCAACTTGTAGAAGGGCAATTTGCTTCAACTTGATATATTTATAGCATCTTCAAAACAGTGCCGCGTTTAAGAGTCCGTGCACGCACTGATGGACATGATTCAACGCTGACCGTATAAAGCCAATTAATTATGAGTGCAATGCAGCTCTTATCTTTGTGGCTGTGTAAATATCGAAGACGCCGATAGCCAACAACGACCTACAAAGCACAGGCACATAGAGATACGTACATATCATCAACGACACATATATTGTGTGTTTATGACATTCTGGCCGAGGCATGTGTGCTTATGGGAAAAGGGGCATACAACTAGGTTTGGACAAACTTAACGCAACCCACTACACAGTAACTCTCCAGCTTCGCAAAATGTCACTATTATAAAGAACGAAAGCAATGTATGCAAGTGATGAAGCTTTGTGGGGTACCATGCTGAGAAGTTTTTGCCATTTACAACAGTGGTTTATTATAGTCCAACAGTTCTTTCTCTCCAAATGTTCTATATATAAATTGTGTCAGTCACTACGTGTATAATGCATCTGGTGGTGTAGGAAAGTTGCTGGGAGAAGTACCCCAGATGCAAGACGAGGTTTGAGAGTATGTGTAATCACGCTTTTAGCACAGTGATATGCAATCCATAGACCATCACTATGCAAACCTACATAATTTTATGCACACATTTTTGAATAATGGTATAATCACAAATAATTATTAAAATAATAACATAACTGTAATAAAAACAGCTCGTTTTAATAACAAGATAACAATGAGTATTGTATGAGCATTGTATGCTCAGGTTTAACTAATTAATCTCTTAATGCAGTTTCAATTATTTTCAGATTAACTAGCAATGCACTACTGAACTATGAGTAACAAGTCACTTAACTTTTCCACATTTATTTGTTTGCATAACATAACAAAGCTACTGTCATCCTTTACAAACTCAATTTCTCAGCACGATACAAAAAACCTGCATCACGGAAATGTTTATTCACTGGTACATAAAAAAACACACCAATAAAACACTTTCCTTTTGCATATTTTTAGGACGGAGCTTAGCTAGGTAATCAGCAAACAAGAAACTGCTATTCAGATGATCGTAAAAGTGTTTAACTTTAAAATTCATTGTTCTACAATTAAGATAAATGCTAACAATTTACACAAACTGTTCAATTTTATAAAAATACTTAACAAGACACTATGTTAACAATTGACAATTGTTCAATCATGCAATCCTTCAATCTACCAATTGATATAGTGTATCAACTGAAGCAGTAGCCCAATCAGATGATCACTTGATAAATCAATCATTATTGAGACAATTGTTAAGATGATTTCCTGATTATTTGCTAGTTAATTACCACAATCAAATCAATTGTTGATGGCAAAATACAACACATTAACCAATCAATGAGTCATAATTTACAAAAGAGGTTAACACGAGATCTGACCTCCAAATCATGAACACGTATGATGGCAGTGATACATCTAATTTGCTCAATTTATGAAATTTATATAGCACCACTATCTAGTGACATACATTAAATGCTGGAACTAAGCAATGGCGCATTAAGGCCTTGCTCAAAGTCCCTGCACAATAAACATTATCAGGAGTCAAAAGGCATACTGCAAGGTTACAAGGCAACTGCTCAACCAACTAGCTAGAGCATGTAACATTTATCCAATGTCTTTAAAATCTTCTCTACCTCTGTGTGACACGAATCACAGAGGTAGAGAAGGAAGAACAGACAAAAACCGTCTCAAGAATAAAACACCACAGTGAATAAAGGCGATGACATTTACTGCACTTCTACATCGTACATAATAATCATCATTATACAAGGGCTTCTATGATCTGGCAGAAGCCAGGATTAAAATGGCACACAACAACATAATTGACATAATTTTAGGTGCAAATTTATTTATTTACAAACACTTATATTTTAACTGTACAGCACAAATCAACCAGATTGGAAGAGTAGTGTGAAACCACCTTTTGTACAAACAGTGCAACAAGCATACTGCAACTTATGCACATACATGTATACAGAAATACCGCAGAAACTTGTAAGAAAAACTAATGATATGTTGAAGTCACGGATAATACAAACCCTGAATAATTAAAGATCAGTCACTGCTAAGAAATTCAACCTTTGTTAGTAAAATAATTTAGTTCTGCTTATAAGCGTGTTTAAACACTGACATTTTGCTTTGGTTTGGTGACCTTGGGCTCCCTTACATAGAAAAGCAAAAACGTTTAAAATGCATGAAAACAAATGGCTCTTAACACCTCCAAACCATTCACACTTCAGGTATGATGATGGCACACATGATAGCTTCCCTCATACAAACTACCCTTCCATGAGGAATTTAGAGGCTTATAGCCTGTTTTTGGATGTATATATATGCCTTCCCAGGGAAGGGGTTAAGATACAAGGTCCTCAGATATTGGGATGTTGAAGTAAAAAAAGGGCACAAGGAGAAATGCAACAGCAGTCTGAAAGACCAAACGGGAGCAGTAAACATCAATATCGCTTAATAGAACAGTGATTTCATAAGCAAAGAGACGCATGAATGTTGATACTCTAAAACTCAAAAAAATACTTGTGTGCTCATATAAGAATTCATATTTCAATGTAACTGTGATCACTTGAAAACCACAATCATCTAAGATGAGTTAGTAGTAATTACAACTGATATCATTACGATGAGTTAGTAAACACAACTCTAGATTATTACGATGATTTATTAATCTGTACATGATAAAATTGTTGTAGTAATTAAAAATGCACAAGATGGTTAGCAATCATCCCACCTCATTTAGGACATTTTACGAATTAAAACGGCACAAGATGGACAATTAATTTTTCCACAAAGGCAACCAAATACATACACCACATAGCAACAAACAGCAGCCTTAAGAAACTGATAATAAGAAACTGATAATAAAAATTGCAATAATCTATCATGAAGTCTTTCTCATTACCTACGAAAGTGATCACAAAACTGGCTATTATTTCTCAAGCTATATTTCCCATTAGGGGTGCTCGTGTAGTGGTTAGCATGCTGGACTGTCAATTGAGAGGTTGGGGTTCAAATCCCTGCCAGGGCAGAAATTTGGTTCAAGATTTGTACTCCATCTGCACCCCTAGCCCACTCAGCTTTATAAATACACTGACTGTACACTGTCGGTGGGAAGAGGAGACAGCGAGGGAGAGGACTCATATTTCGAGGCTAAGAAAATGAAGCTGATAATAAAACTTCATACCTATGGCTGCCTCAGGGCTATCTTAAGGAACTGTTCCTCTTCTTCTCTTTCCCATTACATGCATAAAAAATGATAAAAAAAACTATCTTACAAGTACTTTTCAAGATGTCTTTTCCCATTACTTTCAACCCCTATAACAATATAGAAACAGGTTTGAATTATGAGCACAACAGCTTACACAAGAACACGTCATTCACAGCCACCGTTGCAATTATGTACAAAACAAGGGAAATTCTTCACAAGAAAACAATCCACAGTTGTGCGACTGCAGAACCAGAGGAACACGAGGGAACTACTCTTCATCTAGTAGATGGCGATCTTTTAAGCCCTCATTAAAAATACGCTCCCTTAGGTGCAAGCGTACTTCGAATGTTTGGCTTCGATGTTCTGTTCAAACCATTCTGAAGAAAGAAAAAATTCAGCAATTATTTAACAACTGCCAAAATTACGTACTCACTGGCTAGTTTGGGAAAAGGTAATCTAGCGAATTTTATATCGCTCTTAGTGGAGACCCACAAAATAATTAACGTAGGCTTAAACTTAAAAAAACAATTTTGGGTATTGTGCTAGATAAAAGCAAATTGGTGCAGCACTGCAGATAAGAAAAACAAAACATAGGAAGGCTGTGACCTAGTTCTTAGACCCAATTAGTTGATAGCTCACTTTGCAGTGCAAGGTGCAGATTCAAGCACTCTGAGATCATCAATGAGTAGGCAAGGTGTGATCTGTAGGGTAAGGCAACATAGCCCTCATTGGTACCTACTATTCTCCATTGGGGTACATTTTCCCAAGTCATTAGGATACATTTTCCCAACACTGCCCATAGCTCAGTAACCCAAATATCAGATATTAGCGCCTTCATGAGTTTCTTTAGCGCCTTCGTGAGTTTCTTGTAAGGAGCTATATAAATGTCCATATACATACATACATACATATACATACATCTCCAATGAAAATCACGTGTTCATGGAAATCTACAGTAACGCCCTTTTGCTGTGCCGTTGCTCACACACATTTTGTGGCTGGTCTACAGCTCTGGCATGCAGTTCTTTTCTACAGTCTGTCAATTCTTTCACAAGATTCAGGTCTAAACTCAGGACTCAATCGTCATAGTTTCCTAGACCTACAAGATATCAAGAGTAAGGATTTCTAAAGCTTATGATATTCACCATAAATTCACTTGACGAGAGTATCGTCTTGTCTCACATCTATCTGTACGATAGCGAGGTGAGATGGGAAATAATAATAGGTGAGATTAATAGGTGACGTGAGATTACAATTTATCCGCGCCTCAGATTCACATTTCTGTGTGACCGTGCACGTGTTACAAATTTAATTAATAATAATAATACTACTACGATCTCGGTCCTTCAAAAGTCCTTATATAGATTAATACCAAACCACAGATTTTGGACCGAAGCAAATTAAAGATGTTAAATGATTCCTAAAACAACTAGGATACTTACAGCAAAGTCGTCATAGAGTCCGACTGACAAAAGCGACATTGAACTGAGGTCTGGGTCGCTGCTAATGATACCAATAGACGGCGCCACAACAGTCATGCCCGTGATGGCCATGTTTGCGTTCAGGGTCTGACAGCTGGACGCTCGGTTATGTTCCGTCAGGCGATCGATGGAAGGGCTGCTGACGGCCTTTGACAAAGCAGGCTGTAAAACAAAAGAATGTATACAATGTACCAGGTGTGCTTTTCGTATCATAAACATGTCTCGTCTTTGTCCAGCGCTTATTTACAATTGCTGTACGCAACACTTGCAACTCTCTATGTAATCATGTCTGCTACTTTTTTACCACATCTATCTTTGCTTTAAGCTGAAAACTGACTTCTTCCAGTCTGTTTATTGTTTGTACCGATTTCTCATGCCAGCTTAACACCTTAACAACAAGACTGTACTAAAAGCGACTGGGAACCAATGCAACTCATCAATAAACTGCTAATGTGTGCTAGTGAACAGTTGGGGGAACAACCTACCTTGTCTTTATGTCTGGGTGGCAGGCAGCCGGGGGAAACAAGAGTCGCCATATTCGTTCGCGACTTGTGAGTCGACAAACCAACCTTACAAGGCGTTGTCTCTACCTAAAACATGACAAAAACACAAAATAAAACAAATGCACTTCTGAACTGTTGCAAGGGAAGATACAAGATTTCTCAGTTTGAGACAGTGGAGACAATGGTCCTTTGGCCAGAAAAAAATCTGTCATCCATGACAATGCTGGTTCAATTGTGTTTCCATTAATGCAGGGGTGCGCAACCTGCGCTTCTCTTTGCGGCCGTAAGAGGGAGATTTGATTGTAATGTATTGCGGCTGTTTGTATATTAATATAATATTTTTATTCCATTGTTTTAAAACCGAGGTGATGTGAATCTGTGCCTCTGTAGTGCATGTTTTTAAGAACAAGCATTTACTCAGACATGTATATTATGTATGTATGCATGTATCTATCTATCTATAATGTATGTATTTATATATAATATCAGGGCACATACACCACATAAGGTCTGCAAAATTTCAGCAAAGATTCTATGACTCAATGGCATTATGGTCTTGGATATGGAAGTTTTGTTCTGAACTCTAAGACAGAGCAAAAAGATAGAGTACAGGCTCAAGAGTACAAGCTAAACCGATAGAGTATAAGCGAATATGAAACTGCCAAATATATTATATATATCTATATATACTGGCTTGCAACAATATCATACAATAAGGGTGTCTTGCAATGCCAGTAACCTACATTGGAACACATTCCGTACAGTGCCTAACTGGAACGTTTCAGCATTTCATCTAAAAACCTCTACCGCAATGTAAAGTCGTACACCAATTAAACGTAATTAACCGAGAGAGAGGCTCGCTTACCAAGAGAACAGTGTCGCAAACACTCACATGCTGGCACCCTTTGAAAATGCAGCAGACAGACTAATAATATCCATATCAAGCATTGACAGCCAGCCACTGCATAATATATTGTACGATCAGAGGTGCAGAGAGAAATGAAAGTTACAGTGTATACAAATGCAACTGGATGGCATTCCTACTGCGTCGACCCGTTGTCCTTGATGCCCTGCCGCAAGAATTCACTGAACGTAAAGATTTGCCAGCACTACGACTTATTACTACTCCTCATCTGGTGGAGACAGAGAATGCTCTCCTGGACGTCTTGGTGGAGTTGAAGAATAACAACCCAAAGAAGTTCGAATAAAACCGATTTACTAGAGGTGTAAAAGTTGGCGGTGGAATACAACTTCGAGAAACTGTCATGGCAAGAAATACATGGTCCTCTTCGGAAATTTAGGGGTGGTTTTACAACCCCCAAAATAAATGCATTACTATTATAATGTAAACCACTCCAGTACGCCAGTGCACTAGGCACAGACATTTTCAGTCTGCTCTCGGATATCGAAAAAATAAGTACATTTCTCGATTGATGGACAGTTTGACTAATACGACTTAATTTCTCCCACCTTCTCATGCTGGTCAATATCAAGAAAGCAACCATGAATTTCAAATTTGTGCTTTCCAGTAGGATTGAAGACTAGATAAAATTAAAATTTTAATTTTTATTAATTTTCTGATGAAAAATTTGGTAGGCCTACTGAAGTTCGTGTAGACGTCAGTAAACATATGTTCTTCACAGTACAATGTATTTTACTTGGCGGCCGTGGTGAGAATATGAGCCTTTAATGCGGCCAACATTGACGAAAAGGTTGCGCACCCCTGCATTAATGTATTAAGCGGTGACCAATCCACGTGTGTGCATACTGTATATGTTCTTCTAGAATGACTACTTTTCACTGTTTTGTTTGGTGGAGAAGATGATGCGAAAAAACAACTACATGATGATCTGGGCAGAAAAATTAGTATCTCGTACCTGTGCAAGGCAAGAGTCAAGGCAACTGACAAGACCAATGACACCTTGGTTTATAAGGCCCAGAGTTTCAAAGGCCAATGTGCAAGACTGTTGCTAAATTGGCAGCAACACCTGCAGCCTTTATTTATTATTATTATTATTATGAAAAGTGCTCAGTAAAATGTTCAGTCACATATAGCAGTGTGAATCTGAGAAGCAGATGAAACAGTTTTAAGCGAGTTACCTTTCGACATTTGTTGGGCGTTTTGGTTGGAGTGTTTCCAGCGAATCTCTTTGTGCCTGGAGTCACTGGTTTGCTTCCGTACATGATCTCCTCTTCCATCTGCCTCGCCTTTTGCTGTTGCTGAATCAGTTAGACAACACAAAGCGTACTTACTCCAGTCCAAAGACTTCTAAAGCACCACTATCATATAATGCTCATAACATCAATAAATGGTAACGTAAAGTGAAATTGTAATAAAAAATCACTTAAGAAGACAGTTTAAGTTCAACTAGATATCAACAACAAACAGCAGGTATAGGCTGCATTTTCATACCGACGGAATTCAAGTGAATTTTCAGTCAGGCTTTCAGCACAACAAAGTCTTGGCACAAGTTCCGTTGAATAAACTAGGACAGAAAGAAGAACTTGGCATAAACTATGGGATAAGGAAAACGCCTATATGTCGTAGTCAAAGTCATTGTTTTGCTTGGAAGGCATTTTTACTGGATTCACAACATGTGTGTATCTGAATGTTTGTAAAGTGATTTTCAATAGCCTCTCCAAAATTCCAGATACTGCACACAAACTCAGTTCTACAGAAGTAGTTAGAGCAGTGTTTCTTAACCAGTGTTCGACCGAACCCCTGGGGTTCGGTGAGCCAGTGCCAGGGGTTCGGCAGAGGTCTCTGAAATATATACCGTACATATCCAGGGTCAGTGAGTGTGAGTGAAAAATCATTGTTCATCTTAGACTTAGAAGAACAGCACTTGGTTTTGATTCACAACATACACATTTTGTTGGTACGGTTAGTTAATTGCTAGCAGTTCATGTATTGAATGTATTAATATTGTATCACATTTTGGTACAATTTTTTATTCCCTTTTGTTCCCATTAGTTAAAAATTATTGCTCAAACTTGAGGGGTTCGGTGAGTGGTCATGGATTTCTCTTGGGGTTCGGCTCCCTTGAAAAGGTTAAGAACCACTGAGTTAGAGGAATCAGCGTTTAGACTGGATCAGTCTTTAAGCTGGATTAGTGTTTAAACTGGATTAATGTCTAGGCTGGATTAGTGTTTAGGTTAGCTTAATGTTTAGCCTGGATTAGATTACTGGAGAAGTGGTGTTGTCTTTTCTTACCCGTTGTAGTCTTTCGTTCTCTTTTTCAGCGATGAAATCATCACGTTGTTTCCTTATATATTCTTCAAATGGCATACCGCAGAGCAGGAAAGGCTTACCAGTCACCTTCTCCCAGTTTCTAATCTGCAACGAAACCTCGTGTTCGATCTGTAAATCAAAATGACAAAAAACATTAATGCTACAATCATACATACAGTGCAGACACATTAACGTGAAGTTATCAAGGAACGTACTTATGATACGACCAAGCCACATGTTAATAGCGATAATGCTACAGAATGTCAACATTTTAGCACCACACTGATGTTCTTGTACAGTGTGTTAAGTTCACGTTAGGTCGAATGGCATGTAAACCAGAAAATTGCATAAACGAGTCCAGACGTTTGATATAGCACTTTGTACTTACTTACCGTACAAAAGTGCTACATTTGTTAGTATAAATGGTATTAAAGTACATTAACGACTACAACTTCATCTAGAACAAAGTATGGGAAATACACATTCCTATGCAGAAATTCAGTTATGACACCAGTTATGGGTATTGATTCTAGGGTAAATCCCAACCAAATACATCACACCTTTTATTTAAAAGAGTCATCAGCAGTGTATTCATGGAGTCAAAGGATTTTTCGGTCCACGCATAACAGCGCTTGTATTGTATGGTACTGTATTTGTCAATTTACGTAGCACAGCTAATACGTTACACAGCTCAACAAACAGATTATCAATTTCACACAGTGCATCTGGATATGAATCCTCGAGAGAGATCGAGATTGAGAGACAAATAGAGAGAGAGAGACAAATAGAAAGAAAAAGAGACAGAGAGACACAGGCAGACATGGACAGAGCATAGCAAAAGACACGAGCAATACCTTTGGCAACTCAAAGGCCAATTTCTTTCGTGCCTTTTCTTCCTTGAGAAGGTTGCACCCGCGATTCAAGAACCGATCGGGATTGCTTGCTTTATGCTGCAAAAGAACATCAGGTGTAAAGCAACAAGAAATGTCTGATGTACCAGTAACATAACAGTACTAACACCCTTAACTCTTTAATGACAAGGATGTACTACAAGCAACTGAGAAACCAGTGCAGCTCATCATTAAAGTGTTAAGATTCGAGCAGTGCATTACAGGTAGTCATTAAACTAATACAGTCTTACAAGGAATTCTACTGTGACAGACTAGAGTTAAAGAAATTAAAAATGCACACATTACACAACACTTCAGTAATTACAAAAATCTAGAAATATTTATTTAGTAAACACGAAAAAATACTATTAACAAATGAAGCAAAGAAAATCCAAGTGTCATTGAACAATTCTATTAATTATGCCTATCTTAGGTAAATAAATAAATAAATAAAATTATAAAAGTTCAGTGCCTTTCCATCTGTATCCAGTAGGCTACTAAAATGCTATAGCATATCAAGGTACATTTACTGATACTGTGCAGGATAATTGCTGACTTACCACCCCAATAACATCTCTTAGAGTTATTTCTTGTTGCTGAAATTGTACACTTCCCTCAAGTTAAAAAACTACCAGTAACAGAGAACAGTAAGTGATGTGTCAAGCTGACCTCCAAATCAAGCAGTTCCTCCCATAGCTGCTGGCGCTTGGCCACCTTCTCCAGCATCTCCTGATTCTGTCGATAGTACTCCCTCATTGATTCAATCTCTGCCTCATGAACCAACAACAGCTCCTCGGACATCTTATCTATAAGCATCCACAAAACATCACATCACCACAGAACAACACAATAAATTACAATACAACAGGCATCGTGGTATCATTGTGTTAGTATAGAGTGCTCAGGTAACTCAGTCGTTCCATCCTTGTGAAATAATGAACTCCTCAGCCTCTCTGTCACTTTTCTGCAAGCGCTTGAAAATCACTGTTTGATCCTGGTTCCATTGTGTTGGGTCGAGAGCACCTCTGACGAGTCTCTCTGATTAGGCTCCAGGTCTCTTTGGGTCCCTGCCCCTTTGGGTGTGCCCCAGGGTTCTGTCCTGGGCCCGCTGCTTTATCTTCTTTATACTGCTGATGTCTGCTCCTTGTTGACGTCTCAGGGGCTTCTACACCAACTATTTGCCGATGATGTGCAAGCCTACATCCACACCCATTCAGCCGATGCGGTGGCTACTGTGAGTCAGATGTGTCTGACTATGGATGTCCTCTCTTCTTGGATGGCCTCCAATCGGCTACTCTTAAATCCCTCTAAAACACAGCTCATTTGGCTGGGTAGCCGTAGACAACTGCAGGGTATCGACTTTCCTCAACTTACCCTGCTCTTTCCTCACATAACTTTTTCCCTCACAGTTCGTGATCTGGGACTTTCTCTTGACTCCGAGCTTACTTTATCTCAACATGTGAACTCAATTGCACGGAGTTGTTATTATCAGCTTCGCCAGCTTCGAGTGGTCTCTCGCTCTCTCTCTCATGATGCAGTTGTGGTCCTTGTTCATGCCTTTGTTACTAGTCGAATTGACCACTGTTCCTCACTACTTGCTGGCCTTCCCCTTGGTGTTTTGGGGCGACTAGATCGAGTTCTACGCTCGGCTTATTGGACGGCTTCCTAAGTACTCTCCTGTCTCTGCATACATGCGTGATGTGTTGCATTGGCTGCCTGTGTCTCAGCGTATCTCATATCGCATTGCTGCTCTTGTTTCTCGTTGTGTTCTTGGCTGCGCTCCATCTTACTTGCGTGATCTTTGCCGCCCAGTGTCTGTTGTTCCAGCGCGTCGGGTGCTTCACTCTGCGACGAGGGGTGAGTTCCTTGTTCCACGGACTCGCTTGGCTATTAGGCAGCGCCGTGCTTTCTCGGTTGTTGGCCCTTCCATTTGGAATGACCTACCACTTAAGCTCCGTTTTTTACTTGTAAGCCATCTGACAGGGTTCTACAAGTCCCTCAAGTCTTTTTCTTTAGTCTTGGCTGGGCCGGGAGCGCTCCTGAGTAGTTTCTTGAAGGGGCGCTATATAAATGCTCTGAATGAATGAATGAATATAAATCCGTAATTACAATTACATTTACAAAAGGTGCTCCTCCATTTTCTGCTTAAAGAAAACAGTTGGTAAAATCTCATAGCTTCTCGTATTAAACCCAGGATTAATTCAGAAAAAGATCATTACCATTTCCTTTCTTTGATTATAGATAAACGATGGTACCTTCGTAGAATGGCTTAAACGAAGCTCGAATGTCGGGCAGTACAAAACATCGGTCCCACCAGGAGACAAGCTCTTTTCGTGTTGCTTCGATGATTTGCTGTATGTTTTGGAGTTTCAACCGCTCACAGCGAACAAGCTCCTCTCTCAGCTGATTCACACAAACATAATTACAAACATCTTCACAAACTATGAGCCATACAACATAACAAACTAGAAGTAGCTCCTTGTTCAGCCAAGTCACAAAATAAACATGAGCTGTATCACATCAGCTGTATCACATAAGCAGTGTCACATCAGCTGTATCACATCAGCTGTACCACATAAGCTGTTGAAGTCATTAGATTAGTTTAGGGCAGTCTCCATTAGCAATCTTAAATTAAACCATGCTAAGACCAGAGAAATGGTCATTAGACGACCGAGGTCCAAAGCTATTGCCCTCCCTTCCCCCATCCCTGGCATCGAGCGGGTCCAGGAGATGGTTATTTTGGGTGTCACTTCTCTGATCGGATTGGCTTTGGGGCACACATTGACAAAATATGCTGCAAAGCCCGACAATCCATGTTCGGTCGTGTTTTGGTCGCCCACGGTCTCCACGGTCAACGCCTCTTTGACGTTGTTAGAGCTACTACCCTCGCACGGCTACTTTATGCCTCCCCTGTTTGGTGGGGATTTGCCACTGTAGGGGAGCGTAAACGACTTAATGGTATTATGAGAAAATTGACCCGTTCAGGCTTACTCCCTGCCGATTTTCCTAGTTTCGACAAACACTGTTCTAGAGCCTACTCTTTTCCGTTCAATTCTCTCTAACCCTTGTCACGTCCTTCACGTCCTCCCTCCCCGTAAGGTCACTCCATACAATACGCGACCCAGACCACATGATCTCACACTACCTAGAATTGATGCCTTTGCAAAAAGAAGTTTTATTATGAGAATGTTATGACTTTGCATAAATGTTTGTATTATTTATTTCTTCTGTAAGCTACTGTGCGTTTGCTGGTAGTCAAATAAAGAATATTCTTACTTACTTACTTACTTACATAAAGGTAACGCTCACTCACGGCAAGTATTGTTCGATGCGAGTAGCTGGAGTGTTGGTCTTCAAACTCAATGCGGTGCTCTCTGGGTAAACTCAGCCTTTCCCAGAGAGACTTCACCTTGTCCCACAAGTCAACAAGTACGTCCTTGTTCTCAGACAACAACACCTCAAGCTGAAATGAAACCAAATGAATCAAACAATAAAATATAACAATAACAATAATTAAAGCAAACAATTAACTCAGTAAACATTAGCTACTAATAGTCTAATACCTATCTCAGTCCAGCCAGGCTTCAGATCTTGAGATCAGCCTCTTCAGAAAACTGCCTCCATAACAACCTGCCTCCTTTAGCAACTAATTTTCTAAGCAACCATCCTTCCCATGCACAACATGTTATATCATAATAGTAATAAAAAAGTAAAGCAAACCTAGATGTCATATCATAATAACAATAAAAAATTCAACTATTGACAAATGTACGTAATTCCAACCTCATCGTGATAGCTTTTGGCCGCTTTTAGGTTGTCGGTTGTCAATGGAACTGTTTCCAGATCACAGACAACGTTGCGCTCGAATGACGTGTTCGGTGAAAGTTCAAGATCCTCTAGCATCTGGACAATCTTCTCCTGCATCCCAGTGAAGTTCTTCTGCCTCCGCATCTAACCAGGATGACAAACCACAAACTTGCTCACTCATGTAGGCTACAGTAGTACCTAGATATGTTTCAACATTGGACTCCATGAGGGAGATGAAATACACGGTATTTGGAAATATATATGTAAAATCCTTCTTAAGTAAATATGCAATCTTTATTAGCATGAGACAAAAACCCACACTTTTAAAACCACCATGCATACAATATTGAAGAAAGTAGCACAAAGTCGGTAGAAAAAGCCAGTGCAATATTATAAACAGTTATAAATACAGTGTAACTTAATATACAGAACTTTTTATAGCTATAAACTACTATGTTACATACACCAGAAACTCGTGAGTTATATCAAGAACCACTCTACAAAACCATACTAAAATAAGGTCATATGCTACAACTGAAATAAAATTTGAATCCGTGTCTCAGGAGTTGTTAACATATGAGAGGCGTTAAAGGCCTAAAATGGTGGAGGAACCACCATTTGTGAATGAATGCCAGCCATGGACAAGATGTGTGCCAGAAACAATATACTTAGAATAGTGCCGAGAGGTATGGTAAAAGTTGATACCAATGGGTCATGATGTTCCCTTAAGTGGTTCACCTAATCACTGAAACTGCTAAAAAACAATTTCATAGCAGTTGCTTGGGCTCTAAGCAATGCGAACATGGTGACTTCCTCCGATAAGTTTCATGGCACCTATAAATTTCATTAAATAAATCAATAAATATTAGCCAAGTAGCGTTGCCCTAGGAAACGTCCGTGCGAGTGCAAAGCCGAACGAAACCGATCCGCTTCACAAACCTGTTCCGCTTCAAGGCCTCGGATGTGTTCCTCGAGTTCCGCCAGTTGTTGAGTTGATGGAACCATTCCAGACGGAACGTAGTGAGGCGTCATGGCAAGCCTTGCACACAGCTGGTCATCCATCTTGGTCAGTTGCCTCAGAAGCTTCAGCCGGTCATTCTTCTCTTTGGTCAGTCCGTCCACCTTCGACCGAATGTCCTTCTCCAATTGAAGCATCGTCAGATCGTCATTCGACTTTTGAACGAAACAGAAATTTGAAAAACTTTTATTTAAAAACAACAGAAATCAGATCAAATACTAAAATGAACATGTATCAACTTTGCATCAGAGTTAATTGTGTGAACATTATGTGTCTGAGAGAGACAGCCTGTGTGAACTGTGAACTCTCTCCAACTACATGATATTCATTCATAGATGTACAATAAGTTTTTAGAACTCTACAATTGATAAGAACTCTTGATAAATCATAACAATACATAAACTACTGGGAGTTGCTTTTGTAAGGCATGCAAAAGGTGCTATAAAAATGCCCAGATACTGACATGCTTCTACTGGGTGCAGTTGGTGTTACCCTAGGTGAAGTGGTATTACCTTAGGTGTAGGTGGTATTACCTGGAAAGCAGATGGTATAACCTTAAGTGCAGGTGTCATTACCTTGGGTGCAGGTAGAATTACCTTAGGTACAGGTGGTTTTACCTTGAAAGGAGGAATCCCAAGTTCTTTGCAGAGTCGTGACAAGTCTGCTGTGAACTTCTCAACATTCTCAACAAGACGCGACTTGAGCAGCTCCTCCTCGTTTGCCATTTCGTCCAGAAGGTTCCTCAGATGAAGCAGAACGACCCCCTTCCGAGCAACACGCTGGTCACCCACGATACCAATCTCATCCCAGATTGCTATCAGTCGCAACATTGCTGCATCGACACACTGATGCAGCTCAGCCGTCTCCTCAAACCTTTATGAAATCAAGCACAAAACAAAGCGTAAACTGATGGTGGCCGATTGGTTAGAGCGCTCTGCCTGTAACGCGGACAGTATGGGTTTGAGCCTCCACTCATACGATTAATTAGGGAACTTGAGCAAGTCCTTCATTCACAATAATTGCTCAGCGCCATTGATGTTCTGTCGTATGGTTGTGTGCATTTCTGAACTTTGGCAGGAGGGCATTATCAACTACAGTTGTATTGTATTTGGAAGGACAATATCACCTAGGTTGTATTGTATTTGTTGACACGAGGCTGGCATGCATAGTGAAGTTAAGACATTCTGAGCTGGGTTAGTCTCTTTCAATGGCTGATCGTCTGCGGAATAACATGGGCAATTTTGGGCCTTTCAGTTCGCTCGGCCCGCATGCTCGGAACAGCCTTCCTGCACCTACTCTGCAGGCTAAAAGCCTTCATGTTTTAGAAAGAGCTGACAATGTTCTTACAATTTAACTCTTGGTATTTGCCCTGACAGTTGACATTGTAAAGCATCCTAGAAGTAGCTTGCTACCGACAATGCTATATAAATTCTCGTAATTACAATTATACAATTAAATTACATTACATTCCACCTTGCATCCTTTTGTGGTCAGTATATACCAGTAGATAGGGTAAAAAGGTGTCCTCTTTTCTGATTGCTGAGGTTGCGTTTGTGCCTCAGCTCGAATGACCTTTTGACTTGATGACCAAGCTTATGAGGAGTTTCCATAGCGGCACGTAAACACGTCATGTTAACCGTTAGCACTTTAATTGCTGCTCTGCCATGTGGGGAATGCTTGGTCTTGTTATCTTATGATTGTAGGTAGTTGAAATGTATTTCGACGAGTCAGTCTATAGTCCCAAGGCCAGGGACATCAAAATTTGGCTTCATGTTTCTAATCATTACCATACCATTACTCGTCTATTCGGACCCCTTGTACAGCCATATTCTTAGCGCTTTTGATGGTTACATACATACATACACTGTTTAAATATTATTCTTTACATGTATGACACCAGCATGGCATATATCAGCGACGCTGCGACAGCTTGTCCAAAGTTAATCTTTCAGTTTCATTATGTCTATAATTATGTAATTAATTATGGGCACATTATGGAAAATCCATGACACGTGCTTTTAAGTAGACTGGAACAATACAATAATCCACAAATTTTAAACCATAATGGTAGTAGGTTCATTTAGTGCTCGCGCCCACGAAAGAAGTGATGTTGTGCGTCTTCCATGTTGACAATTTTTTAACTGACTCCAAAAACCAGTTCCTAACAGCAGACTCAGTGGTTGCTCTTTATAATAATTGTTTTTTAGCAAGTAGCTAGAGGGCAATTATTGCAATATCTTTTTTTATGGTGTACAACCGATCTGGGCAAACTTATAGTATCGGGGGCTGAAGGATGATACAGCACCTTTGGGCATGCTGTGCGGATGCTGGACGGTACCAGGTTTTCTAATGACGACACTAACCCTAACCCTGACCCTAACCGATCCTCACGACGATAGTAAACTTACGCACTATATCCTTCAGCCCCCGATTCTATAAGCTTGCCCAATATTTGTATACATGGTGTGCAGTCGATCTGACCCTACATTGGGACAGTATATGCGCGCTTAACACTCCTTACTTACTCATATTGCATTAAACTCCCAGACAAACTAAACCAGGTCGGCATTTACAAAGTCACAGAATTAGACAAGTGCACATACTTAGCTTTGTTCATGTTATTGTTATTTTAAATCCGTGTTATTTGTTTTTATTTAAAGATTATTAGATAAAATAGTCTTAAATCTATGCACAGTTTAAAAATTGAGCCAAGTTGTAACGGATTTTCCTATTGGACCGTGTCGACCAATCAAAAGCGCGCTTTATGCAAATGTAGTAAGTATGCAAGGATGTGCCTGGCAAGGAAGAATTAAGCATTTCCAGCAGTAATCGTAATCGTAATCTCCAAACTTCTAAAGAGCCACTCGAAAGCCAAGCGCAGGGTACCAGCTTATTCACGAGCGCTGCGTCTAGTCAAAGGGGTTGTCCAGAAGAGTAGTCCGAGCGAGGTCTGAGTCCGGTTTCCACATATAGGATCAGAGAGGGCGCAGCAGAATGTTAGCCTAATGTTAATGGCGCTCAGCCTAAGCTACACCGAGGCAGGAATCAAATTAAATGGAATGATGGCGAATAACCTTCGATTTGCTGACAATAATAGTCTTCTCACTAGAAGTAGAACAGAGCTACGTGATATATTACGACACGGATTGATTAAGCCAGTGGAAGATCAATGATCAACAAAAAGAAAACCAAAACAATGGAGATTGAAGGGACCCAACGTACACTAATAGCCTAGGCTGCCTAGCTATCAGCATCCAAGGAGTATAAACCAGAGCCAGTAGAACAATAATTATTCGTCTATCTAGGAGGATTAATAACCGCAGCTGGCGCCTGGCAGCAGCGAAAAACGTACACAGAAGAATTGTACGCACCTCGCAAATCTCGCAGGCAATGAACAGGATGGTGAAGCACAGAATTAACAAAATAAAACCAAGACAATAATAGGCTATACAAGATAATGATACAATCCATTTTACTATTCGGATCGGCATGCAATGAGCAGTAAATTATGACCGCTGTGGCAGAGATGGGAGCAAGGCATAGGCTAATTAGGCCTAGCTTATATACTGTAACAGATAGGCCTACCAGATTTAGTTTTCCCCTTTCATAATGTATGATTTCAAAGCAGTTATATTCTACTTTTGTAAATAAAAGCATTTAAATAACTTCTGACGCAACATTACAAACGTTAGGTTGTACAGAACTTACAAAAATATTTTAGTTGTAAAAGTCTGGAGAACCGGGGTATCGATCCCCGTACTTCTCGCATGCTAAGCGAGCGCTCTACCATGTGAGCTAGTTCCCCTCGTGGCTAAGCTGGCGTTACGATTGGTTTTCATCGCGTAGGCCTTTATACTAAACAACAAAACACCTTTACGCTGCTTCTGAATTTGTTGATTTCTTCATAGTAATCTAGAGATTTCTATAG
Source organism: Aporrectodea caliginosa (assembly GCA_020284085.1). Taxonomy (NCBI): domain Eukaryota; kingdom Metazoa; phylum Annelida; class Clitellata; order Crassiclitellata; family Lumbricidae; genus Aporrectodea; species Aporrectodea caliginosa. Next base: position 281,552 of record JACEVL010000496.1, on the reverse strand, counting down.
CGCAAACAAAGAGCTAAATCGCGGGAAACAGCTAATCGCAAGCGCTTAGTTAAAATTCGATAGATGGGGTGTGGGGTGGGGGTAAAATTGGTTCCAGCCTTCCAGGTGAAGTTCCAACGGGGTCAGGCTAGCTGGATCCGGAAGAACGAATAAAGATGTAAAATGCAAAGTATCGGAATTATATATCTATAAAATCCTGGCACTCGTTGCCACTGCATGTTTCAGCTACTCTGCCTCCTCTAAACAACTAGACCTAGCCTAGATCTAATCTGGCAGGGGGACTCGGACCTCCATTGACTACCCTTCGGCCTTCGTAATCGTAATCGTAATCTCCAAACGTCTAAAGCGCCACTGAAAAGCCAAGCGCAGGGCACCAGCTTATTCACGAGCGCTGCGTCTAGTCGGAGGGGTTGTCCAAAAGAGTAGTCCGAGGGAGGTCTCTCCGGTTTCCAGAGGATCAGAGAGGGCACAGCAGATGTTAAGGCGGGTGTCTTTTAGGTCGAGGATTGGAAGGTACAGGATCAGATGAGTCAGGATAAGAGTTCTTGAAAGAGACTAGTTTCGAGTGGAAAGCCTTGGGGTGATGGATAGAGGAGCCTGAGGCAGATGACAACCCCTCAGAAGCGCTGACCTGACGCAGCGCTCGTAAATAAGAAAGTGCCTGCGCTTTGCTTTCGAGTGGGGCTTGAGAAGTTGGAGCTTACGATTAAGCCTACGATTACAGCGTATAGAAGCTTTTGTAGGCCTACCCTCTGACTCGTTGCATGGATACAGCATTTAGACTCTTTGAAATACGAGGCGCCATCTCGGGAATGATTTGAGAATGAGTTAGGTTGCCCCATAGAAACCCTAAACAGAAGCAACGGGCGTTTTTCTTTGAAACTTTTTGCCGAACTTGCGCGCATATAGGCCTAGGCCTATAGACTATTGACGGGACGAATAAAAATAATCCTGAACTCAAGAAAGTAGAATGGATAAGAGTTGATCGTTTTGTGCGAAGTAGCCTACAGTGAAATCCCTCGCGTGACGTTCGGAGTCCTCTAGTGTTGAAAACAGAACATGGTATACCAGGGGCGCAACCACGGTCCAGAAGTTGGGGGGGACCTACTAGAATTGTGAGTGGGGACTGTTTGGAGCGCCAAAGATTTGGAGCTATAATTGCCGGAGTCTCCTTTATCAGCAGTTCGAGCGTTTCACGTGCTCCATCGAGCTGGAGCCAACGCAATTTTGAGCATTTGATGCTAAATGTAGCACATTTTGGGCTTTTATTTACCTAAAATTTTTCACAACGATGATTTCGATATAAAAGTACCTAATCCATCTAGATTCTGTGAAAAATATGACTTTTTTATATGAATAGAACTGGAAGTGACAAGGGTTTACTGACTGGCTGAACGGGGCGAGAGTAGAATAAGCAAACGATTAGCTGGGATGTTTTGTCAAAACTAGTTCCGGCAGGCAGGAAGCCTGGCGGTCATTTTGACTGAATACCGTTAAGGCGATTATGTTCCCCTTTTCATTGTGGCAAATCCCCACCAAACAGAGGAGGCATAACGTAGCCCTGCGAGGAGGATAGAAGCTCTAACAAAATCAAAGAGGCGCTCACCGTGGTGACTTGTGGGCGACTGTTAATTCAGTCGCGCGTCATGGATTTTCGGGCTTTGCAGCATATTTTGTCCATGTGTGCCCCAAACCCGTCCGATCAGAGATAGTGACGCCCAAAATAACCATCTCTGGACCCGCTCGATGCCAGGGATAGATGTGAGGGAGGTCAATAGGTTTGACCTCGGTCGTTTGACAACCATTTCTCTATTCATAGCATGGTTTAATTTAACTCTTGGTAATGGATACCCTTGCGACGCTTAGACGATTCGGTTAGATCAATTTTTCGTATAAGGTACTTTAGTCCACCTAATGTCCAACCCTTGTTCGGAAATTTTTACGTTTAAGGCAGAAACTTCTTGGCTCCATAGCCTTTAGTGTTTTGGCGTTAAAATTACAGAACAATTTTGTCTTCCTCGCTAAACGAAGTTTCTAACGACTTTGTTTACAAAATATAAAGCTCAAATACGTCACTAAGACGTAAGTTTAAACGGGGCCGTTAATACATTACAAAGAATTTCGTTTGTAAGTATGTCAAGATGAAAATGCTTTTGTATTTTTTTAAATCGATTATTATCTACTATAGTTTTTTTAACCACATCCCAACCTGTTCGAAAGTTGGGGGGACACAGTGTATATATAGTTTCGACCTGTTCGAAAGTCTTGGGGTGACGCGTCCAGCCCATAGAGTGGTTGCGCAATGATGGTAGCCCTAACGAAAAGCATGCGCGGCTTTCTTATGGGGCTTTTTGAAGTTGCAATGGAGCTTACGATTAGGCCTACGATTACAGCGTATATAGAAGGAACTTTTGTAGGCCTACCCTCTGACTCGTTGCATGGATACAGCATTATTTTAGACACTTTGAAATGCGAATAATACTCTCGGGAAGCAAGGCTAATACATAGAACAAGGTTCGCAACAATATTATTACTAGCGCTCCTAGCGAGAGGAATCGTGAAAAACTATTCAGGAGATATATATTTCATGCTATTTTGAATAAAAATAATTAAAATGTTTCAAGAAAATAGAAAAATAACAGTTATTGAGTTTTGTGCGAAATTCTGGCTACGGTGAAAATGAAATTATAAATCGCGTGAACGATCGGAGTCCTCTAGTGTTGAAAACATAACATGATAATCCTAATGAAAAGCAAAGGGCGTTTTCTTATAAAGATTTTTGCCGAACTTGAGCGCACACAGGCCTAGGCCTAGGCCTATGTGCGCGGGATAGAATAAAAATAATCATAAACTAAGAAAGTAGAAATGGATAGCAGTTAGCGATTGCAAATTTGAAATTATACTAGGCCTAACTTTTGTAGGTCTATTTATAGGCCTACTATAAGGCGTAGGCTTAACTTCATTTTCAGAAGAGTTGTTGTTTGTAGTGATCACCACGTGCCAATAAGCTGGCTATTTAATTAAATCTATTTAAAGAAGGGTCCTGATACTGATACAATACGATACCGGTAATAAAAATACAAGAAACATAAATTGAAAAATAATAATAAATGCAAAATTTAATAATAATCTCAATATCCTCTGTCATGAAAACTTCATTTTCATGCCTAGGCTACTGCCAATCAAATAGGTAGCTAGGCTATGCATAAACAGAAAGAGCTCGAAATAATTTTGCTAAATAGACCTACATTTTTCCTGCAGGTGCACCCGACAGCATGTTACATAGGCCTATATTTGTTTATTTGGTAATCAAGCTGACAGAACGCAGCCTAGTACTAAACCATGCACAATATGGAACTGGCGAACGTTTAAAACACATTTCAAGAGCGGTAGGAATCCTAAGAGTTCAAAATAGATTCTTCAATAGGCCTACTTCTATGTATGCCGTCCGCTCTCGGGCTCATGACCGTATCATTCCTCCTGCAGATGCGTAAAACTTTCGTCACTATGATGAGGTATAATGTCTGATCAAAATAACTGTCTTTCTTAGATAAATACGAGACCATATTGATTGTACATCAAGGTGCGGTTGGCAATAATTATTGGTTTATTAAGGATATTTTCAATTACTTACTTACTTACTTACTTACTAACTTAATTGATGCGAAAAACATTTATTGTCAGGATGCTATACAGTTTAACTGTGTTTATAAGATGTCTGTACACAAAAGTGCGAGTAGCAATTGATTAATAAAGAATATAGGCCTATAGACCTACTTAGGCCTACTTCTTAGCGAAAAATAATATGTGGGCGCTTTGAATAGAGCTTAGTTAATTTGACAGAACAAACACAAGTAGCCTAGGACCTTTGACAATTGCACACACTGGTTTTTAGTTAGGCCTAGGCCTATAGGCCTACTCGAGTGGTTGACGGGCAAGCTGTGGTTTGATATAATAATTCCCAACCATAGACCTACTTATGATTTTACTTTTTTTTACTGTTTTGATGTTTGGTGACCCGATTTAAATAACCCAAACGTTCAATACCTTGTTTTCTTTGCAAGTTTAGAATTCATCCCTAACCACGGCCAACCCATTAACTTGCTCCGAAACTCAGACAGGCCAATGGACTGCTGATTTCCCGTGGATCTACCCTTGTAAATGTAGGCCCGAAATGTCTAAACGCCACACAAGAGTCACGTTAGAGAAATCAACTTTGGTCGGCGCTATATAAAATCTAGTCCTCAATAACCAATTTGATTGGTCCGTTCCGCCATTACGTTGAGCCAGTTTGCTCATTTTGTAGCGCCAGTTAGGTAGTTTTTGCATGATCGTCGCTGGTGCTCTGTAACTTTCCTTCGCCGTTCTGGATTGGATCCTGTTGAGTCCCATTCTGCTTCTTTTGGTCGGGATACATGCGATGGATGGGAGTCGTTTTCCAAAGCATCCGATGTCGCTTCCGCTGGACTGACTTCCGGAAGGCAGCATCCGTCCCATGGAGCCAGTCAAGGACTCCCAAAGTCCCAAAGTTCCAGTTGTAACTGAAAGCATAATGAACACAATGCAAAGTAATGTAATGTAAAGGACTTACGCCATCATGAAATTTGCGATGCTAAACGATAGCCTATATACAGTTCAATGCTCCCAGTTCATTCTGAATAAATGTTTACACGATCCTGCAATGTAATTCATTCAGTCAGAATAGTTATACAGCGCCTTTATAATATAACCACTCAGAGTTGCTCCCAGCCCAACCTCAGCTTAAGAGAACAATTTTAAAGTGTTCATAAAACGTAAGCCCCCTATATGCAGAATCCCTAGCTAGTTGAGCAATTTAGAAGATTTACACTATAATTATTACACCAAATTACATTACATTACAAATGCCATCATTCATTCATTCATCCATTCATCCATGCTGTGGACTTATATAGCGCCCCTCCAAGATACTTATTCAATGGCGCTCCCAGCTCAAATCCGGCGATATTAAGAACAGGTTTAAATGTTTTCAGATGCAAAGAGAAAACTGTTAACATTTATCAAGACGCCACAGAGTAATTTCATCTCAATTAAGCCCGATGCTTCAACGTTCCAGCTATTCCAGGAATGGAAAGGGAAGACAATGGAAGAGAAATTAGAACGCTGAGAGATGGAGTGATGAAGAGAAGAAAGCAAATAAAAGAGTTGACAGGAAGAGGGAAGAAGATGGAGAGGCAGAGAAACGGAAGAAAAGGAGCAATTGGGAGTTACAATGGAAAGAAATCCAACAGGGAAAGGAAGATAATTAGATGGACAGACAGAGAGAGATTGTTAGATCGATAGATATAAAGACAGACAGACAGACAGACAGACAGACACAGACAGACATAAAGATAAATATATATATATACATAGACGGATTTATTTAAATATCAATAGACGGGATAGATGGACAGAGTGACAGACAGACAGACAGATGGACAGACAGACAGAGATTGTTAGATCGATAGATATACAGACAGACACAGACAGATATACAGATATATACATAATAAGTATACATATTTATGCATATATCAATAGACCGGTGGATAGATGGGCAGACAAACAGACAGACAGACACAGACAGACAGACAGATAGGGAGACAGACAGACAGACCTATGGAAGACAGACATACACACAGACAGAGAGAGACAGATGCATGCCAGACAGACAGACAGACAGACATACAGACAGACAGACATACATACATACGTACATACAGACAGACAGAAGAAATATAGAGAGAAGAGAAGGAGACGCGGAGACTTACGTGAGGTGGTGGTAGTCGTGGAACTGTGGTGATGGTAGAAGTGGTAGATGGTATCCGCTGTGGTGAACGACTGTGACGATCATTGCCAGTGAATACCAGATCCACCAGATGACGATGTGAGACCTCATGACCAGCGGACCCAGAAACACCTGACCTCCAACAACAGGTCAAAGTTCACGAAAGGTTAAACTTATTCTTTGAAGGACGATATAAAATAATAATAAGAAGAAGAGACGACTACATTTTTCAGGGGACTGGCCACCCGCCCGCCCTCATAAATATATGCCGAGGAATATATACGAGGTCGAGTGGCCAGTCCTCTCCCTCGCTGTCTCATCTTCCTATCGACAGTGTGCGGTCAGTGTACTCATTATAGCTGAGTTGTCTATCTTGATGCTCAAGAGTAATAATTGTCTAGCAGGCTGTACTCCTCCATAAACTATGTTTTCCCTAGATCTGGCTATTTAAACCCTTCATTCCCCCTATGACTAGCCTTAGCTCTTCTTCCTCTATGTTCCTCTGATGTACAATAAAGCTTCTCATTCAATTCTTTGGTTGTATATATAAATTTTTGTTTATTAAATTTTTGTTGAATGTATTAATCTTGCCATGTACAGTACTGTGCGTTTGCTAGTGCTTCTCAATAAGGGATATACTTATTTACTTAATTGTTTTAACGAAGTTTGCGTCTCAGGATTTTCCATCTTGGCTCTGCCTGGCAAGGCGACTTGGTTTTCCACCGGGCCGAACTTCCGCGGTCAAGCATAGAAGTTTTGCTGTGGTCGGCCCAACCTCCTTCAATAAGTTTCCTAACAACCTGCGACATGAACTTCTCGGTCTCTCTTTGTCTCTATTCCACAAGTGCCTGAAGATCATTTCGTTGTGTTAGGTCGGGAGCGCGTGTGGTTACTCTATCTTAAAGTGGCGTTATATAAATTTGCATTGCAATTACCTGTTTGAACCTTTTCCTAATTCTACCCTAGATCGTGAGGTAAGATGAAATCTACTTTAGAGAACCTCACATTTTCTTACCTTACCAAATTCTTATGTTTCGGTAATGAACGGGCTACGTTTGCTGCACAGTGTCCACTCCGATAGTTCTATTCCAACCTCAAAACTGTCCTTTTAGCCATGCTGGGTCGGGAGCACTTCTGAGTAGTAGCCTTGAAGGGGTGCTATCCAAATATCTGTTATGAATTAATGCAAAATGTAATGTAATGTAACCAACCGATAGTCCGTTGCCAGTCAAGTATTCGATGGGAGTGGCATAGATGGCGACTATTCCGATGGGTGCCGTCCACTGGTGGTGTTTCTTGTGAATAGCTGTGTAGAGCCACGGATGGTGGAGCAATCTACCAGACAAAACAAAGGTAACAGGGTATCGATCTAATATAATCTAATCTAATGACTTATATAGCGCCGTTATCATAATGTCTAAGACTCCAATCGATTGCTGCTTCATGTAAAATTGCAATAAAAATCAATCTATTGGATAATCCAGGTCGAAGTGTGGTATTATTATGGAGAAACCAGAAGCCAGGCGACGGTGGGTATGGTAAGCAAGTTGAAAGAGATTCCCATTGGGACAGAGGAGGCATGTCCAACCCAAAGTTTTGATAGAACAACTCAGAAGAAGACCAGTTTCTTAAGCTGGCCCCGAGGTAGTCACGGATTTGAAGTGTAACCGACTTCATTTTTCTTAGCTTCAGTCCTCTCCTTCGCCGTCTCATATTCCCAACGACAGTGTACGGTCAGTGTAGGCTACTCATTATAGTTGACTTGGCTAGGGGATATCATATAACTTGCTTGAAATGCTGCCAGTTTATCGGAGTTTCCTCCATCGAATGCAACACTCAGAATACTCAATCTAAAGTTCAACTTCTTCAAGAAACATTTTTCCCAGAAGAGACACGTTGCCGAACTTTCATGCAGATGATCTGTGCTGGCGATAAATCTGGCACACATTAACAAAGAGAGACAAACTAACACACACGCATGCACACACAATCTGCACACAGTTAAGCAGACAAAGCCGTAGAAACACGGGCTGTTTTTACTGCACGTGCGGGCGATAATACCGGACCTGTGGGAATAGTAGAATACGATCTCCTGGATTATCGTGCAGACCGCGAGATCTCGAAGAATCGTCGGCCATCTTGGAGTATCATCGACGGCGAAAGTGCAGCCGACGTGCACCTGTTGTCTGTAGATCGGATAGGAAAAAAGCGCGTTCAAGAACAGGTTGTTGAACATTGCCGTCTTCAGAACCTTCTTAAGCTTGGCAAAATCGATCTGGAAATGGAAAAACAGCGACACGCTGTGACGCCCGTCAACCGCCTTTCATTCTATCGTAAAAGGTAATTAAGGCGCGTTTCTCTAGCGCATTTTTTGTGATTCGCGGAAGACTCGAGTACTCGTTTAAGTATTTGAACAATGATTGCTTAGAGGTTACACTGCGTGCATTTTTGTAAGTAGGCCTTTGCATGTCTGGATATATGTCTGCATGTCTTCTATTGTCTTATATGTACATACATGTATTTATGTGTATTTTATAAGAGACAGACAAACAGACAGACATACAGACAGGCAGAGACCCAAAGTTAAAACGACATTACAAACGAACGTTGCAACCAATGTTACATCCAACGTTACAATCAAGATTGCAGCTAATGTTACTACCAATGTGTCGTTTAGGTCGAGAAAGAAAGAAAGAAAGAAAGAAAGAAAGAAAGACAGAAAGAAAGACAGACAGACAGACAGACAGACAGACAGACTACCAACTACCAATAAAGAAAGAAAGAAAGAAAGAAAGAAAGAAAGAAAGACAGACAGACAGACAGACTACCAACTACCAATATTCGGAAAGACAGACAGACAGACACACTCGTTTAGGTCGAGAAGAATTTGAAAGCGGAGGATCAGACGAGTTAGAGAAGAATTCTTAAGAAGGTCAGACTTTTGTTTAGTTTTGGGTGAAAAGCCTGTGGGTGACAGATAGAGGAGCCTGAGGCGGATTGTAGAGGGCGAGTGGCAGTGATGATGGAGGAACAGAAAATATTCGGAAATGGAAACCGAAAAAAGGGGAATAATTAGTTGGAGAAACCCAGTCGTACAATGTAATACGATTAGCTATGGCAAAAGTTTGTCTACATCCAGGTAAATAGTGCGTGTTTTTTCGATTGTCAGGTACGAAGTAGCCTAACCCTTGCCATTGCAGTAACTCGAGGCGTTGCGAGGAAATCTTTGCATCCAAAGTGTATTGTATTACTGGTAAGATAACTGGACCTCAACACTTGCGCCAATTCGACATTTCCTCCGATGTTAGTTCTATATGATAATTATTCGCGACCTTCAACCTCTGACCTACTTACCGGAACGTTGGCACCCTTTTGGACTTTGTAAGCAAGCATCCATTTTGGACGGCCAGTGACGTCAGCGAGGAGGAAGAGCGCACCAGTTACCCAGAAGCAGATGGCGATCAGCATATAGGACACTACAAGACAACAAAGGTAAGGTAAGATTAAGGTACGATTAAGGTAAATGTAAGGTAAGGTAAAATGAGGTAAGGGATGTAAGATAAAGGTAAGGTGAGGTAATGTAAGATTAGGTAAGATAAGGTAAGGTAAAGTGTGGCGAGGTAAGGCGAGGTGAGGTAAGATTCATTCATTCATTCATTATATAGCGCCTCTCCAAGATAACCTACTCGGAGGTACTCCCAACCCAACTCCGGCGATAAAGAACAGTTTACAAATTCTTGATAAAGGTGTGCAGAGTCTCTATAGGTAAAGGAACACGCAGATAAGGGTAGATTAAATGAGGTAAACTCAATGTAGCTGAATTATGTAAGAAAGGGTTAGGTTACGTGGATTCGAGGTACATAAAGTACAGCGAGTTATAAAGTGACGCAAAGCAAGGACGAATCTCTTTCACAACCTGCTTTCTACTAATCACTTTACAAACACCCTCTCACATCACAAGGCCTGCACAACCTAGATTCCAATAACGACGGAACATAAGTCTTCTCTTACATCACTCGAATCACACGAACTCTAACACCTGCGGCCGAATCAACTGCCTTGTCACATCACATGACCTATGCAACCTGGTTTCTAGTAGCCACGGTGCAGCCTAGTTTCTAGTGACCGTGGTGCATCGGCCTGCTTACCTGTCATGCTCATCACGGCTTCATTACCACCGAACCAGTCGTAAACATCTTTGTAGAGCGGTTGCAGGATACTAGGACGCTCCATCGCTTCCATCGCTCCAGTTCCTTCTTCTTTCCTCTCTGGTTAAGAGTCAGCGACAACGACAACACAGGGCTACGGATTCAAAACCAGAACAACTGCTGTTCAACTACTTCCTCTTTCTCTTTTTACAACTCATCCTCCTCCATATCCTCTTCCTCCTCCCCTTCATCTTCTTCGCTTCCTCCTCCTCTTCCACTTTGCTTCCTACTCCTCTTCCTCTTTGCTTCCTCCTCCTCCCATGCTCCTCCTCCCAAGGCCGTATTTATGGGGGTGTTTTGAGTGTTTAAACACCCCCCGAAATTAAATAATGTATAATATAAATATTGCATTTACCAACATATACGGTGTAAGAGCACTTATGTGAACTTAGATGATGCAGCTCTATAGTGCTTTGAGAGCTCACAACGCTCCTCCAAAACCCATATAGATGGTTGACATCAATGACATGGTTGCTTGTCAGCTTGTTCAAGAACGAGTAAACACCCCCGAAACAAAATCCTGGCTACGGCCTTGCCTCCTCCTCTTCCTCTTCCTACTTTTCCTCGTGATCCGCCTCTTCTTTCTCCTCCTCCTCTTCCTCCTCCCATACTCCTCCTCCTCTGAAACTTTGCGGCATTTTCCTCCTCCGCTACATTTATACGTGCATACATACATACATAGATACATACATATACATATATACATACTTACATACACAATGCATACATATTACATACTTACTTACTTACATACATACATACATACATACATACATACATACATACATACATACATACATACATACATACATACATACCACCTGCAGCCGAATCAACTGCCCTGTCACATACATACATACATACATACATACATACATACATACATACATACATACATACATACATACATACATACATACATACATACATATATATATACTTACATGCATGCATGCATATACATGCATGCATACATACATACATGCATGCATACATACATACATGCAGCATACATACATACATACATACATACATACATACATACATACATACATACATACATGCATACATACATACATACATATATGCACACACATGCGTAGGCTGCATACGTACATACACACACATGCGTACATACGTACATACAGAATTATTTAGCTTTATGATTTGTTACAGACACACTTTGAAAATTGATTTGAAATTTTGCCTTTAATTAACGATGTGAATAAAGTGCTTCCAATACCACCTATTTAATACGAATCGAGCTCTAAAACCATACATACCAAACATTAAGACTTTTGTTATCTCTCACGTATAGTACCTGCATCGACCTGTACGTAACATACCATAGAATTCGTTGATCTCTCAGGTATGGAATACCTACCTTAGACTCAGTTGTTATCCAAGTCATATGGCCTATACAAGTATACATAGCCTACCTTAGAATCTCGCAGGTATTATAGTAACTGTACATAGCATATACCTTACAATCTTTTGATCTCTCGGTAATGTAACTATGCAGTACGTCGACAACACAATTGTTTAATTCTCCATTATAACGTCTGTACAGACGATTCGTGTTTGGCTAAGATAAAGTTTAGATCAGTTAGTATACGGACGAATAATTCAACGACTCAGTCGCTTCTCAGGTCGGTAATCTTGGTCACAAAGTCTACAAAGACGTTTTTATCTAAACACAATCGCTAATTATTATTAATCTGTGCTGTGCACTGAGGTCGATAGTTATTAATAGGATAATGCTAGATTGAGGTATGCTTAGGTGTACACATACAATGGTTCGTAATTACACCTTGTGCAGAAAAAACGCACGGGCGTATTTAGGGGGTGGTTTTACGGGTTCAAACCCCCCAAATAAGTTTCAGAAAAAAATGTTTATATGCTTTTACATGCAAAATACAAAAAACGTGAACGTTTGCGACCGTTTCCAATGGAAAACCCCCGAAATGTTTTTATGGCTACGCCCATGGGGTTAAAAACGGAATAGGCCTACTTGCGGACAGTCGAATAACTTGCGGACAGTCAAATAACTTGCAATAGCCTAAGTTCAACAAATAACATAAAACTAAAATGATTTTGTCCTTACTTATTAACTATTAATAAATGTTACTGTTTATGAAGAAGAGCAGTCCTTTAAGATACTGCCCTGAGGCAGCCATGGGTATGAAGCGTTAGCGACTACTTTTTCTTAGTCTCGGCGTATGAGGACGGGTGAACCAAATTTCTTCCGTGGCGTTAATTTAACCCGCCAGCCTTTCGATTGATAGTCCAGCACGCTACATACTACATCCTTCGAGGACTTCTGTTCTTACTTAATAGCTATTAATAATTTTTGTAGTTTATCGACGGTTCTTTTAAAGCGACGTCATGCTATTACATTGTTATTTTCTCTAACTCTACGTTATTTGAGTTTATTTTATATTTCGATTTATTTCATATATTTTATTTCATATATTTATTTTACTTACTTACTTATTTATTTAACTTATTTGTGTACGTTGTATTAAGCTATTTTTCTAACCCTAACTCAAACGTGAAGACGACAGATTTATGTTCGTTCTGCTCAGCCTCCTATAGGCCTACTTAATGCCATAATGGCAGACATTCTTCAGACCCACGCGTTGTAGACTTGTAGAATGGTTTGGGTGATGATACTGGCTCAGTAGACAGTACTACAACTGTTGAGAAGAAACGGTTTCCATTATTTAGTGACATCTTACGGCTGCTAGGGCCGTTGACGATGACTTTACCCATTGTGAATTTTTTTTGTCAAGAGTGATCAGAGTGGCGATTGAACAACAGTACTGTCGAATATTTAAAGGGTCAACGGGAAGCTATTTAAAGGTGTCTAAGCACACCGTAATAGTATTATTTGTTTTCAGCATGTCTCATCTAAAAGAGTGTTGCCTTATTGCCTGCACAAAGAAACTCGAGGATACAGATATAAATTATAATTTTTTATGAATCAGAAAGGAACAATAGGTCTTAAATTCTTCAGTGCACTAATTGTGGACTTGTACATGTACAATGGCTTGGAATGATAGTGCTGTCTCAATGGACAATACCACAGCTTTTAATAAGAAGCCAGGAAGTGTGGGTTGTTATTAAGCATTTCGGATTAACTTGCAGTGGTTCTAAGACAGCTTGCATGTCTTCCGAACCACTTAAAATCCTCTCTTGTTACATTAATTCGGTGTCAACTTCAGACTTCCCACTTCCAGCTGGCTAATCCACCCTTGGCTCTGTCTGCTTCGATGGAATTACCTTCATGACTCTGACCAATTTGCGGCTTGGTTTTTGTGCGCCATCGCGTCATGCTTTGCGGTTTTAAAACCGGCGCTACAGAAGTTACTACTTAAAGATTGCCACATCGTCTATCTATTGTGGGGAGCGGTGGCGTAGGGGAATGTTCGGTGCCTTGCAGCCGGAGGGTTGCGGGTTCGAATCCACCTCAAGCCGCCGCGTAGGGACCCCTGGCAAGTCCTTCACTCGCAATAATTTGCTCATACGCTTCGATTCAGTGTCCGCGCTGTAGTCGGGAGCGCCTCTGAGTAGAAATCTTGAAGGGGCGCTATAACAAGTGCTCATAGTCATACATACATACATACATACATACATACATACATACATACATACATACATACATACATACATACATACATACATACATACATACATACATACATACATACATACATACATACATACATACATACATACATACATACATACATACATACATACATTAAGTACCTTTGTGCTTGTCGCTCTTCAAAGAGCTTTAAATGCTTAGACAAACACAATGCAGTGTAACTCCGATTCAATATTGCCCTACTTCCAAAGTTCACGCGATCATACACGACCATACGACGGTACATAGATGGCGTTGAGATATCGCGCGTCAAGGAATTACTCAACATGCATAGTTGCATACACTGTTACCCACTCGGTGGCCTCTAACAGCGTTCTTATAACCGGACGCTGTTAGTGAGGACAAGGGCCTTCACTCGCCCTGATCGAGGACGTTGACCCCGGTGACCTCGTTACGAAGGTTCGTGCGATCAATACCTGGGACGCCGATCAACAACCACCTGTTATCAGCGCCCAGATAATGACTCGCCCAAGTAGAAATAGGTCGATTTCTTCGATTTACTTCTTTATCGCTAAATGTGTGCAGGCATATATGCCCGCAGTGACCATTGTATAGGCGCATGTACGTGTCTTTTGGAACGCATCTGTAGCCGAGTGGTTAGAGTGGTTAAAATTCGATAAAGCGATAAAGAAGCTTGTAACGCGGAGAGTACGGGGTTCGATCCTTCTCCGAGTGGGTAGCTGTGTATGCAACTTGAGTAAGTCCTTGGCGCTAGATTGCTCAGCGTCATCGATGTTCCGTCGTATGGACGTGTGTGATCTTATGAACTTTGGAAGTATAGGGCAATATTGTGTTTGTTTGAGAATTTTAAATGTCTTGAAGAACATCAAGCACAAAGACATTGAGTTCAAGGGAAGGCGCTCATGGATCCGCCTTCTTCTGCAATGGCTTTCTACATGTAAACTCCACAGGGCACAGTATAGCAGTAGGACGGACGAAAGGACAGACACAGGGATGGAAGGACAGAAGTAAGGACGGACGGACGGACGGGAGGACGGGAGGACAGAAGGACACAAGAACGGATGGACGGAAGGACAAATGGACGGACGGAAAGACAGAAGTACGGACGGAAGGACAGAATGACGGACGGATGCAAAGACGAATGCAGCAACAATAATTATATCTCTTTAACCTCTCCTCTCCCAACTTACGTTGCTGTTACCAAACTCGGAAGTAGGCCTATGCGGCTCTGAGTTGGCACAGACAGCCTGCAGGAGTTACATGTACAATTGTACATGGATGGTCTTTCCTGAACTTAGCTGTGCTTGCAATCTTCGTATCCACAGCATCAAGCAGCGCCTGATTTCTGCATGTCTGTGTATCTCTATTTTATATCTGTATATAAGTAATGACTCTCTGTCTGTCTGTCTGTCTGTCTGTCTGTCTGTCTGTCTGTCTGCTGTCTGCCTGTCTCTCTCTTCATCTTTTTTCTCGTTGTGTCTTTAGCTCGTTGTATCTTTGCCTCTCTTTCTCTCTGTCTCTATCAATTTTTCATAAAGGCATAAATGTCTATATCTGTCTCTGTCTCTGTCTCATTCTCCATCTCTCTATGTCGCTCTCTGTCCTTCTCCATATGTGTCAAGTAACTGTTATTGTTTGCTGGGCACTTGTTGCGACGCCGTTTGTTTGCCAGCGAGAAGGCGCAGTGTTGCAAATCTTTATCGCATCCTATCTCTCTTCTTGTGTGCCTTTCTGTCTATCTGTCTGCCTGTCTGGCTGGCTGTCTGCCAATGTCCATAAGTCTTTTTCTACCTCTTCTTTATATAACCGTGACTCTGTCTGCCTGTCTGTCTGTGTCTGTCTGCCTGTGTATGTCTCTGTCTCTGTGTCTGTCTATGTCTCTTTCTACCAATTCCATCTGTCACTGTGACTCTTTCTTGCTGCTGCAACTGACAGAACGA
Source organism: Aporrectodea caliginosa (assembly GCA_020284085.1). Taxonomy (NCBI): domain Eukaryota; kingdom Metazoa; phylum Annelida; class Clitellata; order Crassiclitellata; family Lumbricidae; genus Aporrectodea; species Aporrectodea caliginosa. The sequence continues at coordinate 265,964 of JACEVL010000496.1, read as the reverse complement.
CAAAGGACTCGCCTTATGGCTTCAAAGGACGTCCTCCTCGCCTCAGTCCCTTTCCTTTCAGTCCTCATCTCAGCCCGTCTCCTTTCTGTCCTTCTCCTGTATGTTCTTTCCATTTGTGTCCTTCGTCTGTGTCCTTCTCATGCTTGTCCATGTCCTGCATGCGCTTATTCTGTCTGTCATCCGCTGTTTGGCCTTCTCTTTTTTGTCCTTCTTCTGTATGACCTTGTCATGCAAGTCCTTCTGTCTTTCTCTTTGTCCCTCTCCTGCCAATCCCTCTCTCGTCGGTTCTATCCCGAGGAGAAGACCTCTCCTATCGTGTCCGGTCCTGTTCTGCCCTGTCCTCTCCAGTCCTTTCCTTTCCTTTCCTCTCTCGTCTCCTCCTTAATTTTTGTAACACTGTCTCACATCTCAGTATTCCTCAATCCTTTCCTTCCATTCCCTCTCCCTTCCTCCTTCTCTGCCTCTCTCTCTCTCTCTCTCTCTCTCCTCTCTCTCTCATCCTATGCCTCTCTGTCTCTGTCTCTCTGTCTGTCTGTCTGTCGGTCTCTCTCCTTCTCCCTCCCTCTGTCTCATTCTCTCTCTTTTATTCCCTCCCTCCTCTCCCTCCCTCCATTTCTGTCTCTCTCCCTCTCCCTCTCCCTCTCCCTCTCCCTCTCCCTCTCCCTCTCCCTCTCCCTCTCCTCTCTCCCTCTCCTCTCCCTCTCCCTCTCCCTCTCCCTCTCCCTCTCCCTCTCCCTCTCCCTCTCCCTCTCTGCCTCCCTGTCTGCTTCCCTGCCTGCTTCCCTCATCCCTCTCATCCGTTGCTGTGCATCTCATCCACTTGGTCCTTCGTCTCTCCTTCCCTCCTTCTCTCCTTCCTTCCTTCCCTCCTTCCCTCCTTCCGTCGTCCATCGAATCTCCGTTCTAATTAAGCAAACGTAATCTGTCGAGACGAAGCATCGACGAGTAGTCCCGAGAAGACCCG
>JACEVL010000496.1:172500-260000 GCA_020284085.1 Aporrectodea caliginosa | reverse complement strand
ATCGTCACAAATTTCCGCCCCCCGCCCCTAGGTGCGTGACGTCATTTATGGACGGCCCCATAGTTCATCATTCAGGCTTTTCACACTGACGGTAAAGCGCTCCATGTATTGTATCTATGGCGGTAAGCCCAATAATTTCAAGAATCTTGCAACAGGTAGAATAGGCCAACACTGTTTCTGCTTCTTTTTACAGCGTAGGAAACGGTTATAAAAGTCTGTCATATGATGATATGGAACTAGGTCAGATTAAGTTTACTCACGAATTCAAAGGGACAGAGGGTGTAGGATTTCACCGAATGAGATATTATTATCATCGCTAGAGGGAACATGACGTATCTTCCCTTCGCTAATTTTTGAAGCCACAACCATAGATATAATAACACCTTATCGAGAGCTCCGCAGTTAATTTAAATTGAAATGACGCGTTTTGATTGGTTGAAATTCATGGACGCAGTCAAGCTTAAGCGAGACTTTAATTTCTTTTCGAAGCTTAATTACGCCTTGCAAAAAGTACAACAGACACAAAATAACAACTTATCCATTAAATAATATTCCAGCGGCCTCGTTTTCGGACTTTAATAAGTTGCTACATCCACACACTACACAATTTAACTTCGATCGTTTCCGCCATTTTGTATACCCCAAGGGTCAAGGCCTTTTGAATCGGCGGCGTCAAAAATAACAGCAGATCAGGCCTCTAGTGATATATTTATATATTATACATCTCTATGATTTCACCCCATCAATTTATTGAAAAGGAACGGGGTCGAGGCCATACGGTCGCTATAGAAAAACCTGTACATTTATATTCATATTTTTAGTTTAACCCTAGGGCTACCAAGCTTTTTTTGTGACATTGACTACCAAGGGGGGGATGGTTACCACCCCCTGGATTTCGTGTTTGGTTTCAGATATCATAACTTGTAATATAGCAATGGATTCAGCATTCATTTCTGCACAGAATGGTATATTTAGTTGTACATTATGTGAATGCACCTCGAAATTACATCACTTTTAACAACGGAACCCTTTAATTTGCAATATTTTATATTATTGCGTACATTTTGTACTTTTTGGATAAACAAATATAAGATTATGTGTGCTTTGAAACTAATCTATGGATAAAAGATACACACAATCATCCCTACACATGTTTATATAGTATAAATGTACATCCATACATATATATCCATACATATATATCGGTTTACGTTGTAATGCTGTATTCAGCCATTTTCACACAGATTACGCGTATTATTATTTATTTTGATCACTTCCGGTATTCCAAAGACAAAGATGTAGGTATGCAAATGAAGCCCTACATTCCCTCTAAAGAATGGTATCTTTGTTTCTCTTCCAGGAAGACAAATTAATACGCTACAGACAAAAAACTAAGGGGGAGTGCTTCCATTCAGCCATTTTTCACGCATATTACGCGTATTATTATTTATTTTGAGCACTTCCGGTTGTCTCAGGTCAACTCAGTGACCATAGAAATGTAGCCCCACATTCCCTCTATAGAATGGTATAATTTGTGTCTCTTAATATTAAATGACGGATAAGATATAGTCGAAAATCTAGGGGGTGGTATCCACCCCCCCCCTGGTGCCTCGGGTATATTGGGTATAACTTTTGAACGGTGTGAGATATCATCTCACATTTTACCTCAAAACGTGTGTAAATGAACCCCTACAGCTACCTAAAAGGTCAAATTTTTATTCCATACGGAAAAAGTTTGAGATGAAAAAAACCTAGGAGGGGTGGCAACCACCCCCCTTGGTATATTTTTAGTTTAAGATCTCATTGTGGTGTTCACAAATTGTCCAAGGTCTATGGCAGCAAACTAGCATACTTACTTTCATGTCTTACTCTTCTTGTCCCACCATCCTCAAAGCGGAAGTGCTCTTGCGTTGTGTCGTCATCGAAGTTTGTTGCAACACCCGAGCTGACTACGTGTATTCTCAAGCAATAACATTTGATGGTATGTTATTTACCCAAGAATACCCGTGAGTTACCCAGATCCTCGTCTTCTCATTGGCGGAAGTGATGTTGACCTTCGAGCCAATCAGAACTCCAGCAGCCACTTTGTCGCCACCCTATTGGTCAAATTTGTGGTAGCTTAATCTGCCACCGCTATATTGGTTAAATACACGATACTTTTCGCTAGCAAATCTAGCCGATGGGAGTTAGTTAAATTGAAAAGAGTTCGCACTTGTTCACGCCGTCATCTTCTTATTGGTTCTAGATATGTGCATAGCGAAGTTTCCAGCCAATAGGAATACTCTGTTTTCAATAAACCAGCCAATAATTTCTCAGTCGTCTAACTATTGGTAGAAATAAATAGGCAACTAGTTAACTATGAGTTAATCCTACCATTATTTACTACTCTGTCATCTGAATTTTCAAACGATTGTCGTCCGAACATAGTACGGCCATTACGAATTAGCCAGCCAATTGGATGTTGTTACAATTGAATGCAGTCTTGTGATTGGTGGACCACAGTAAGCCAGCCTACTTTTGATTAGTCGAAGAAGCATTTCTTTAAAAATATCATTGGTCATTGGTAAGAAAGCCACGCCTTCGTCGTCTGATTGGTTCAATTACATCTTCGTTGAATGATTCCCATGTGTTCGACCTGATACCGTAATTCTTCTGTGATTGGCCGAGAAATTGTTCTCTTTTGTCGATACTGACTGCGACCTATAAAACAAATTCGAAAATCACATTCTAGTCTCCTGATTGGCTAATCTTAAATAATTATGTCACATTTAAACAACCGTACTACATTTGAAACTGAAATAAACCAACAAGAAGCCATCACTATCACAAGCGATTTCCACAATAACGTCTCCTCGGCTTGGCCTCGCCCCCGGATTCTGACCTGGCACCGAAACGGACCAGACAATCCTGGCTCCTGCGGACTTCAATTGATATGGCGCCAGTGCATAGGCTGGTCCCTCTGACGCGGACTTCGTGGTGCCGAGAAATTTCGGTTATTTACATTTACATTACAGAAACGTTTCTCCAGCAGCGTTGTGAGAACGACAAGAGGCAGCCAGAAGGCAAAAGTCGTGTCCCTACGATTTGCATGATCACAGCTCGATTACGGAAATTAGACAAGGCGGCGACGTGACGGTTTCCTATACAGGACGGACTGCGCATAAGATTACAAGACTCAGCGCCATCATCATCCACGTCTTCCGTCTGGCGATTGTTCCCAGTCGGGAGAGGAAGTGCCCTGAGAATTCCAGACGGACTCCATTCACTGCATGAGGAATTGAGAGGAGGAGGCGAGTTGTATTTCAACGACGTCGCGACCGGTGACTAAGTGGCATGTCGCCCGCATACAATTATGGTAATCGCGGATGAAACAATTCCGTTACACTGGCTGGAAATAACGGGCAATCACTCGGACCCGTGGGGAAAAGGGAAACTTAAGTATTCCATGCATCCTTTCCATTTTCTTCTGCCCGGAATAACATCATCTCGCCGCAGCTATCCGGTTGCCAACCGCATTAATTGCGTTAATGAACACGGAATCGCATCACGAATACACGAATGCGATCCCCGTGCTCGGTAAGCAGAGGTTTATTCAGTCATCCGTAGGGAGGTATAGACGTTCATTACTGTTTTAATTATTATTGTCATTATTTATATTATTATATTGTTATTATTATAATTATTAGTATTGCTATTATCCATTAGCCCACTGCAAGGGATTATTATTCCCAATGGCATTACTTCCATTGACTTGGTTAAGTCGATTACTACATTCACCACTACTGCTACCGCTATCGCTACTGCTACTGCTATTACTTCTGCTACTGCTACTGCTACGGCTACTGCTACTGCTACTGGCCTGCTGCTGCTGCTGCTGCTGCTGCTGCTGCTGCTGCTGCTGCTGCTGCTACTACTACTACTACTACTACTATGAAATCTAGCTAGACCGTGGCCGTAAATAACGGTTCTATGTAAGTCCTAACGGTCACTGAAGGCCACTCTAACTGACCACAATTGGATTCCATCTCCATCGAAGACCTGACCCATATTTGTTGCTCTTCCACAGGTTTCCGTCTTAGGGTCCAACTGCTTTTACTTTGGCTACTCGTCTTATTTAACTACTCCCCTTATTTTGTCTATACTTCCTTTATTTTGCCTACTCTTCTTATTTGCCCATTCCCTATAATTTTGTGTATACACCTCTTATTTTTCCAACTCCTCTCATTTTGCATACTTCTCTTATTTTAACCAACTCGTCTTATTTTGCCCTACTCCTCTTATTTTGCCTGCTATTCTTATTTTTTAACTTCTCTTATTTGCCAACTCCTCCTATGTCGCCAACTCCTCTTATTTTTGCCTTCTGCCGACATGTCTGGGGTTTACCTCTGCCACAATTTCTAACTGAGAACAGTGTGTGCTGATCTTCAACGGTTCGTGCCTTTACTTGGTAACACTAATCTTGATGAATAATCGCTTCCTTCTTCTCAGAAAAGGATTCTTTTATCTTCTCGTAAGCTTTGCAATTGCAAATTCGTATAACGCCACATTAAGACAAATTCATCTGAGGCAATAGGCCTACAATATAAAAACCGCAATCGAACAGAATGGTCTTTAGGCATTTTCGGAAAAGACGTTGAGGGGCAAAAAGAGGCTAAGGAGTTCATGTCGCAGGTTGCTTGGCAACGTATCTGTGCCGTTGGTGATTAGGCGTATCTCCGTTTGTATTGTATTGTATTTGTTAATTTATATAGCGCCGCTCACAGCAGTGACCATTCAGTAGCGCTCCCAGTGCGAGAACCCCAAGAGAAGAAGAAGGTTTTGAGAAGGGAGAAGGCTGTAGGAAGAGACCCAGAAAGAATGGTAACACGTAGAGAGGAAGGAAGGGCATTCCATAGGGAGGGCTCAACAGTGGCAAAAGATCTAGTTTGGGCCATAGTGGTCCTAACTCGTGGTGCAAAGAGAGTATGCCTGACCAAAGAGCGGAGAGGTCGATGTGGAACTGAAGAGAGAGGGGAGCGAATGTGATCCCTTAGATATTTAAGAGCAATGCCTAATTTTGACTTAAGGACTAGGACAAGAACTTTGAACTGAATTCGAGCTGAGAGAGGAAGCCAGTGCAATTGATTGATCATAAACGAGATGTGCGAGAATTTTATAAGGCTGGCATCAGCATTTAGAACTGATTGGATAGGGGACAGGCGGACCTTGGAAAGTCCTGCATCATCATCATCATCATCATCATCATCATCATCATCATCATCATCATCATCATCATCATCATCATCATCATCATCATCATCATCATCATCATCATCATCATCATCATCATCATCATCATCATCATCATCATCATCATCATCATCATCATCACCATCATCATCATCATCATCATCATCATCATCATCATCATCATCATCATCATCATCATCATCATCATCATCATCATCATCATCATCATCATCAACATTGTAATCATCATCAAATAATCATTTTACTGAACGCAGTATACGTTAATCATCATTTAAATCATCATTCATTACAAACGTGAGCAATAGGACGAATAGGTGACGGTTGCAACACTGGGATTAAACCTACGAATCTTATATCTCAAAATGACGCTATTAGCAGCCCTTTCAAATAATTTTTTTACTGAACGCAGTAATAATGTTAATCACGGCATTTAAAACAGCGCTTTAAATGTTTCATTAAAATAATAATATGCAATAGGACGATTAGGTGACGGTTGTAACACTGGGATTAAACCTACGAATCTTATATCTCAAAATGACGCTCATAAAAAGAGGTGTGACAAAATCAAGGAAACAGTCACAGACAGAAATACAGATAGACAAACAAACAGACAGACAGGCAGCACCCAGGCACACAGAGACTCATCAGAGGTGCTCCCCGGCCTGACAACACAAAGACACGATGAAACAAAATGGATTTCACGCACATAGGGCCTACAGAAAGCGACATTGGAAGGACGTAGACCTCATATCGTAATTTTTAATTTGAGGTGATACTGTAATACACTGTAATGTAATGACACGTAACGTAACATGACACGTAACGTAACATGGAGGTTACGATTTGTGGTTGCAAGTAAACCGATGGGCACGGGGGGGGGATGAACGGGGGAACTGCATCTCATTAAGGTGAGTCCCCACAGTGGGTAGAAAGCCTCCACCTCTACCAACGGCTGCTGCGGATCTGACCAATATTGCATTTATTAGACTGGTTGCCCACTGAGCAAAGAATCCCGTTTAAAGCTGTTTTATCGTTCAGAAAGTACTGCGTCTAAATCAGACGACCCAGATCGGCTTCTGGCTCACGATTGAAACCGACAAATATTGCACCCGTTCAATGGACGACCTCTCACCCGGGTCACCTCTGATGTGACTGGGATCCTGGGGTGGATGGTGGGCAGGGTTGGGCTGTCGGACGTTCTTAGTTGGTAGAAAGATTCGGAATCAATGCTTTGTTCTTTGCGTTCTATCCGCTCCTCACAATTAACTAAATCGCAATGCTGATAGATGCCGTAACGCTATAGCCCACGAAGACCTTCATATTGTTTTACGTTGCAATATTATTGGTAAGGTCATCCTTATTGTTGTAGCTGACAGAGAGGGCACAATTAGTTAAATTGCTAATCGATTAGAATTAGCGAGGCCTACTGAAATTTGCTGATCGATTAGAATTAGAATTAGCCGTTTGTCTACAAATGTCCAATCGATTAGATAAATTGCTAATCGATTAGAATTAGAATTAGGCTAATTAGCTAATGAAATTTGCTAATCGATTAGAATTGTGATTAGCAAAATCTTTTAGCTAATCAATTAGAACTAGCTAATCGATTAGAATCTAATCGACTAGTCGCCCATCTCTGGTAACTCATAGTATCATATGAAGTTAGTATAAAACGAAGGAGGAAATTCGTGACCATCACTTTGTGGGGTGAAGTTACATCCTTGGGTGAAACTGTAACGTAATGAGGAATCGACATTCCCTTTCACTCGAAAAAAGAGGGACTTTGTAAAGCTGTCAGACTGTGGTTTTAATCTTGTTTCGGTAATTGGGATGGCCCATATAGACCTTCGTCCCCCCCCAACTACATCTCCTCTCCATCCTATAGACGTGCAAAGATGCAGCGTCGTTCCTTATCAGTGGTTGGGTACACCACGTGGGATAACCCTCCATCAAATCTGCGTGTTCTTTCGACTGGGGATTCTGCTTAAACCCTTCACGAGCATCAGAAAGCTGTTCTCTATCGTCGGAGTTGGGGTGGGACCGCCTCTGAATAGGTATCTTGGAGGGGCGTTATATATTTTCTCTGAATGAATGAATGAAATTAATAATAATAATAATAATAATAATAATAATAATAATAAATTAATAATAATAATAATATTTGTTTATTAACTGAAACCGACAGCAAGTACGCTGTATACGATGACATAATATAGCCTAGTAGTAACAGGTGGTAAACAAGTTTAACAGGAGTCGAATTTTACCTTATGACATCCTGTAAGGCGCCCATCTGTCCTATTGCTAATTTTGAAGTCGCCCCTAGCGAGTTGAAGGCTGAGTCAATCTTATGGGCATAGAATCCGCATCCTTCTGATCTTCATGACAAAATGTTACCATTCTACCATATTCCGCCCCATTCAACCATCTCCCCGCCCCATGAATGAATGAAATTATGAACTTGTTTGGAGGAAGAAAGATCTTAGATCGTGCACATCAAATTTCGATCTTGAATACATCGTTACATTAGGCTACATCACATTTTATACCTAGTGTAACTTCTATAATTCATCAAGCGTATCTGAGGAAGTCTCTAACAAGTTGCGCTATATAATAGTTGACGATTACAATTACAGTTACAATTAGGCCTATAAACTATTAGTTGTCTTGTAAGGCCTTATAAATGGCAGTGTGCAAAGAAATTTCGAAATTATATCAAATTAAACCAGTTTTTTTAAAGAGTTTTCAAAACTTAGAAGTCTGTGGCAGTGATGGGTAATTAAGATTTTGTAACTAATTAGGCTAATTAGAATTAGCATTAGTTCGAATTTCATAATTAGAATTAGAATTAGCATTTTTGGGAGAACTAAATTGATTAAGATTAGAATTAGCAGTCAACTAATTAATATAATAGGGCTGCAGATTTTATTGATTAATTATTCGATTTAATAATCGTAATGTCGAGCGGCCGGAATAAGCAATATGGCGAACAATGATAATGTGAAAAGTCTAAGTGGAAAATTAAGCGATCATTTTGAATCTTAGGAAATGCTGATGGAAAAGTCGAAGATGGCGACGAAATTAACTGTCTTTATTGCAATAAACAGTTCCCTAACTGTTGTTCAAACAATCGCTGACGTATCACGTGCATGTGGAATGATTGAAGCGATCATTGTTGAAAGAAAGTAGGGGTAAATGTCTGATGACCACCAAAAACATCTTTTAAATAACTAGATGGCCGCAAGGAATGTGTTCAACAATTAATATGTCTTCAATGACGACACTAACCCTAATAAACAAGTTTTATAGTCCATATCGGTTACGTTGAGGTTAAAATTGTTACGCGCCGTGAGGGTCGGTTACAGGGTCGCTGATGTTTCTAATGACGAAACTTCAGGTTTATGACGTAATAGATAAGTTCTGACGTAACATAGAATTAAAATAACGCAGAATATGAAGAATTTTAAATGAGGTAATAATATATGAAGAATTGTGGTGGTCGTTAAACAGACAAGTACCGAAAGTAGTAACTGACTCATTGACCACATTTTAAGATTAAACAGTTTTTCAAGCTTTAGTCTACGTAAGATATGCCAACTTTAGCGAATTTAAACGACTCATCGAAGTTAAACTCTGGAGATTAATCGATAAAATATTTTTAATCAGTACCAGCCCCACTAATTAGAAATAGTTGCACGACGTCAGAATACAAAACGACACATAGATGTATTTGATCAGTTTGACGTTCAATCTATTAAACAAATATTTCAAATTATGACGAAACTCAAATTTCATTGGTCCTCATCCAATTTCTTCGATTACTATGGAAAATGGTTTTTTTATTTATAAGAGATTGGAGTTTCACTTTGGAACTATCATGCATTCTGAAGTATTGACTTCAAGCCTATGTCTTTAGTCGTTTATAACAAATCCTGCAACACCAAATGCACGCTCCATTGATAGGCCTACTGATGTTACAGGAACAACATAATGTTTCAGATGCAACTGGAAAATCTCATAATTCTCATATCATTTTCTTGCCAGAAGCTAAGAATATTATTGCTAAAACAGGTGCTTTCCAATTAATTTTACTTAGCCTAACTGATGGATTCGGTTATGTACTGAAATTTTCATAAAAACCTCTCATAACTAAAGGCAATATCTTCGTTGAAAAATATCCTGAAAATTAAAACTAAAAATTTTGGTTGATGTTTATTAGTTACAATGAAAGCATCCAGCAAAAAGTAAGTAAGGGAATATGTAGGCAAGGTGATCACAAAGCTAATTATGAGAATTTAATTAGAATTAGACAACGTTTAATTCGAATAAGAATTAACAAAATGTGTTTGCTAATTAATTAGAATGAGAATTAGCTACCAATCTAATTAATTAGGTAATTAATTAGTTTCTAATTAATTAGTTACCCATCACTGGTATACGTGGCCATAAAGACGGAAATTAACAATTTCCAATTAAAATTTTAATGTAAAATCTATGGCCAAAAACACTGACATTTCAAATGACATTTAAAATTTGAAATATGTGGCCCAAAACTCTGCGACATTTCCAATTGCATTCAAAATAAAAAATCTGTGGCAAGATAAAGGAATGACCGTGAGATACATTAACAGATTGAAGACAATAAAGCGTAATTCCACCCATTATGACACCATAATACCATATATAAACTTTATTAATAGAGGGCAGCAGTCCAAAAACTGTGGAGAAACCATGACTATGTTTAGTCTAAAATAGCGCTACAAAATCATCGTGAATCTCACAGGTCTTACCGCTGACTTCTATAGCGCCCATCTGAGTCGTCATCAGGTTCGTCTTGAAGAAGCAGCCGGTGGTGAGACCGTTGCTGCGCTGGAGCGAGGCCGACTGGAGGACTGACTGAGGAGGTGCGTTGATGGATGAGCTGCGATCGAAGAAGAAACTTTGGTTGCGACGCATGGGACGCAGCACGAGACACACTCTCCCTCTCCTTCAGCTGCATCGATCGACACATCATATGCTGCGGCTGCTCTTCAGTCGACGGCAGCAGCCACCAAACCAATGCTGCCTTCCATCGAGTCTTTGGGATTGGGACACGGCGATCGATTGAGTAGAGCGCTCCGATTGTTATTCGGAGAGTACGGATTCGAGTTTCTCCTCTTAGACGGTTAATGTGTCTGTGTAGGGACCTTGAGCAAATTCTTTCTCTCACAATTGCTCAGCGCCATCGATTGATGCTTGGACGCTAGAGAGTGGTGCTTGATAAATACTAATGAAAATAATAATAATAATAATAATAATAATAATAATAATAATAATAATAATAATAATAATATAATAATAATAATAATAATAATAATAATAATAATAATAATAATTACAATAACAATAATAATAATAATAATAATAATAATAATAATAATAATAAAGTAATAATAATAATAATTACAATAACAATAATAATAATAGTCTAAATACAATTGCAAATCATTATTATTTAGTTTACGTATCTTCGCCTCCTCGCCATTATCAGGTCTAAACTTAAGACTTGTCTTTCAACTTTCATACCAACCGTAGCCTACTTCTGGTTTCATTCTCATCTATCGGATTTCAACCTAGCTTTTCAATGGATTCTGATTTTTGGCTGCGACGTCACTGAGGAAAGACCATCGACTGATGTCTTGGTCATTCCGATAATGGCGCTATAGAAGTCATTAGATTAGATAAGATAACAATGTATGTATGTATGTATGTATGCAGGTATGTATGTAAGAGAAATATGTATGTATGTATGTATGTATGTATGAGCACTTGTTATAGCGCCCCTTCAAGATTTCTACTCAGAGGCGCTCCCGACTACAGCGCGGACACTGAATCGGAGTTTCACGCCGAAGCGCATGAGCAATTGCGAGTGAAGGACTTGCCCAGGGTCCCTACGCGGCGGCTTGAGGTGGATTCGAACCTGTGAATGTATCGTAAGCGCCTAATTTTATTTGTAAAAAGCCTCTCCAGGATGTGCTTGATTTGTGTGCGCCGTTGTTTGACGCCTTGTGCATTAGTACCGGTAACCGTAAAGATAGAAGTTACTAATAACTTAATAATCATAGTTTTAGACGTTGCATGGTTTCCAGAATACAACAGAATACAATAGAGCAGAATAAAAATCAAACAGAAAAAAGAACAGTACATAGCAGAATAGAAAAGAAGACAATAAAGCAGAAAGAACAGTACAGAACAGAATAAAACAGAATAGAAAGGAAGAGAATAAAATAAGACAGAAAGGAACAGCGTAGAACATAATTGCACATAATAGAATAGAAAAGAATAGAATAGAATAAATAAACAGCATAGGCTACAAGGGACAAAATGGAACAAAACTGATAACTTATTTTGTGCGTTCTTTCTGTTATTCTATACGATTTTGTTCTGTTATGTTCTATTCTATTCTGAGCGAATGCTTCAGTTCTGTCGGTCGGCTGCCTATAGTCATTGGAAGGCAGCACTTGAAGCAAAGACGGTGTAAGAGCTTCCCAGTGGACGAGAGGGTAAAGCGTTGACAGAGACAGAGACAGAGACAGACAGAGAGACAGAGAGACAGAGAGACAGAGAGACTGAGACGGACAGAGACAGAGACAGCCACAGACAGATAGAGAGAGAGAGCGAGAGAGATAGAAATAGATATAGAGAATTAGATAGCGAGAGATAGCGACAGAGAAGAAAGAGAGAAAGAGACAGAGATAGATAGCCTAGATACAGAGACAGACAGATATGGAGACATATAGATAGATATAGAGACAGATAGATATAGAGACAGATAGATATAGAGACAGATAGATATAGAGACAGATAGATATAGAGACAAAGCTGTTCCAGCGCAGTCTAAGCCAGACATCCATACAGACAGCGCCACACAGACACAGACGGAGTCAGAGAGAGAGAGAGAGAGAGAGAGAGAGAGAGAGAGAGAGAGAGAGAGAGAGAGAGAGAGAGAGAGAGAGAGAGAGAGAGAGCGAGATAGGAAGGATTACTTCTCTGTCTGCGATCCACAAGTGCGGCGGCGGCGTTGCCTACGTGCGTCGAAATATTAATGGTTCTGAGAGGCGCCGTTTAAGTTGCTCTTGATGGAGCGGCGCACAGTCGAAGGAGTGGCCAGAAGAGTAATCCAGCGCCCAGCACGAGCCACCGCCGCCTTCGAGGACCCATCGAGGCGGGACGACGGATGAATCCAGTCGCCCTGTCTGGTGGCTCGGCGTCGTCGTCCCCTGAGACAGCCGCCGCCGCCGGGTGAGGATGAGGGCCTGTCGAAAAAGCGGTCGATGCTCTTTCTCGGGTATCGAACCGGAGACATTGAGGGCGTTCGTGAGTCGATCTATTCTTCTACGTTTCGTTTACTGTTTGTTTGTTTGCTGTGCGGCGGAAGACAACGGTTGCAGCAACAGAGACAACGAGGAAGATACTTGGATGAAAACTATAGGGAAAGTACGCAACTAAATGATGATGATGATGATGATGATGATGATGATAACAATGATAATAGATAGTAATAATAATAATAATAATAATAATAATAATAATAATAATAATAATAATAATAATAATAATAGTAGTAATAATAATAATAATAATAATAATAATAATAATAATAATAATAATAATAATAATAATAATAATAATAATAAGACAACAACAACAACAACAACAACAACAATGGCAATAAAGAAATTAATTAGTTAATAAATTAGTTAACTGTTTTCAACCACAATAAACGGAAAGAAAATACTAATAGTAGTACTTGCAGTAGAAGAATTAGTAGTTGTAATAAGAGCTATAGTGGGAGATGTAGCAGCAGCAATATTAGTAGTTGGCCTAGTAGTTTTAGTTATAATAGTAGCAGCTAATATAGTAGTAGTTGCTGTTGTTGTGGCAGCAATTATTGTTGTGGCTGTAATAGTAGTAGTAACTGTTATAATATTGTTATCAGTATGATTTTTTATTTTGGCAATATGCTTGTATGTAATAATATTGTAAAATTTACAATGCATTAAGAAATAAAATGATCAGAAAAAGTTTGGCGCCACTTAGACCATTAATTGGCGATAAAAAATTAAAACCTTTTCTTTGACCGTCGTTTTCGAAATACAGGACCGTGACTAGGCCGCTCTATAAAATAAACAAAATAAAAAACACAAGAACAGAAGCTTTAAAAAAATACTAATGTAAATTAATCTAGTGATGTTGTAGATAACGAGCAGCATAGGCAGCGGTAAGAGCTGGAGGTGCGACATTGAAGACTACGCGGAAGATCCTGGTCAGGCTACTCTTGAAACTGAAAGAAAGAGTACAAGGACAACCACCACAGAATCAACAACAAAGAGAAGACGTCAAAGACCTATTCTGTCACAAGACGTCCACAAACTCATCATCTTGCTTTGGCAATGTTTTCATTAACTTTTAACTTAAATAATTCTCAGCGAGGTATGTGTTTTACATGAAATAAACTGAATTGAAAACAAATCGAAAAGAAGCCGACGCCACCTGCCGGATAAAAGAATGTCATTCGAATGACTTGATTTTCACTAGCATCATTCACAAGTACGCGTCTCTGAAATATACGCATGCAAACAAATGAATTATGACCTGTAACGAACAATGTATACAATTAGAAAATGAACTGAAATACATTAATTTCTCATTAAAGACGTCAACGGACATAGCAGACATAAGATGTTGTTAAACGCTACTGTTATTGGCCAAGGTTTCTTTCCCCTGCCCAACTTTCTCTACAAGTACATTTTTGAAGCGGCTATATGTGGACTCCGAATTTTTACTGAATTAAAATCAAATATAATATTACAGTATAATTATATAGTCATAAAAACAACGAAAATAGTATTACCAATTATTACAATGATAATGGTGATGATGATGATAACAATAGTTATAATAACATAAACATAGGCCAATGATAATAATGTAATAGTAATATTTTTAAGGGTACTTTTACCAACTTAGACTTTGACGAATAGGACTCATTTCAACAAAACTGGGCTTCCAAATAATGTTGAAGTTCCTGAGGGATCCTTTTTTTTAGCTCGGGGCAATAAATAAACAAAAAATAAATAATAATAATAATAATAATAACGATAATAATAATAATAATAATAATAATAATAATAATAGTAGTGGTAGTAGTAGTAGTAGTAGTAGTAGTAGTAGTAGTAGTAGTAGTAGTAGTAGTAGTAGTAGTAGTAGTAGTAGTAGTAGTAGTAGTAGTAGTAGTAGTAGTAGTAGTAGTAATAGTAGTAGTAGTTGTAGTAGTTGTAGTAGTATTAGTATTGTATTGTATTGTATTTGAACACTTGTTATAGCGCCCCTACCAGATTGCCCATTCAGAGGCGCTCCCGACTACTGCGCGGACGCTGAATCGGAGTTTGACGCCGAAGCGCATGAGCAATTGCGAGTGAAGGACTTGTCCCCTAGTAGTACTAGTACTAGTATTAGTATTAGTATTAGTATTAGTATTAGTATTAGTATTAGTATTAGTAGTAGTAGTAGTAGTAGTAGCAGCAGCAGCAGCAGCAGCAGCAGCAGCAGCAGCAGCAGCAGCAGCAGCAGTAGTAGTAGTAGTAGTAATTTTTCCTTAGCTCATCGCCTTTAAACTCGTCCTCGAGACCGAACTTCTTGAAGATGTCCTCTCGTCCGTGTCCAGATCCAGTCCGTCCGGGATCTGAAGGATTAGATTGCCCACGACACACTTCAGACAAGCTACTTGTTCCAAAGACTCTCTCTCGGTAGCTGTCCAACGCGGGAACGCCATCTGCTTTTCTTCGACATTACCAGGACGATAAATTGTTCACTTTGTTATAATAACAATGACGACGACGATGACGACGACGACGATGATGATGATGATATTAATATTATTATAATTATAATTAATAATAATAGTAGTAGTAATAGTAGTAAGTAAGTAGTATAGTTAAGTAATAGTAACAATAGTAATAATTATTATGGTGGTAATAATAATAACAACAATAGTAGTAGTAGTAGTAGTAGTAGTAGTAGTAGTAGTAGTAGCAGCAGCAGCAGCAGCAGCAGCAGCAGCAGTAGTTGTAGTAGCAGTAGTAGTAGGCTAGTAGCAGTAGCAGTAGCAGTATATCAGTAGTTGTAGCAGTAGCAGTAGTAGTAGTAGTAGTAACGTTTATACTGATTATTCTAATAACAATTCCAATAATGATGTGTAATCTGTGTTCTGAGCTGCTCTGTATGCAGGACTGGAGCGCCGTCTACTGACACCGGACATCACCAGACGTCGGTCCGTATGTCACTGACCAGTGTTTACACCGAGATCGGATCGCCGCCGCTGTCCAGTCCGGGTCCACTCTGTAGAAGTGGCTGAGCAAACTGACCGCAATCATCGATCTGACGGGACCTAAAGGGAAAGCGGCTCCGTTCAATTTAAGTCCTGTCAGTTGAGGGGCCCAGAGTATACGATGGCCGTAAGTGACCGGACCGCTGCAGGGGCAAAGGTCACTGGGTCGTAAGGGCTGCGACCTTCGATTTATTCCATAGTATGATTGTGTGAATGTATGGGTTGGCTGAGCCTCTTGAAGTTCTGGCAGGGAGAAAATTATCATTGTTATTACTTTTATTATTAAGTAGGTAAGTAAGTATACTGTTTAATACACCATTTGCAAACCTACAATGGAACAACAGTGATATAATGGTAATAATATAATGATAATGATAAAACATCATCATCATCATCATCATCATCATCATCATCATCATCATCATCATCATCATCATCATCATCATCATCATCATCATCATCATCATCATCATCATCATCATCATCGTCGTCATCATCATCGTCATCATCATCATCGTCGTCGTCATCATCATCATCATCATCATCATCATCATCAACATTTTCAATTAACAACAACATGCATGAACAACATCATCATCAATAACAACATCAACAACATTTTCCTTAATTAGTTTATATGCATACATCAATCCATACATCCATACATACATGTACATACGTAAGTAAGAACTTATAACTGCCCATGGTATACGCACGCTCGTGGATACATAAAAGTAAATAAACTGAAGTGTGATCACTGCATTATTTTGATGTAAGCATTATCAATAACCTTCTTGTTGCGAACAATGAACGGCGCTACAAAACTGTACATTGGTGGCATAACAATGCTCGTAAACTCGAACCTCATGAGCCTGCAGTTGACGCCAGATTGTCTTCGACTCGCCAGAGGCGCCTTTCATTGATGATACAAATGTTACAAGTCTTATTCGCTAGATGGCCCATTGTTATGTCTGATGGTCGCCAGGATCGCTCACTGTGTGATGCTGTCAGGCATAATCTACATCTGCTGAGCAGTTCAAGTCTGCTGCTGTCAGGCGCAAATCATTGACAGTTGTGGTGGCAGTGGTGGTGGTGGTGGTAGTAGAAGGAGGTAGATAGATAGACAGATAGAAGGATTGGTAGACAGATAGACAGACAGACAGACAGACAGACAGACAGACAGACAGACAGACAGACAGACAGATGAATAGACAGATAGACAGACGGACGGACCTACGAAACAGACAGAAAGGCAGACAGACAGATAGGTAGGTAGGTATGTAGGTAGATAGGTGGGTAGGTTCGTTGGTAGGTAGGTAGGTAGAGAGAGAGACAGAGGGGGAGGGAGATACAGACAGACAGACAGTGACGTGGTTGTGGCGCATGGAGACAGATCCATGGATAGGAAGAGATCGAGACAGACAGAGGCAGAGCCAATGATACAGACAGAGAGACACAGATAACTAGATGGACACAGACAGATATGTAGAAGGAGATTTCGTCACAACAGGCGACCATCCATCGATTTACAATGTGATGGCTAACCACTGAGAAATCCCAGTGAATCCATTTTCACCAACCATCGAGGCAACGAACTGAAACCACCATAAATTCCTAGGTACATTTCTCCTCTGCCACCTGCTGTCTCTGGTCTCCTAGCAACCGGACTCAGGACATTCTGGACCAATTGAAGCTGAAACGACGCAACGCTCGTGAATAAACTGGTGCCCTGCGCTTAGTTTTAAAAGAACAGCAGACAGCAGTTCCTCCAGCTAGCTCTGAGGCAACCATGGCTATGAAGTATTATACAGACATACATAATACTAACAGATATACAATACAAATGCATGCATATATATATTATATATAATGTATGTATGTATGAGAATATTTAATATAGTGCATTTTCAGTACGTCACAAAAGCGCTGTACTAAAACTGGTCTAAACAAGTGTGTTTTAAGACAGTTAGCAAATGTATGTTGCACAGAGTCAAAGACAACAGTACGTAAATGCAATGGGAGAATGCTTCAACACTCCAGAAGGCACGATGAACTAAGTTGAAGTGCGACAGCGTGGCACCTGCATATCTCCATGGGCCGTAGAGCGCAACGATAGCCGACCCAGCTGACTCCAGACTGGAACAAATCAGAGCTCCCTGATGTATGCCGGAATAGTGCAAACAATACTAATACATATGCACAGGCATATGTACATACATATACACTCAAGCAATACATACAATACAGACGCTACACAACATACATATACCTAGTTATGTATACATACATACATACATACATACATAACATACATACATACATACATACATACATACATACATACATACATACATACATACATACATAAAAACATAATATACCTATTACATACATACATACATACATACATACATACAATACATACATAATGCATGCATATCATGCTCACTTACGTGCATACATATAAACTTACATACATACACACTTACATGCATATATACATATATACATACACAGATATCTCCATGGCAGACGCCTATAGCATGCAATGTTTACGTGACAACCCTGGATGGCTTTTGCTGCTCTCGAAAACCTCGGAAATTTCCAGGTGAAGTCAGTAACCATCAAAACCACCAGAAAATCCATGGGTTTATTTTTGGCGACACATCTGCAGGTGTTACGTAATCTGGTCCCTCTAAACAGGCCTAGCCAGCCAAACAAAGCTGTTTATGCATGCATATATTATGAATGAATGAATGAATGAATGAATGAATGAATGAATGAGAAAACGAATGAATGAATGAATGAATGAATGAATAGCGACCACATGCAGGAGCTAATTAATTAATCAATGTATAAATGAATGAATAAATGAATGAATAAATCAACAAATTAACTAATCAAACTATCAACCAATGATGCAATTAATTATTTAATGAATGTATGAATGTTGAATGAATTAACGTATGAATTCGACCAAACCAAAGATGGGTCAGAGCACCTGTGGTCAATTATAGACAGAGACATTCCCAGATAGAAATCTTACAGGTCTATTCAGTGCACCGTGAAATCGCTCCAAATGACGTATTTTACCCATTTAATGCGTGAAATACTACCACAATATGGATGGGTAAATCATAAATGGATGATGACTCTGACAACGACAATGACAACGATGATAATGACAACGACGATGATGATGATTACAACGACGACGATGATGATTAGATGCAGGCGTTTTCAACATTGGACCAAATAGTTGGATAATAATTATAGATCGGTGCCGGGAGGCTAGTCTTTCAAAGACGGGGAAATCCAACATGGCACCAGTGGGGATTTTTCGTCGTCATGAAACATCGATAACTTCGGGAAATATCAAGTTTCGATAGACAGTTCCGTCTCCTCTCTCGGCGCCCGCATCAGGACAGAGGCAGAAGCACTATATATATAAGGAACACTCGCTTCAATCTACACTACGAACTCCGCCACTGCACGACCGTGCCTTAGTCCCAGGCAATGCCAGTCCCAAGCCTGAATGAAGGAGGAGGGCGACGCTAATCATCTTTGTAATCACACAGAGTCCTTAAACTCAAACTACTACTACTACCTACAGAACACTACTTGCGCTAATATTAAGCCACAATATTATAAATTATAATATTTATACAAAAATAATTTCTGTCGACGTCAATGGTCTTTCTTGTCAAAAGGTTTCGTTAAACTCGTAATCCATCTACACTACTACCACCAAAAAGCCTAGCGCTACGTTTTCAATCTTTCAAATGTTGGTCCGAAGAGACGGCTCTACAATTATTATAGTCAGTACCAAAAGCGACCAAACTATGGACAAGAGTCCTTACTATCGACGCAGCTTAATCCAGAGATTCTGGACATGATGCAGCATTAGTTGAAAGCGTAGATGATATGCAAGTGTGATGTTACGTACAATGCAATGTGCCACAACGCAATACAACAAACTAAGACCAACTCCTTTGCGCCACGCTGTTTCTCGTCACGCTACGCTACACTACACTACAAAGGATTTTTATGCGATTTGGTTCAAATGTCACAAGTCCAAAACATGGAAATACGCTATTTATAGGATTCGTAATCGTAATCAAACAACTCTAGACTTCTAAAGCGCCACTCGAAAGAAAACCGCAGGGCACCAGCTTATTCACGAGCGCTGCGTCAAGTCAAGACGAGGTGTTCCCAAAAGGAGGTCCGAATCTAGTTTCCATGGCTCCAGCTCAAGAGAGGAGGCAGAGCAGCTGCTAAGGCGGGTGTCGTTTAGGTCAAGAAGAACAGGAAGGCCGAGGATTAAGCAATAATTTATTTATTATTAATGTTGTCAGAAGTCGACTTCTTAACTAACTCATGTACAGCGCCCTTTCCTTCGGCCTCGGCTGTGCTACGGCGCTATAGAAATCGTCTTATTATTATTATTATTATTATTATTATTATTAATTATTATTATTTTATTATTACCATTATGATTATTATTATTAATTCGTTTCGGGTATACGCGCTATAACTTGAAACTGCCACAGGAAGAATAGCAACTATAGTTCGAGAGGCAGCCATGGATATGAAATGTTATCAACCTCATATTCTTCGCCTCTGCATTTGAAACCTGGTGGCTAGCCCTCTCCCTCGTCGTCTCATCTTCCCACCGTCGCCACACACAGTATACGGTCAGTGTACTCGTCGTAGCTGAGTTGGCTAGACACTAAGCCATGCTGTTTATGTGGGCTACAGTGGCTTGATCCGTAGCAGCGCAGACAATTATAATTACACGTACAACACGAAGAGACAAAAGATTCTCCATGTTGGGGGTTTTCTTGGTTTTCCTTTCAATTCCAGACGATTGGCTAACCATCGAAGCAGACCTGAAACCATGAGGAATTCATGGGTTTATTTCGCAGGATCAATCAATCATGCGGCAAGGCTGTATAAAAGGACTCATTCTCTAAACTTGAAGGCTATAGTGTTTACTTCCGGTGAATACTAGTACTACACGGAAGGTGGCGTTTGTTGGCTCAAGCACCGGCAAACGGCAGCCTATCGCGTGGAATCGGGTTGTCGCAGAGATTAACAGGAATCAGAATCGATCCAGAGAGCCAGGATCTCGCAGGCTATTAAGTAGATTACTCAAAGAAAGAGTTGAGTCAAACATTGAAAGAGAATCTTGAGGTTTGACCTTGCAAGACACGGAAGTCACTCTAACATCGAGATGAATCAAGTGAGTGTGCCACCGATTTAATCGCAATAGCTTAATTAATTGCTACTGGCCGTATAAAGTACAATCCTGGTTGTTACTTTGCTAGTTGTAAATTGAAATCGTTCTAATTAGTTCTGCACACATACTGTATCGTATTGAAAAGTCTTCCTCGCATTGAAACGCTTCTTATCAGCTATTATTATAATGAGGACATTACCATAGTTGAGTTCTGTTGTGCTGTATTGCACAGCATTCGCTTGGATTGACTACCGCGATAGCATTTCCTTATCGCCTGATAAGACTTAGTTTATGGGCTTACTTGACCTGCTGAATTAATGCCTCAAGTTGCTCTGTCTATACTGCGTTGTGTTGTTCCTACGCAACTATTCATGTGAATTTTAAATTGCTTGTTGGAAAGACTCAGATGTAGGCCATACTTTAATTTGCGTAAATGACATTTTTATTTACATTACACCTTACATTCCATCACATTCCTTTCAGTGGATAGATTCAGTTTTCAGTGGTATACCGACCTAAAAAGGCGCATCATTAACTTGGATGCAAAGATTGCACGCTACATAACATTTCTTTATCGTCTGATAAAACTTAGTTTCTGGGCTTCCTCCGCGTGCTGACTTAATGCCTCAAGGTGTTCTGTAGAGATTGCGCTACTCTGTTCTTACACAACCATTGAAAGCAACAAAAATTTTAAATTGCTTATGTGAAAGACTCTCAGATGTAGCCTACTTTATTTGACGCAATGACATTTTCATCACATTGCGCAACATTACATTCCATCGCAATCTTTTCGTCCATCATTCATAGATTTCAGATGTACATCAAAGGCGTAATATTAACCCTCTGGATGCAAAGATTGCGTTACATAAATTTTAATTGCTTATATGAAAGACTCAGATGTACTCATATGTACTGAAATTGGCGCATTAACATTTTTCATTCTATTAAACAACAGCATTTTTTTCATTCCTTCATTCGTACTTTCCAGAGGTATTAAAAGACGCTATAAAAAATTTATTAACTGTCTACATTACAATTATATTGCATGACGTGCTCTTATGTGTGCTCAGAACATTGCTTGATACGGACGTAGACGATGTCAGAACATCATCAATCGCCAGCGGAAGAGATGACGCGCGTCATAAAGCCGCCATGATGTCAAGTCGTGTCATCGACGACCTATTATCGTCACCAACATCGACGTAGAAATCGTCATCAGAATAATTACGTACATTTGCAGTTTGACGAAAACTGACGATGAAAACTGATCTTATAATTCGACAGTTCAAAAGTTTTACCATCCGTCAAGAAGATAAATTGCAGTAAATTAATTTCAATTCAAGGCTAAAACTCAAATGAAATTTAAATGCATCGGTGAAATAAGCATTACCATTTTAATCCACATTAACTGGAATTGGACAAAAAAGCATTCAGTTCAAAAAGTTTTTTCCGTAAGTCAAACATTCCAGTTCTTGCCTCTTGGTCATGTCTTCAATCTTTTATGGAACTTGGAGCTGCCCTTGCGATTCGCAGAAGTCACATTGTGTAGGCAAATGTCATTCCACTTGTATTAATTGCTACAGGAATCAAAGTACAGGTTGAATCTTGTATCTATAGATATCTGTGGATTGGGGAATTTCACTGCGAAGAGATTGGAAATTTATTCCAATTGATCTCTACTAGTTTTTCAATTTAAATTTCTTTAATTTAAAAAGTTGGAAACAATCTCTTTAGTCTAAAATGATATAATCGATGGTATTTTAAATAAATCTTTCGACTTTTTTTCTTTTTGAAAGGCCCATGTTACTATATTTTCTTCTCCGTAATCTGTTGAGCCTAATTGTATATACTAAATCCTGTAACCTTTAACCTGACCTTCTGACCTCAACTAACCTTTCGGGTTATGACCAGCACAGCTTCATCGACGTTTTCTTGAAATCATGAGCGCTGAAGCATTGTAGAGTTTGCGATAAAAGTCATGCACATATACAAGCATGCATACGTGAAAACATACCGTATTACCGACATGTATACATACATGCATACATACACACATACATACGTATACATACATACCCATATACACACATACATACACATATACACAATCATACATGCATACATTCATGCATACATACATACATATAAAATATGCATGCATGCATACATACACCTTCACACACGAGCCCACATAATATATACCTGCATGCATACATATCAATGTACACACACATACAACAACACACATGCATACATACATACGTACATAGATATATATACATACATATATACATATATACGCAAATGCATAAATGCATGCATATAAATTATACTGGAATGGCCCGAAATCTGAAATTCAACCAGGTTAGATGATGAGCTTAAGACAGTTAATTATCTGTATACACCTATGGAAGCACAAAACGTCTGATATGCTGTTAGGAAACAGAGATTAACGACGCCAAAATGTATGCTCATTTCATCATCATCATCTGTATGTATGTATATAGAGGTATTAATGGACAGCTGCCAAAAGCCGCTGATATCGGCCGTAGATGGGTTTATAAATTCGTTAACGTAGAAGAGCAGCTCTTGAAGCGTTTACGACGGGGAAATTTTGGTGTCATAACAAACGATAAGCACGGATATCCCGATCTTTGAAACTGTCGAAATTTTATGAAGAAAATACCAGACGAAATGTGGAAATCATACCGCTGAGAAAGTGCCTATTTATAACAAATGAGGTGGGTAAAAGATGACGTATACTGCATTTAAATAACAACGATAACAGGCATAGCCTACAGTGCACTAGTGTGTACTGTGGCAAACAACGATGTTGAGGAACTATCCATGCACACATAGGCCTACACAGCACCTGTGTGTATTATAGAAAATAACATTCATCTTAACTACATCTTAACTAAAAGATTATAATAAATAATATGCTCCACCATTCTTAGCAGGCATAGCCTATCGCCAGACCCAGATCGAACGCCATTTAAGGTCCCCGTGCAAGAGAGAGATTTAAATCTCTGAAGGGCGTATAGATAATTGGATGGATGGATGGATGAAACTCATGAAAGGCATGCAGAAGGAAGGAAGGGTGAAAGGTAGTATAGACGTAACATAGGAAGGAAGTGAAGAAAGCAAGCAAAGAAGGTTAACACTCCATTTAGCGTATTTTATTAGGCTTATTTGACCACGTTACTGTAATGGACAATGAAAGAGTGCATGTATAGTCCGTTCCCTATAGCTTTCATCAATCCTACTTCTATTTACGCAAAGAATTATTTAAATCAATCCAACTTCTAATTAACAAAGAATTAGTTTAATCAATCCAACTTCCATTTGCAATATAAACTTATATAATAAAATGCGCAATAATGGAGCAGGCCTAGGCCATCAATAATAATAAAATACTCAATTACGTTTTTATGGGAAAAAACAAGAATAAAATACGACCAAAATGTAGCTTAACCCAAAGAAGGATGGGTGGATGGATAACTGAATGGATGGAAAACTAAATGGATGGAAAACTAAATGGATGGATATTTCTATGGAAGACGGATGGATGACTTAATGGGCGGAAGGCTGGATAAATAGGACCTAACGGGATGATGAATCTGACAATGCCAATAACAACGACGACGATGATTACAACGACGATGATGATAATGATTAGACGCAGAGGTTTACAACATTGGATCAATTAGTAATAAAAATTTAGTTCAGTGCTAGTCGTCCAACGATGGGAAATCCTAAGGGGAATCCAACGGGGATTTTTCGTCATCATGAAACTTCGATAACTTCGGGAAATACCGATAGACAGCTCGGTCTCTTCTCTCGGCGCAGGCGCCAGGGCAGTGGCAGAATCACCGTATATAAGGATCACTCGCTTCAGCAAGCAGTTATTTCTCAGTTGTAGTAGTATCTTGGTACTACGTGGGCCCGGCTAAGTATTGCGGGCGCCGGGCAGAATTGATAAGATCAGCAACGACGACAGGGTATTATAGTACTAGGTGACAATTGAGAAATGAGTATCGCAAACTAAAACATCGAGAAGAACATGAGAAGATTGTGGAGAAGAGGAACACGATTCAAAGCTGCTTCCGAACGGAACGCATTCTCAGGAAGATCAAAGTAAGTCGTCGGACAATGCAATTAAATCTTAGAACAGATCCCAAATAGCATCTTATTTGAAGTTTCTATGCAGGGCTTTTACTCCCAGGCGGGATAATGCCCCTACTAGTTTTGCAGCCCTGTCTCAGGTCTGGCTGGCCGTCGATTCCTTTGGTACAGAAATCTGGCATATATATGTATGTATGTACGTAGGTACGTAAGTACGTATGTACGTATGTATGTATGTAAGTATGTATGCATGTATGCATGTATGTATGTATGTATGTATATATGTATGCATGTATGTATGAAGACACTTCATATAGCGCCGTTTAAGTACCTCATAAAAGCGCCACAAATGGCTATCTGACGATCTGAACAAGTTCGTTTGAAAATGTTTACTATACATAGCTGATTGCAACAGAACGCATATATAGAGGTCCTGAGTGGCCGAGTGGGTTGGTGCCCGCTCACCACGCCGGCGACCCGGGTTCAATCGGTCGGTTTATCAGAGATTAATTTCTCGGATCTTTACTGCGGGTGGCTCGGTCGCAATATAAACGTGGAGTACAGTACAATACAATACAATACAACACAATACAACTGGGGCGCCGTGGTGTAGGGGTATGTTCGGTGCCTTGCAGCTGGAGGGTTGCGGGTTCGAATCCACCTCAAAAAGCCGCCGCGTAGGGACCCTGGGCAAGTCCTTCACTCGCAATTGCTCATGCGCTTCGGCGTGAAACTCCGATTCAGCGCCCGCGCAGTAGTCGGGAGCGCCTCTGAATGGGAAATCTGGTAGGGCGCTATAACAAGTGTTCAATTACAATTACAATTACAATTACAATTACAATTACAATATGCAATGGAAGATTCATGTACAAGGTGGTTGAGAATGCATGAGAATGCACGTCGGGCTCAAGCTGAAGTGCGGAAGGGCGGCACCTTCATATCACTGCTATTAGGGAGCGCAGCGATCGCCGAACCGTCTGACTTGAGAGTGCAACATAGGCCTACATACATACATACACACGCATGCCGTGCTCCCTGGTGTATGCCGCGTTAGAACCAACAACTGAAGAATTAATTACTTGTTCGCTATTTTTATGCAAGTCCAATGTTTTTCGGTATTTATCAAATTTAACATGTAGGTCCCTACTGTATTTCAAATTTTATTTTATTTCCCTCTTAGATTTGCTCGTCCGACCGTCAATGACAACAGCAACAACATAAAGATCGGTGCAGAAAGACGGTCAACGTAGCACAGGAAGCAGCGAGTCTACGATGGCATTAATTTTAACATCAGCAGTCATGACTTTGGAACATCGCCATCAAAAGAGAATGCGTTCATCAACTTAATTACGTTACAGACAATGTAGCAAATGAACTATTGCAATAAAAATAGTAATAATACGAATAATAAATGCATCTGAATTTTAGATGTATTAAAAACAGTCTTAAATAAAATCACGAGCTGTAAAAATATTTCCTTGCCTAAAAAGAGCGACAATAAAAAGGTCTTAGGAAATGATATTAAGAAATTTTAAAGTATTTCTGAATAATGCCAACTGGTTGAAGATATTATTTTCATGCATGTTTCGATCATGCCTGAAGAAATTGAATTGCCAGTTAGGCCTACATGCTATTTGAAGCCTATTTCTAATTTCTCATTTCGATGTTAAAAGGAGAAACAAAATATTATGTGATGAAGAATAAATACATAAACCATGATAATTGAGTAATACAGTTCGCTTACTGTTAGGCCTACTCAGGGAAATATAGATGACGAGATGTGTGTAACTATAGGGTAATTCAGTTCAAAGTTCTTGCCTAGTCCTTAAATCCAAATTGGGCATTGCTCCTAAATATCTAAGGGATCACATTCGCTCCCCTCTCTCTTCAATTTCTCATCGACCTCTCCGCTCCTTGGTCAGGCATACTCTTTTTGTTCCACGAGTTAGGACCACTATGGCCCAAACTAGGTCTTTTGCCACTATTGGGCCCTCCCAATGGAATGCCCTTCCTTCCTCTCTACGTGTAACCATTCTTTCTGGGTCTCTTCCTACAGCCTTCTCCCTCCCCAAACCTTCTTCTTCTCTAGGGGTTCTCGCACTGGGAGCGCTACTGAAAGGTCACTGCTGTGAGCGGCGCTATATAAATTAACAAATACAATACAATGTAACGTTACTGGTTTATTTATAAACAGTTCTGATTCCAAGCAGTTCTGAGAGGCTTTGTCGTGGACTTTCCAATGACGCACAAATGACCACTGTAGACAGTTTTTGTAGAACTGTTACATGTTTATAGCCACTTCCACCGCTTTGAAGATACCTAAGATGCTATAAAACAATGAGCTATATAATTCTAATTAGCGATTTATATAGCGCAGTAGTTCAATGCACGAGGCATCAACGGCTGGCACAGAAAAATCAAGCCGCAGTTAGGTCAATGGTCAGAAAATCAGTCAGCTGAAACACAGAGGAAGCTTCCGGTGGATAAATCTTAAATTGAGAAAAAATTACACAAAGGACTTAACAGAAAGAACAGACGTAGGAAGATAGTTCCAGAATATAACAACAACAACAACAAAAAACATCCACCTAGAACCGTTCTAGTTTCTGTCTAATCTTATTGACTCGCGTGCATTCCATACGTCTGCTCCCAATGAATGGAATCGACTGCCACTCTCTCATAGCTCACAGTTTCTTCCTTCATTCCTTCAAAAAGCAGCTCGAAACTCACTATTAAATTTTCTCCTTGGCTTTCAAGCACTTGGATATCTAACTGCACCGTCTCCTGGCGGCTGACTATATGCGTCTAAGTTTCACATTTCGGTGTGACTCCGCGCGTTTCAAATTTAATTAATTAATTAATTAATTTATAATGATGATGATGATTATGATGGTGATGATGATGACGATGATGATGATGATGATGATGATGATGATGATAATAATAATAATAATAATAATAATAATAATAATAATAATAATAATAATAATAATAATAATAATCTTATTCAATGACTTCTAAAGCACCTGTTTCACGATGCTGAATGGCCGCTTCACGTAAAATCGCAAGAAAATCCAAGTCCATTCTCTTATTGCTGTCTTCAACTTACCTCGACGACTCTGGTCTTCGCTCAAGCGCGTAACTTTGCACCACAAATTGGTTGTGACCACTCCACTTCTCCTTTTCCCCCTCCTTCCCTCTTGCTTTCCCTTCTCTGGTATACAAACTTGATATGATACTTCCAAGTATGCCACAAGATGAAAGACGTCACCAATTTATGTGACATAGAACCATAGACCTCAGTAAGTAAGCTAACGTGAAGACATCTATCAGCATTGCGATAGTTAAGTATTTCAGCACAGGACCGGCGCATTAGAACATCAGACATCCTTAATCATTTGAGAATTCAAAAGCGCTATATATAGTCGGATACATGCGTAAATATAGACGCATATATTTGATCAGGCCTGTCTCGGGAGCGCCTCTGAGTAGAACCCTTGAAGAGGCGCTATATAAATCTTATGATTGATTGATTGATTGATTGATATATACATACGATGTACATGTACATAAGCCTATATACACAAATACATACATAAACACATGCACAGGGGTCTAAATGCAGGCACACATACACATATGCATACATAGGGCCTACACAGATAAATACAAACAAATGCATAATATATGTACACACTTGAATTCATACATACATACAAAATTACGTGCATACAAATGAATGGATACATGAATAATAGTACAGATGCCTATACACTATGCATATCATCATATGGGTCAATACATACGTACGTACATAGATGCTCACTAGGGTATCTAATTATAGACCTACCTCTGTTTTCCCCTTATTTTCAAAATAGTATTTTATTAAAGAAGTTTAATGTTTACGGTATACGAGGTACTCAGCTGAACTGGTTCGCTAGCTATTTTAAGAATCGCTTGCAGCTTGTTTTGATGTTCCCCAGGGTTCGAATCTGGGTCCCTTCTTGTTCCTCATTTATATAAACGACCTTCCTAATGTTTCATCTATCATGTTTTTATGTTGTTCGCTGATGATACCAATATCTTTTATTCTCGAGGTTCATTGGACACTTTATTTCAAATTGTGAATACTGAGCTAACACGTATTGCAGACTGGTTTTGACCTAACAAGCTTGCACTCAAAATTGATAAAACAGACTACATTCTCTTCAAATCTCGTAGAAAAAGCTGCCCCAAAATCAGCAGCAGGAAAGCCTCTCACATTCTATCTGCTCTCGCTGAATCCAGTCTGTGAGTAGTACTGGCTGGTGGGCTAGCTGTTAATCAGCCCTTCAGCGATCCTTCGAGCAAAGGAAAGATAATCGTGCAGCCCTATAGCAGCAGAGATTCGTGAATCTTTCGATCCGAAGGTTCCTCTTATTATTCACTGGGACGGCAAGATCATGCCAGATGTCACAGGGACAGGACGAGGGTGTGTAAGCGTGTGTTGATCGAGTTCCAATAATAGTATCTGGCAAGGATGTGACCAAGCTATTGGCCATGTCCAAACTCCAGTCCGGGTCAGATGCATGTTTGGCCGAGATCAGAAGTTGGGGATTGGAAGACAAAACGTGTTACTCGCCTTGTGCTTCGACACAAAGGCGAGTAACACGGGTTGCAATGGCTGCGTAGCCTATGCATCAATCTGGAATAAGTAAATGACAAATAACTGACGGTATTTCATTTGATTTTGCCTTATACTTTATGTTTAAGTGTTGAAATTTCGACGCCTGAGAATTATCTTCGCGCATCTCCATTTTTTAAATTCCGAGAAAAACGAAGTAGAAGTTTTGGCACCATTGGACGAAAACATAAGAAATTCAGTGCAATAAAGCTTCACACACAGACGTCCTATTAAAATATCAACATTGCCTAAAGACATTGCATTAAAAAATTAACAATTAGGCCTACAAATGTTTTAAAAATTTGTGATTTACAACGATTGCAAATCATCCGCCTGAAAACAAATGATAAAAAAAGCAAAGACCAATTATTATCGAGTGTAGGCCCTATTCGTTAAAATGTTCATGGCTAGGCCTATAGTATGGATATTTGAAGGAAAAAAATTGTAATTGTCTGGATATGCGACACTATAATCCAGCCAAGCGCACAGTGTTATAGGCCTACTGTTGTGTCTTCTGCGTCCAATCAATGATGAGCTTTCCAACGGCATACAACACGTTACACTGCTACACCATGGAGATACGATAAAAAAATTCTGGAAGCAGAACATAGGCTACGACAGGTAGTTTTCGTTGAATATCTTTAAAACGATCGGTCGTATCTCCTAGTTATTGAAACTGAAGAAAGAAAAGAAAAATTCTGCTACGAATCAACTCTAAACTGCTTTTCGAAAAAAAGTGGAGATACGACAAGATAATTCTCAGGCGAACGATTTGTTTCTTATCTTTGAAAATTACAATGTATCACATTGTTGTTTCAGTGATAATTCTTTCTGGGTTTTACGCAAATACTAAATCTATTCAGATTTTCATCTAATTTCGCAAAACGACAATGTTTCTCAAACAGGAACACAAAAATAACTTGTCCGATAGTAATTTTGGAACTTCAATTTTTAGACACACCCTAACATGCATGCATACATGCATATAATTATGCACTGGACCGAAATGTGAAACTGAAGCAGCTGAGGTATAGCTCGTGATGAGGTTTATCCGGGCGTTACTCTGCGCCCCCTATTTTCTGGAAATGTTGTCGTGGTTAATTGTCCTACGGAAGCACACAACGGCTAATACGCTGGTAGGATACACAGATGACAAATTCTAACACGAAATGTAGTGGTCAGCGCGCTGGACTGTCCATCGAGAGATTGAGGGTTCAAATCCCCACCAGGAAATAAATTTGGTTCGAGATTTCTGCTCCACCTGCATCCCTAGCAAACTCAGCTGCAATGAGTACACAGACTGTACACTGTCAGTGAGACGGCGAGGGAGAGGACTGGCCACCCGCTCTCATATACCGAGGCTAAGAAAATGAAGTCGCTAACACTTCTTACCCATGGCTGCCTCTAAGGGTTCGCTTAAGAGACTGCTCATCTTCTCCTTCTTCTTCCTCCTCCTCCTCCTCTTCCTCTATCTTTTTTCTTCTTGTTCTTCTTGCTCTTGTTCTTTTTCTTCCTTTATATGTGAATGTATATTTAGTAAATGTAAATGTGGATGCATCAATGTACTATATACGTACTTATATATTTATGTGCGCGTGTTCCTATAGAGACCGTTTTGTCTCGACCCTGATATTTTTTCATGGCTGCCATAGAATTTGACCAACACCTTGCCGCATTCCTCCGAGTTTCCTCGATACCTTGTCACTGTGAGAGTGATGACAGAACGTAATAGTCTCCAGTGTTTAGTCCGACATCTTACGTCTGCCATGGCAGTTTACGTCGCCCTCCTCCTTTATACAGGCGTTGGACTGGCACCATCGAAAAACGGCAGAGACGGAGTTCACTATTGAACTGTTGATGATTAGTTAGTTTTAAAATGCTGTGTCGTACCAAAAATGCAACCGATGTCTTGGATATACATCTTTGATGGGAAGGGTTTAAAAGGACATTTTCATGGCACTTAGAGGCATAAAAGACAGCTGCCAAAAGCCGTTCACGTCGGCCGTAGATGGGGTTATAAATTCGCCATCGCCAGTAGCAGCCTACAGCAGCTTCTGCTATGTTTACGACAGGAAAATTTTGGCGTCAGAGTAAACGAGAAATACGGAAATCCCGATAGTTTAAACTGTCGAAATTTCCTGAAGGAAATATCAGACGAGGCTGTTCATGGATGGATGCTTAGATGGATGGATGAACGATAGAAGGAAGGAAGAATGGAAGGAGAATGGATGTAAAATTAGAGAGAAACAAGGAAGGAAGCAAAGAAGGATGGTTAGATGGACAACTGGATGGATTGGTGCAAAGGTGGATGGATGGATGGATGGATGGATGGATGGATAGATATTTGTGTAGAAGATGGATGGATAATTTAATAGGTGGATGGGTGGATGGATAAAGGGACAATGCATCTGACAACGACAATAATATTACAACAAAACACCCAAGCACCACCACATAATCCCTGTTCTCAAATCACTTCATTGGCTAAAAGTCCGTCAGCGCATCAAATATAAAATAATACCTCGTATACCTAAAACGCCCTTCAAACCTTTCAACCCTCTGACATTCGCCAGCTATTCACCATCCTACCGTCCGGGTCTACTCGCTCATCATCATCATACCTTTCTCTATCTCGGCCTCCAGTCTCAGCCTCTCTGAAATTCTGCAACCGCTCCTTAGTCTATTCTGCACCAGCTCTTTGGAACGGACACCCAATTAAAAGATCTCCGCAAGTTTGTTCATCCCCATATATCTCGACGCTTAATATTTAACCTCTCCTCCGCTTGCACTCCGCTACTTTCCACTCACGACTGAAAACCGAACTCTTCAAGCTATCCTGATTCTACTCCTGCGCCACCACACAACCACCATCATCGCCGATTACAACCGTAGCACCATGCTGTCTCCTCGACTTGACCTCCCGGATTCTGACCTGGAACGGACAAAGCAACCTGGCCACTTTGGACTTATTGAAATAACGCCAGTGAGTAAGCTCTCTGACGCGGCTTCTGTGCGGCGCTGAGAAAGTTAGGAGATTCACATTAACATTTACATTTACAATGACAATGATAATGATTAGATTGCAGGCTTTTAAACAGTTAGTTTAAACATTTTAGCTCGGTGCCTGGAAGCCAGTCGTCCAAAGACGGGGGAATCCAAGAGGGCACCGATGGGGATTTTTCGTCGCCATGAACATCGATAACTTCGGAAAATATCCAAGTTTCGATAGACAGCTCCATCTCCTCTCTCTACGCCCGCATCAGGGAAGAGGCAGAAGCACTATATAAGGAACACTCGCTTCAACCTACCGCTTTACTTTTCGTGTTTGTGAAGTCAGTCTGATAATTCTTAGTAGTACCTTAGTACTACAGCGCGCAGATCTAAAACAGCAACGTCTGTTAGTACTAGGAGACAACGACATGCGTAGCGCCAACTAAAACCATAACAACAAGATGAGAAGATTGTGGAGAAGAGGAACACGATTCAAAGCTGCTTCCGGTGGGAACGCATTCTCAAGAAGATCAAAGTAAGTACAACACTGCAGTGTAATCTTAGAGCAGATCCAATGTCGCATGTGTAGGGCTGGCACTCCGAGTGGAGAATGCCCCAACTTGCTTACAGAAGTTGTTTCTGGCCTTGTCTCAAGTCTGTCTGGCCGTCAATTCCTTTGGTACACAAATCGGTCATGTAGGCCTATGTATGTACGCATGTATGTATATATGTATGTATGTATGTATGTATGTCTGTATGTATATGTATGTATGAAGCGCCATTTATTTAGCTCACAAAAGCCGCAAAAGCGCCAACTATGGCTATGTGACTGACCTAAACAAGTGCGTTTTAAGACAGTTTTAAAGTGTATACACAGAGTTGATTGCAACAGAGCGCATAATTATGCAGTGGAAGACTCATGTAGAAGAAAGACGGTCCAATGCTTGAGAATGCACGTCGGGCTCGAGCTGAAGTGCGAAAGGGCGGCACCTGCATTTCTCCACAGCTAATAGGGAGCGCAACGATCGCCGACCCGTTTGACTTGAAATTGTAATGTAATGTAATTGAACACTTATATAGCGCCTCTTCAAGGTATCTACTCAGGAACTGCTACGCAGAGCTTCGTGTTGTATGCCGGATCAGAACCAACGACTGAGAAATTAGTTGGTCTCTCCTCATGCACTGTTATGACCGTAATCACAGTTGCAGTAACCGCTTTTCTTCAGTGACAAAAAGATTATTTGCTCACTCACAGGCTCTTAGTCTAAACACTCACAGGCTCTTAGTCTAAACACTCACAGGCTCTTAGTCTAAACACTCACAGGCTCTTAGTCTAAACACTCACAGGCTCTTAGTCTAAACACTCACAGGCTCTTAGTCTAAACACTCACAGGCTCTTAGTCTAAACACTCACAGGCTCTTAGTCTAAACACTCACAGGCTCTTAGTCTAAACACTCACAGGCTCTTAGTCTAAACACTCACAGGCTCTTAGTCTAAACACTCACAGGCTCTTAGTCTAAACACTCACAGGCTCTTAGTCTAAACACTCACAGGCTCTTAGTCTAAACACTCACAGGCTCTTAGTCTAAACACTCACAGGCTCTTAGTCTAAACACTCACAGGCTCTTAGTCTAAACACTCACAGGCTCTTAGTCTAAAACAGCATACATATAACGCGGAGAGCATGGGTTAGAGCTTCCACTCAGGCGAACCTTGAGCAAGTACTTCACTTGCAGTTGCCTAGCGCCATCCAAAGTCTATCGTATGTGTGGCCGTGTATGCACCTCTGAACTTTGGAGGAAGGGCAATAGCAAGATACAGTTCTATTGAGTTGTTGCACATCCTTTTCGTCGTCGTCGTCGTCGTCGTCGTCGTCGTCGTCATCATCATCATCATCATCATCATCATCATCATCATCATCATCATCATCATCATCATCATCATCATCATCATCATCATCATCATCATCATCATCACTACAGCCACCTACACCAACACCGATACCACCACCACTTCTGCTACAAGTAATTTACTGGCAAGCGGTGCTAATGAAGGACCTCCATTGTTTCCGGTATTGATCAAGTCCAATGCTTTTCAGTATTTTATCAAATTTAACATGTACATGTAGGTCCCTAATGTATTTCAATTTTATTTCCCTCTTAGATTTGCTCGTTCGATCGTCAATAACAACAGCAACAACATAAAGATCGGAACAAGAAGACGATCGACGCAGCACAGGAAGCAGCGGTCAACGATTGCACATAACATCAGCTGCAGTCATGACTTTGGAACATCACCACCAAACGAGAATGCGTTCATGAACTTTTGTTACGTTACATACAATGTAACAAATGAACTATTGCAATAGAAATAGTAATAATAGGAATATTAAATACATCTGAATCTTAGATTAGAGTAAACTCCTTAGACCTTAGACCTTAGTCCTTCCCGTGCAGGACTGCACATCGGGCAACGCAGTTTTTCCACTCTTCGCTGTCAGTAAACTCAGTCTTATATAAATCATGACCGGTAAAATATTTTCTCCCTAGAATACGCGACAGCAAAAACGTTCTTAGGAAACGATATTAAGAAATTTTAAAGCATTTCTGAAGAATGCCAACTGGTTACAGATAATATTTTCATGCATGTTTTACTGATTCCATTGCCTGGAGAAATTGAATTGCAATACATATTTTTGTAATTTCTCATTTCTATGTTAAAAGGAAAGACAAAAATATGTGATACTGAATAAATGCATAACCATGAAAATTCAGTAATGTATTCCTCTTACTATTACGCTGGAAGATATAGATGGCAAGGTATGTGTAACTATGAGGTAATGTAACGCGACTGGTTATTTATTACATAGTTCTTATTCCAAGGGGTGCTCGATAGTGTAGAGGTTAGCGTGCTGGACTATCAATCGAGAGGTCGGGGGTTCAAATTGTCATGGAAGAAATATGGTTCGAGATTTCTGCTCCTATAATAAGTACACTGACCGTACACTGTTGGTGGGAAGATGAGACGGCGAGGGAGAGGACTGACCATCCGCCCTTATATGCCGAGGCTAAGCAAACGAAGTCACTTACACTTCATACCCATGGCTGCCTCAGGGTTGGCTCAGCTTAAGGGATTGCTCTTCTCTTCTTCTTATTCCAAGCAGTTCTGTGAGGTTTGGTCGTGGGCTTTCGGCCGACGCACAGATTACCACTGAGGACGAAATTTTCGTAGAAATATTAGGCCTATATCACCACTTCCAACGCTTTCGAAAGATACCTAAAGGACGCTATAAAACATTCAACTAGGCCTATACTGTATAATTGCAATTAGCAATTTCTATAGCACTGTAGTATAATGCACAAGGCAAGAACCGATGGTACACTAAAACGAAGCCGCAGTGGGGTGATTGACCAGAAAGTCAGTCAGCTGAAGCAGAGAGGAAGCCTCTGGTGGATAAACCAATTGAAAAAGATAAATTTTAAGTGGTGACCAAAATGACGCAAGAGATCGACCAAAACGAACAGTCGTAGGAAGATATAGTTCCAAAATGAAGCAACCGAAAAACTCGTCCACCAAGAACCGTTCTCGTTTCTATCTAATCTTATGGGCTCGCGTGCATTCCAAGCCTCTGCCCCCAAGGAATGGAATCGACTGCCATTCTCTCTCTGCGTAGCTCAAATTCACTTCCTTCCTTCAAATACTGACTATTCTCCTTGGCTTTCACGCACTTGGATAGCTAACTGCATCTTCTCCTAGTAGCTGACTATCCGTGCCTCAGATTCCCATTTCGGTGTGACTATGCGCGAGTTACAAATTCAATTAATTAATTAATAATAATAATAATAATAATAAACAAATAAATCTAAAAAATGATGATGATAACAGTGTGATTCTCCTTACAGATTTTATTTTAGTTATAGTTACAGTTATAGTTAATGGTTTTTTTCATTTTAGTTATAGTTATAGTTATAGTTAGTATTATTTTTAGTTATAGTTATAGTTATAGTTAATGGATTTTTATTTTAGTTAATTTTCGTTACCACTTAGTTACAATAATTAAGGCTATAGGCAAAATTGTGCGTATTAACACGCTGTTTCACAATTTGCTCAGAGCTTTGAAAGCCTTTGAAGCATGCATGGTGCATTCAGCTTCGTGAATTACCGAGTTTCCAAAGTAACTGACAAATTGCATAATAAAAATATCGCATTTTCGATCTCATTTATGTCGAATCGTCCATATTGCACTTCCTATTTTTATTGTTTGCATTAACGAAAATAAAGATGAATTTTCGTTAGTATTATTTTCGTTATAGTTATAGTTATAGTTAATGATATTTTTAGTTATAGTTATAGTTATCGTTAACGAAATCATTTTATTTTCGTTAACGAACATTTTCGTTATCGTTATCGTTAACGAGAATCACACTGGATGATAATAATAATAATCTTATCCAATGACTTGTAAAACGCTGCTTCATAATTCCAAAGGGATCAATGGTCTCTCCATGTGAAATCGCATTTAAAATCAAAACCACTCTCTTCAATAAGGCTGTTTTCAACTTTCTCTGGTTCGCACTCTAGCGCGTAATTTTGCACCACAAGTCGCTGGTGACCAATTCCCTTCTCCTTTTTCCTTTCCCTCTTACCTTCCCTTCTCTGGTATACAAACACGATAAGAGACTTTCAACTACCACAAGGTGAAAGACGTTACAAATTTAGGCCTAAGTAAGTAAGCTAACATCTATCAGCATTGCGATAGTTAGGTATTTCAGCTGCAAGGACCCGCGCATAAGAAACATCAGACATCCATAATCATTTGAGAGAATCAAAAACGCTATATATACAGTCGGACACATACAGTGCGTACATATAGATAGATAGATAGGCCTACATACATACATGCATACGATATACATGCATACGATATACATGCATACGATATACATACATACACAAATACATACATAAACACATACACAGGTGTCTAAATACATGCACACATGCAAACAAAAGAATTCACAAATATATATTATAATTATATACATATATACATAGCCTATACGCAGAGACAGAGATTGAATATCTGAAACAACAAACAGCTCCACGAAGTGGCTACATCTTCATCAACTGCAGCCTTGCTCTTACACGGGCTAGACATTGCTATCTTGTCAGAAAGTAGTCCAGAAACATGGAATAATATCGTACAATATAAGGAAGCCGAAGCTTGTCATCAAATCCCTCAATGCTGCTTCTGAACATTCACTTGCTCTATAAATGAGTGCTTTCAATGAGTTCATAACAAGAAATGAATGTGAAATGCAGAAACTAATTAGGATCATTGAAGATAATCGCAAACGAATCCAGATTCTCTTAGAAGCACCCATTGTCTTCCACATAATTATACTAAATCATCTTCTAAGACTTAGTCAGTTGCATCAGAGGAAAAACATTGAAAAGCGATCACCAGCAACAACTGTTTTTATTTTTGAAGTAGCTGACATGCTTCTGTCATGCACTTAATAATGAATAGAAGTTATCAAATTTCAAAAAGTTATTTGGGGGGGGGCCCTATCCTAGTACATACATACATGCATGCATACTGTTACACATACATATATGCACATATGCATGCACATATTAGTCTATACGTAATTATTATGGAAAATTGTGGTTGAACGCAACCTCGGAAAAACCAAACTTGAAACTGGTGGAATTTTACTAACAAAGTATGCCTACCAGTCTAATCTTATTGTCTGTCAGATGGTCCATAGCAACCGAACAAAACATGAGGTTAGTTCAGGTAAGGCTATGTAAATGTTTAGTTATAATATTTACCGTCTCAACCTGCTTTTACGTCTGGGCTGTTTTTCTCGTTCTCCATGTGTGGCTGTCTGTCTGTCTGTCTGCATGTGCTGCTCGATCGGTATGACTATGTTGGACGAATGGTACGATTATGTATGGCGCTACAGAGGTTACAAAATTACATTGGTGTTACTATAGTTGTAAGAGGTATGGTTCTATGGATTAGATGGATAGCTGGATGGGACGAATGTGTGAGATAGTTAGTTGGATGGGTAGATGGAGAAATGAAATCAAGATCAATTATAGCTGTTGAATAGATAAATAGATAAATGGATGGTGATTCCAACGATGTCAGTGACAACCACGTCGTCACGAAAGAGCTTTATATACTATACCACCGAACTGGAGCTCAAATATTTCAATAAAAAAATGGAAATGGATGGAAATGGACACATGGAAATAATAGAAAAATGGACCATGAAAGTACCTGAAAATTTCAATTCGGTGCCTGTAGGCCCTAAGCTATTATTTCCCAACCAGGGTGTCATGGCGCCTAAGGGTGCTGTGAACGCGTTCAAGGGGTGCCGCGACTGGATGGCAGAACCTAAGAGCTTTCTGCAAAAACTGTGAAAAACTAATACTATAACTACTGACATACTGTAGGCCTATGACTGTTTTTCTAAAACTTAAATAGTGTAGAAATATCGGCCACACTGTGGTTGAATACATGGAACGTTGCTCGTCATTAAAATAATGAACTTAGGCCTAGTGGAAGAAACAAGAGGTGACTGAATGCTTTCTGGTTTGGTTCCTTGCTCTGAAAAAGGTTGGTAACCACTTCTGTGAAAAACCTTATTATGGATACCTTGAAAACCTCGGGAAAACACTTAGTTTCGATAGACAGCTCCGCCTACTCTCGCAGGTCACCGTTTAGGTGCAGTGCTAGAATTAGTATAAAAGGAACATTCGGCTCGTGCTAGATTTAAGTCGATCCTCTCCTACAGTTGTAGTATTAGGACCAGCCTGCACGAAGGGTGATCTCCGACTGTAGGAAGGATTAGGCGACAAAAATGAAGACGAAGAACACGATGAGAAGATTGTGGAGAAAAGGAACACGATTTAAAGGGTTGCTTCCGATCGGAACGCATTCTCAAGAAGATCAAAGTAAGTTTATGAAATCTTAAAATAGACGTGCTACTCATCCCAATGCGAATCTGCTTTGAGATTTTATGCCGAAATAGTGGTTCATTCTGGAATATTACGCGAAATACCTTAGGTTGCCAGGTTTACTTGGGTGGCCAGGTTTACCCCGATTCACCCTACAGTTTAGAAACGAGTTATCTTATAATACAGGCATCCTGTCTTTTGTCTGGCTGGTCACCGACGCTTTACTACACCACTCAAAGCGCTTGATAGTAGGACTACCCTTTGAGCAGGGATGCAAAAACCAAGTTTTTTCCAAGATGAAAGTATTTTGTTATTTTGTTTGTTTTTTGTTTTTGTTTGTATGATTTTCATATTTCGGATCATAAAGCTTATAAAATGGCACGATTACCATTAAAATTACTCAAATGTATAAATAAACCAGAACCGTAAAGAAATTAACAAAGACGACAGAACAATTGCCAAAAGAGTTGAAGAGAAGCAATTTGTGGCATTTATAACTTCTAAATTTCTATAAAAAAACACAACATTTTTTGGTTTTTGCTTTTTCGTGTTTTTAATAAACCAACAAAATCCCAAAACCAGAAAATCAAACCTCTTGCAGGCTTGCAGCCCTGCTTTTGAGGGACACGGATTTCGATTGGTTGAGGGTTTGCCTCGTAAAGCGAAGGAATTCGAGTCTTTCTTGAAACGATTTCTGTGTAGGTACCTGAGCAAGCCCTTCACTCAGAAGTGCTCAGCGCCATCGATTGATGCTCAGTCATTAGACTGTGGCGCTTCATATATGTATAACTGTAGTGCAGGGGCATGTTTTTCGTTCCTGTAGTTAGACCTACTTCTCCTAATCTGCTCGTTGTATGCTTTCTCTTCTAAGCTTCAGTGTTGACTTCCATTGGTTTATTCTAAGGAGGGTCTGTGCTGAATTTCACTTGCAATCATCATCATCATCATCATCATCATCATCATCATCATCATCATCATCATCATCATCATCATCATCATCATCATCATCATCATCATCATCATCATCATCATCATCATCATCATCATCATCATCATCATCATCATCATCATCATCATCATCATCATCATCATCATCATCATCATCATCATCATCATCATCATCATCATCATCATCATCATCATCATCACTAGTCCCAGATACCAAAAATTTCGTGACGATGGGTAAGAATGAATTAACTTTTCATTCTGTGCGCCATCGGTTGATGCCTTGTACAATAGACATTGGCATTATTATAGATGTTACTATTTATAATGTAAATGTAGGTTCCAGTCTTTTCTATAGCGACCGTATGTCCTTGACTAGGCTCACTCTTAAGTGAATTGATCGGGTGAGATCCTTCAACACCGCTGCAACCCGTTTGCATCGTCAAGCCCACTGCTTTGCCGACATTTTACAATTACCAGTTATACTGTATTGCAGCGGCATTGCACCTTATGGTATTTTTACTATATTGCTCCTCTTAGATTTGCTCATCCGATCGCCAATCGCAACAACATCATAAGAATTGGTGCACAAAGAAGATCAACGTAGCAAAGGAAGCAACGAGTCAACGATTGTATGGAACATCAGCATCAAAGACTTGGAAGAACAACACCAGCAAAAAATGCTTTTAAAATTGTTGCCATAGGCAACCTGAGTAATTAACAACTGAACAATTGTAACAGGAGTAACAAAATTGCATCTAATTACATCTGGATTTCTAATGAAATTTGCCTGTCTTAAAATTATATATTTAATGACGTCGAAACATTTAGCTATTTTATCCGATATAAGAAACATAAACAGTTCCAACGAAAGTCAATTCAATATTTCGAAACTATTTTCTCTAAAATGCCTAGGTAAAAATAAAATTCTTCATTAATTTCATTGTCTAAGCAAACCGAGTTATTTAGAGTTTTGATGTTTTAAAAATAAATTACCATTTACTTTGGCTTGTTTTAATCTCAAGTTAGTCAAGAACTTCTCGGACTGACCTCCCCGGATTTTGACCTAACACGAAACGGACCAATCAACCTGACTATTGCGGACTTGATTTGATATAGCGCTGGTGGTAAACTGGTCCCTCTTACGTGGCTTTGGTGTGACCTTG
Organism: Aporrectodea caliginosa; assembly: GCA_020284085.1. Taxonomy (NCBI): domain Eukaryota; kingdom Metazoa; phylum Annelida; class Clitellata; order Crassiclitellata; family Lumbricidae; genus Aporrectodea; species Aporrectodea caliginosa. The sequence goes on along the minus strand of JACEVL010000496.1, from coordinate 218,285 downwards.
AGAAAGTTCGAAGCTTCACATCTACAGTTACATTACAACAGCAAAATACTCACGATTGGTGGCTGATATACTTCCAGTTACTACTACTATTCAGACAGCGGGTTGGTGGAGTCAGGTTGTAGGTGAGGGATAAGATATGGTAATTATTCATTAATTGCACATTCTTTGTTATTAACAATGGTTCTGGAGTGCTTGGCAATGGACTGGAAGGGTCTTTCAACCATGGCACACAAACATTATCAAACACAAAATGTGTTGATGAATGGTAGATAACAATGAACCCGAGCCTTAAAGAGGAAGTAAAGACGATTCATGTATGGATATTCAGATACATACATATATTTTAATTAGTAGCTTCTATCGCGCCGGTGTCTAAGGTACATGATTGTACAAGTCATCAAGCGATGGCTTATCAAACCCAGCCGTTATCAGTTCAATATCCAGAAGGTAGAGAGAAAATTAAAAGCGTCATAAGTACGTAGAGATACATATATACATACATACATACATACATACATACATACATACATACATACATACATACATACATACATACACACATACATACATACATACATACCAGCATACAAACATATATGCATAGGCCTACATAAATACACATATACATGCATACATACATACACACATGCATCACATACATAAACACAAACAAACGCATACATATGTACATACATGCATTCGTACATACATACCTGCATTCAAATGAATGGATTATGAAAAACTACTGTATAGGCCTATACAATATGCATATGGGTTAATACACACGTATGTACATAGATGCATGCACACATGCAGATATGCACACATACATCGACCGTAATATAATGGGAAATGGTGGTTGAACGACATCCTCGGAAAACCCGGACCATGAAACTGGTGGAATTTTACTAAGAAAATACCAGTGGAATTGTCAGCCGTCTGTCTGACGGTCCATAGCAACCGAACAAAAGAATCAGGTTAGGTCAGGTAAGGACATGTAAATGTTTTGCTGTAATATTTACCAGCTCAAACTGCTTATACGTCTGGGCTCTCTGTCTGTCTGTCTGTTTCTCTCTCTCGTCTCTCTGTCTTCCTCTGTCTCTCTCTCTCTGTGTCTATCTCTCTGTCTCTCTCTCTGTCTCTGTCTCTGTCTTTCTCTCGCTCTCTCTCTCTCTCTCTGTCTCTGTCTCCGTCTCTCCCTCTGTCTGTCTATCTCTCTGCCTCTCTCTCCCTCTGTCTGTCTGTCTGTCTATCTCTCTGCCTCTCTCTGTCTCTCCCTCTGTCTGTCTGTCTATCTCTCTGCTTCTCTTTTTCTCTCGGTGTGCTGTCTTCCTGCTTGTGTTGCTCGACTGACCCGCTCGGTTGACTGTATGTTTGACGAATGACACGCTTAAGTATGGCGCTACAGAAGTTGCAAAATTACATTGGTGTTACTATTATAGTGTCAGAGGCACGGTTCTGTTGTTGGCACAGTGTATTGGATGATAATGACGATTATGATGTGGTGCAAGCACTTCACACACTAGACCACTGAACCCAAGCGAATTTGTTTTTGGCAAAATCGACCATGAAATCTAATTTGAAAATATTATTTAGTGCGTGGAAGCCCTTCACAAAAGGACGGAAAATTTCAAAGAGGCGCCCTTGGGGATTTTTTGACGTTATAAAACCTCTAAAACCTCGGGTAAAACCGTAGTTTCGATAGATTGCTCCGCCTATTCTCCCAGGCCACGTTTAGTTCGGCGGCAGAATTACTATAAAAGGAACGTACGCTTCTGCATAATCTCAGCTTGTAGCATTGAATACGTAGTAGTAGCTTAATACTGAAAGGGCGATAAACAACGACAGCCCGTAGTATTAGGCGACAAGAAAGATGTGCATCATCAACTAAAACACCAAGAACAACATGAGAAGATCGTGGAGAAAAGGAGCACGTTTCAAAGAGCTGCTTCGATCGGAACGCATTCTACAGAAGATACATGCGTAAGTCTGACAAATGCAACGAATTGCTAGAAGGTAGGCTTCTAGCAATGTAATGTAAATCTTCGAAAATTTCTCAGCGCCCACAAAAGTCACGTCAGAGAGACCAGCTTATACACCGGCGCTATATCAAATCAGGTCCGCAATAGCCAAACTCCTCTGTCCGTTGCGGTGCCAGGTCAAAAATCAAACATAAAAAATCCGGTGAGGTCAATTCGCTTAAATCCCTATTCGAATGACTGTGTTTTAGATTCCAGTGTGCTTTTGAACCAGCTTAGTTAGGCCTACGTGAGTTTATGTCATGCATCTCGGGTTTGGCTATTCACGGAATCGATTTGCTACAAACTCGTGGCGAATAATTGTTGGTTCCCTTCTCATGTACTTTGACGATGAGGCCATACTTTAAAGCGCAATTGCAAAAAACATTTGGGCTTCTACCCTTTCGGGTCCATTACAATAAGCAGTGATGCATCTTTTGGCTTCTTTGTGACTAGATATTTCTTTCGATCTAATCTTGAAACCTACCTCTTCCATTCTGTTCATGATTGATGCTTTTGTTCCAAACCTTCAAGAGACTTCAACGGTTTTAAGCATAAGGAGGAGCTGTACTAAATTTCACTTGCCAATATCACCCTTCCATGATCATAATCATTCATCAGCTATTTTTGGCGATGAAGAGAATTCATGATTTCTATTCATTTGATTCATTTTCAATTTTTCAAGTCCATTATTATTCTGATATTTTACAAATTTCAAGTCCATTATATTTATGATATTTTACCAAATTTCAAGTCCATTATTTTTCTGATATTTTACAAATTTCAAGTCCATTATTTTTCTGATATTTTACAAATTTTAGTTGTATTGTATTGCAGCAGTATTGTATTGCATTGTGTTATATTGTTCCTCTTAGATTTGATCGTCCAATCGTCAATAATTACAACAACATCATAAGAATTAGTGCACGAAGAAGATCAACGTAGCACAGGAAGCAGCTGGTCAAAGATTGCACATAACATCAGCAGGAACGATTTGGAAGACCAATGCCAAAAGAATGCGTTTAAAACTATTGTTACGCAACAGACAATGTAACAGAACAATTGCAATAGGAGTAGGCCTAGGTCTAATTATTACACCTAATCACATCAAAAGTTTTAGTGAAATTTTTCTGGAATAAGATTCGGTCTTTATCGTTTTCGGCGATGTTACCTTTTCTTATCTTACATAAAGGAGATCTGAAAAAGTTCTCACCAAGCGGAATTCAAAATTTCGAAACTAGGCCCCTATTTACTGTAAAATACTTAGCTAAAGTTTAAATTCTTTACTAATTTGTTTTTGTCTATGCAATTCACGTTATTTACATTGTTCATTGGACGCTAAAAGAAATAAATTTAGGTTTTTATTTGTTACTCTCGAAGCATACTTGCTGAGCAGCAAGTCATTGACAATAATGTGATATTTAATTAAAAAAAATAACTCATGACTATTGACTACTATGCTCTGGTTACTGCTGTTCAGAAAGAGGATTGGAGGGCAATATAAATGAAGTAAGGTGTGGTAATTATTCATTTATTACACGACTCTTGTTAACAACGGTTCTTAAAGGCTCGGTCTTTCAACCGTGGCACAAACATAGACAAACACAAAATTTGGTGAAGACTGCTAAATGGCCGCCATGTTACAGAGCGTTAAGAGGAGGCAAAGGCGCTATATAGATATTCCTATGCATGTACACACACACATACATACATTACATGCACTCAGGCATACACACATACACAAGTATGCATACATACAAATATTCACGCTTTCTTTCGGAGTGCGATCTGTGTGCTCACTGACACCTATTTCGACTGGTTCTAACTCCCATTGAAGTTGGACCCTCATTTACTGCATACATTTCGGTTCTGTTTCTATAGGTCTTCCACCCACTGTTTTAAGTGATAACGACCCCAAAGCACCATATCAGGAATTCCTACCGCGAACCATTTTTCAATCTTCCTCGTCCTAGAGACCTAGACGAAATCCGCCTTAGCAGCTGCTTCTGCCTCTTTCTCTCCCTCATCTCCTGCTACCCACACATGGACTACACTTGGTATCTCTGGACAACCCCTCTGACGTGATGCAGCACTCGTAGATAAGCTGGTGCCCTGCTCTTAACATATGAATAGCTCTTAAGAAAATTGACACAAGCATTACGATTACATTTAGTAAGCATCCAATTTTCCCCGTTTTATTTGTTTTCAGAAAAGCTTAAGAATTCGATTTTATTTGCATCTTAGAGTCCAGTGAAGCCAACAGAAATGTCGATACGTTAAGTAGGAGTAGTTGGGTCGTTTTTGTACCTAGATAATAAGTAAGTAAGTAAGTATATTCTTAATTAAACCAATTGCATATCCTCACTCAATGCGCTTCTGAATAGCTCTGCTGTGAGAAGCGCTTTACAAATATTCATATTAGATTAGATTAGATTAGATAAATATATTTATATTCGTTTATTATCAATCCAGTTGTGAAACCGCCACCAAGTACAAGTAATCATAGAAAGGAGATTATAATAGGAAGAATCTGATGTTAATTGTTTTATAGAACCAGTCAGTTGCGCCTATAAGGGATTGCTATAGCTAGCTGATCTCGTGCTTAGAGAACCGTGATTATGCGATTGGGAAAATGCATTTATAAAATTCAAACAAAATCAAATAACAAACGTGTTTATTACCTTTGATAGAAAACGATGCCGAAAAGATACAATGCCAAAATTACTTTGTCTTGTAAAAAAAACTCTTTCTAAAAGCCTGCACTATTTTCATACAATAAGAATCCGTAAAAGCGGTTAAGAAAAATGCCGACAAAGACAGCGTTCAGGAGAGTTGATGATTCTATCCCATTAAATCGTTGTCGTTCTGGGGTTTGAACTGAGGCAGCACAGCGGAGGGACTTCTTCTTGGATAAGTTCTGACTTCTGCAATACAGTAACAGATAGAAACCTTTGTTAGATTGAGGAAAACATTCTTCATTACGATTATATATCGGATTTAGGATAATAATGTGGATGTTAGAATAAAAATTATTTGTCTTGATCAGCTCGATGGATGCTGTATGTTTATTACCATGTCTGTTCACCAAAATGCGGATTAGCAATTGGTCAAAATTGTTAAAGAATATTCTTATCTTGTATCTTCTCTAAGATAACTTATATATAAGGTAGGTTATATAATCTTATTTGTTATTGTAATTGAACATTTACATAGCGCCACTCAAGGTGCACAACAAATCAATAAGTCTGCGATAGTCTATATGATGTTATTACTGTGATTAAGAACAGAAGTTTTTGGTTAGCAAAACATAGATAACTAGAAGATAGGAATAAGATTTATAGGAATGGAATCACACTACGGCAATTACATTATCTTTCGTACTTAATCTAATCAAATCTCAACTGATTTAAACTGAACTAATCATTTTACTGTAATTTAATGCCACTTTTTACGCAATCGCTGTAACTCTCAATTAGGCTTAGTATTTGTCGATTGTTGCTTTGAAAGGACCTCAGTCTACAATCCCTGAGTTTAAACACTTCTAGTTTGCTTTGAAAATAAACATACATAGTATTACATACACATAAACATACATAAAAAACATACATACATATTATTCACACATATTTAAATGCATGCACACATACATACGTGCATAGTTGCATACATACATACATACATACATACATGTATGCATACATACATGCATCATATACATACATACAAACAAGTAAATAGATTCATACTTGCGTACACATACATACATACAGACATAAACCTACTTATACATACATACATACATACATACACAATTACACATTGCGCCTCTGATTGGTGTTCACCGTGAGAGGCGCTTTCTAAATTTATAAGTACAATACAATACATTGAATACAATACATACATACCTACACACATACCTACATGCATACATACATACGTACATACATACATACATACATACATAGTTCAAGCCACATTGGGATATATTTTATGAAGACCCACCGTCCTCTTCGCCGCCATAGCCGTCCGTGACTCTGAGATTGAACGGGAGCGAATTCGTCGTCTGAAGGATTTTGCGATGAGCGAAGTCGATGGCTTTCTTCACCAGACAATCAGCGACGACATCCATGGCGTCGTGTTCGGCACCTCGCAATTCCGAACCGGACTGGAAGCTGCTTCCACCTGAGTCCACATCGGAGCTCTGTTCTTGCCCTGGAAAGGTACCCCAGGATGACTCATCAGATATGGAATGGAAACTGGCGTCCGGAATATCAGGAACATCGTGAGTTGAAAGAATCTCGGTGCCTCGAACATTGTGAGCTGAACATTCCTGGTTGTCTGGAACATCCTCAACTGAAATGTCCTGACTCTCAGCTCCTCCAGCGACTTCCAAACAACGCTGGACATCCTCGACTAAGGTACTGTCGAGGACTGGAGTTCTCGGAACATCGAACGGCTCCGTTAAATCTTTCGAAGGACTGCCCGTGGCAATCTTCGAGGCCCACAGCCCTTCTGAGTCCATGAAGTCAGGGCTGTCACTCGGACACGGATCAAGTGGAATGTCATCTGAGAACGGACTGAAAACCGGAGTGAAGTAGAGAGACTCGATTGAGGAATCATTCGTACGAATCTGCTTGTCGAATTCCGGGGGCAGCTCGCCAGGTAGGAAAACATTGTCGGAAGTGAGTTCTTTCTCGCTTTCGCCCGGCTCTGGGCAAACTGATACTTGTTTAACTTGTCTAACGACTGTACAATGTCCAGCCAGTGCCTGCTGGTAATACTTTTCCAAAGCAGTGGCCGTTTTGCGTATAATGTCTTCACATTCTTTGGATCCCTTTGCGAACTGATTCTCAAATCTATTGGGACTACAGTCAGTGAACCAGTCGTCTGCAAACGGCGATGGTGGTCGATCCATGAAATAAAATCGATCAGTGAACTGTTCAAAGTGTTGTTCGCTGCACAATTCCTTCTTCTCTTCATCTTTCGACTCTTCCTTGTCATCCTTTTCCTTCTCTGTCTTCTCTTCTGCTTTCGACAGTTCTTCGTCGTTCTTTTCCTTTTCATTCTCCGCTTCCTTTTTCTCTTCTTTTTTTCGATTCTTCCTCGTTATCCTTTTCCTTCTCCATTTTCTCTTCTTCTTTCGCCTCTATCCTCGTTCTCCTTTTCCTTTTCTATATCGTCTCCTTCTCTCGACTCTTCCTCATTATTATTTCCCTTCTCTCTCTCCTCCTCCTCGTCTCCCTTTGAGTCTTCCTCAAAGGCGTCATCCTCGATCACATAATCCATGCAAACATCGGAGAAGGTGAAATTCCTGCCCTGAAGAATGCTCTGAAATTCTGGATCTCTGGCAATTATTTCCTTCAGACGTTGTTCGTTTTTTTCCATCTCCTCCGCAAAGTCAAGATACCAGTCGTCCTCGAAGGGCAGGGAGTCGCTTCCTGCAAGACAATTGAGGCTTGGCTCAGCCCGTTCTGGTGGGGTAGCTCCAACCACACTCTTCTCACAGCTGCTTGATGACTGACTCCAGTCTATGGTCTTGTCGTCGCTCGTCAAACCCTTCTTCAAATCGTCAACAACACGCTGCCTGGAAACTGCGGAACAAGCTTCAACCGCAACCTTGCCACTGAAGGTGTCAGCGAAGGGAGACGGCGCAAAGTTCGTTCCCTGTAGGATGCACTTCTCCCCCGAATCGGAGTCAGTCAGCGAATAGTTCCCAAAGCTTTCGCTGATGGAGGATTCCGATGGATCGGCCTCCGGTCCAGAATACGATCCGGATGACTTGATCGGAGATTTGCATCTGTCGACGCAGTGAATCGTGAAGCCAGCCGTCCCGTAGCGCGTGACCTGTTCAACACATTCGTAGGTAGTTCCTTCGGCAATCCTCGGTCTGATGTTTTCGGAGATGTGCGCCAACAGACCGGTCGATTCCTCTTCCGTCTGAGCCTCCGATTCTATCATGAACGAGTTCGGTTTTCCGTTTCTCGCAGTCGCGCTACAAAACCAGGCTTCCAGACACGGATGCAGGATGCTCTCCGGTCCAGGTAGCTGCAGACTTTCTGCTTCAGTGGAGCGTGACCCTGCCTGGTGGGGAGACCCACACGCGGGACTACTCCCAACATCTGAAGGCACGGATCTGTCCGTGGCGAGGACACGGTCTAAGGTATTATACGGAGTACAGCGTCCTGCAAGTTCACCGCTATGTTCTGCGCGTTTGGATTCACAGCGAGGATTCAGTTGGGTCGCAGTGTTGACATCACAGAGATGTTTATGACTACCACTGTCGTTCGGCACACGGCTATCACTCTTCTCAGCAAACGAAACAGCAGAAACATATGGAACCCTGCCAGGTATATGTATTTCGTAGGGACTCTGCGTTTCCTCTGATGCCTGTTTTTCGCAGGTATTTATAACAAAGCACGATCGGTAATCAGAAGGAAGTTGGTTGTTTGCGGAAAAATCGAAGTAGTTTCCCATGGGCAATATTGCGCGGGGAAGATTCTGATTATCATCAGCTGCCTGTTCAGTAGTTTCGTCCACTGTCACCGTGACGTCGTAATCTCCCTCGTAATTAACGATTCCCTTCAGCACACACTTGGGAACACGAAACACCTTCTCTCCGGGATAACTGTACTCGTCAGAGATGTCTGCTGACTCTTGATCTTCAGTTTCCAAGATGCCTTGAGCAAACTCTAAACCTGGAAGATTATATTGACTTCGTTCACTCTGAAGGCTATAAAAGTCATCGCTTTCTATGCCAAAGTCTGCAGTAAAACTACTTTTAGGAGTTTTATCCCAGTCCAGTTTTGGAAAGCTGGAAGTCAACTGCGGTCGGAACACTACGCTGGATTCATTATCTTCCACAACCTCCAGTGAGTCTTCCGCCGCCTGAGTAGAATCCTTGAGATCCCGTATCAACCTTTTATCTTCACCTTCGTCGCTTTCTTCCTCTATGCTGCTCAGCCAAACGTTCTGGTCCGTGGCGGAAAATCTGTCTTCTCTGAAGCCCTCTGAATCAGCTGGTGGCAACGTTGACTGACTCTCCCCAGATCCACCGCAGACTTTCCATTTCTCTTCGAAGGGCTTCACATGTGAACAGGATGCTGTCCAGTTCATCGGTTGCTCGATCTGGTATCCGCCTTCCGTTTGAACATGAAATACTTTCAACGCTGGATCGCTGGTTACTTCCATCCTCTCAGAAACTGGATTTATGTCCATGAATTTCTTGTACAAACTGCTCGATGTATTCTCTACTGGCGTTCCTACTGCGACGTCTTCCCTCTGGTTTATTAATAAATCGCATGAGTTACTAGTAAAAGTAACATCTGGATCATTGTTGGTCGACTCTGATTCATCCAGGAAACAGTACTCTCCGGAATCGATGTAGAAAGTCTTTGGCGGAGGTGGGGATTCGCACAGGGTAGCGTACGTTTGAGTTACGAAGTGGGGGCAGTTGGAAAACCAAGGACGAAAGAACTTCAGGTTTTCCTCAGATTTCTTTTCATTTATTGGAGTGGTGTTAACATTATCTTGTTCGTCTTCGTAAGAGCCGTTTCCTTCACGTGTGCTTCCTTTTTCTTCTGGTATATCAGCTGACTCAGTTAATATCTTGTCAAAGTCTTCCTTCTCTTTAGTTGATTCAGTCAACGTCGGGTCATTTTCTCCCTGGGATGAATAATGGTCATCTTCGAAATAAAACGGGTTTAAGGGAGTGCAAGGCTTCTTTGTTTCGGTATTTTCACTGTAAGTCCGACGACACGTCGGTGCTTCTCCGAATGTTTCGGTCCCAACTGCACCATCGGGCCAGCTCCAGAGCGGATAAGCACCTGGATATTCAATCCCAGCTGGGTCATCACACTGTTCCAAGACATCGGTGGAGAGGTCTTCCTCTGGTATCACAGGCAGTTCCTGCGAATAGGCCTCATCGAAGTACACGTCTGACCCGTCCCTCTCCCTGTCAGGACCAAGAACAATCGACTGCGAATAGTACTCCAAGCAACTCTGAGTCACTCCTCTTATTTCCGGAAGATCAGCAAAATCCAGAGTTGTTTCGTTGTTGCTGTTCAAGTTTTCGTCAGGTACTTCCGGCAGCGAGGAGTAGGTCAGCTCATCCGCCTCGAAGTATGGAATGAGATCGTTGAGTGATTTCCTGTTGATGGGAGTGCCCACAGAGTCTTGTTTTCTTCTGGTTTCACGAACGAAATACTGATAGGCCTTAAAATGGCGTTCATCACAAGGGAATAGCTCCATAACGGCAACGTCTGAGGCTCTGCTTTCTGCTAAAGTTACAACGTTCTGAGTATCGGCTCCTGCGTACGAGGAACAATCATCGAGAGTTATCAGATTTGTGTCAATCCCTGAAAGATCAGATCGATTTTCATTGATGACATGAGCAATTAGATTCGCGTCATCAATTGAATGAGCAATTAAATTCCTGCCTTTGATTTCTGCAGACGTCATAACGTTCTGAGAATCGGCGACTGCATACGAAGAGTATTCATCGCTTGCTGTTTGACTGATCTCTTTCACAGTGGCATCAAATTCAGATTCAGAACTTAGGTGTGAAAGAGTAGTTAACTTTCTGCCTTTGTTTTCTGCTGAAGTTACAACGCTCTCAGTATCAGCTGTTGCGTACGATGAGCATTCATCCAAATCTATCAAGCTGGTATCATCAAATGAATGACCTGCTAGATTCTCATTGACATCCTGTGTAGTCATGGTTGTCTCATCAACTAAACTAGCAAATAAATTCCTGCCTTTAGTTTCTGCTGAAGTTACAACGTTCTGAGTAACGGCTGATCCATACGACGAACAATGATCCAGAGTTATCAGACTTGGGTCATTGTCTGAAAGACGGAATAGATCATACATAGCATATTGTTTGATGAGACGAATGTCGTCGGTTGAACTAGCATCCAGAATTCTGGTTTCTTCCGAAGTTACAGGATCATGAGTGTCGGCTAATGCGTATGAAGAACATCCATCTATCAGACTTCCCTCGTTAACTGGTTGGTGATCAGTTATGTCTTCAGGAACTTCCCGAGTAATGAGACTTGTGTCGTCATATGACTTTCCAAAGGCAGTCAGAAGCATCAGACTTGCGTCATCGTCTGAGTAACCTATTGAACTCCCAAAAACATCTGAAGTTATCGTGTCACTTAATGGATGGTCAGTAAAGTTTCCAGTAGCATCAAAGCTTATCAGGCATGCGTCTTCATCACCCGAACGATCATCTGGACTCCAGCCTGCATCGGTTCCTGATTCCTCTCTTTCAACCAAACTCTGCTCCTGGCTACCAACCGTATCTGCAGAGTTTAACTGCATGCAATCTTCATTGCTTACATCTGTATCTGTGAAATCGTAAGGTAAATCGACGTCATCATTGCCATCCATTGGCGAGTACACCTCATCTTTTTCAGCAACAGCAGGCTCGGGAAATACGTCACTAATGTCAGCAGAGGGAAACACTGAAAAAGAGTCCATCTCGAAATCAGAAACTTCCTCGACCTGTTCCTCCACGCCTTTGTATATCGGACTCGGATCATCACCTACTTTTCTCCCAGTTATCCAATCCTTGATTACACGCGTCAGACAATTTTCCGACCTGCCTGTTATTTCTGGAGTAGCCACGTCAACACATATTTCGGAGGCCAATGCGGTCTTTATAAAGGGCTTCCCATCAAAGTCTTCGCACAAGACGAATTTCTGGGTAAGCTCACCCTTTCCAATATCGCCTTGAGCATTGCACTCGAGATTTTTGGTTTCTGTCAGGTGACAGCATTGATCCGGTTCATCAGAAGAGCTTGCGTTCGCCAAGAGATCAGTTTGAAATGAAGGCTGAGGGTTTAATTCTGCTTTTGCTTGTGATGGAGACTCATTTTCCTTCACGATTTCTGCCACGGAAGAATCAATTGCGTGTTTAGAGACGAGCCATTCTTCATCAGAATCTGACGGAGGAGCTTCGAGATTCAAGTTGCTAACAGCTTCCGTGGTTGGATTCAAAGTTATACGCCGATCAGAAATCTCAATTCTACCGTACTGTTTATTCTCTTCACCGCAGACGTAGAGTTCAGCCTTTGTCGTTGTTACTCCGAAGAGCCTGACCTTTCTGCTTTCGTCAACAAGGTTAAAGGTCTTCAGGGTCACGGGTTCATCTCCTCCACTTGACCTTTCTTGGGAGGATTCATCCCCAATATACCGAGTTGCACCTGATGCTTGTGAAGCATTTTCGTTACTGCCGCAACTAAGGCGGGCAGGCTCAAAATTAAGATCACCTTCGCGTCTTAATTTGACCTCATTCTTTCTTACAGACCCGGAAATGTTTTCACAAATACGTGCAAGTGTGTCAGGGTTCAAGACTTCCTCTTGCTTTGAGTGGGAATTGCTATACAACAAAGTCTTCTTGTCATTCGTCTTCGGCGTTTCCACATTTAAGTCAAAAGCATGTCCTGTTGGCAAGGCAGCTTTTGCTTTTGACGCCGCAGTATCCTGACCTGCGAAGTCTACCATCTCTCCTGGTATGCTTTTTACTCGTTCATCATCCACTTTCGACGAGACTCTCGTACATACTGGAACGTGGTCTGCAATTTCGGAAAACTTTCTCTTTCCGGATAACTTTTCCAGCTCTCGTCCAAGGTCTTTTTGCTCGCAAGACGTGCAGAAAACAACTTTCACCTCGTCTCGGACGTCATTTACCGCTTCGACGGTCAGTAAACTGGTGTCGGAAGCCGACTTTTCTGGGATGCCTGTCGCCTCGTGGGTTCTGCTGCTCAGAAACTTTTGCCACATACTGACTGGGTTTGATTCCTGGAAAGGGAGAAGCTCGGTGTGCTTCACAGCTTCCTTTGAGTCGTACATTGCCTGTTCAAGGCCAATCACTGCAACACAAATGTGTAGTAGAATTCAACTATAAATCGTAATCGTAAACTCCAGACTTCTAAAGCGACACTCGAAAGCCAAGTGCGGGGCACCAGCTTATTCACGAGTCATTGGGGTTGTCCTAAAAGGTAGTCTGAAGGAGGTCCGAGTCATGTTGCGGTCAGAGGGGGCAGAGTAGCTGTTAAGGTGGGTGTCGTTTAGGTCGAGAATTGGAAGGTGGAGGATCAGAGGAACCCTTGAAGTGGTGAGAGTTCAGTTTTGAGAGGAAATCGCCCATTCTGTCCAACCTCCGATAACCTCTAAGTAGGCTCTAACGTGCTTAGATGTCATGTACCATGCAACATACTACAACTGCTTAGTTGCGCGCGCAATTACTTATTTATACACATCGACAGTGTGGCATAAACATTACGTGGTTGACGGCGTTTCCAGACCTGTGGAGAGTAGCAAAGTCTACGGGGAAAGTGCTTCACAGTATTATACCGCCATACGATATCTATCAAAGGTAGTCCACGAGTTGGGATAAAGTTCCTTTTTTTCTTAGTTTGCATCACAGGTTGATGACGATGATGATGGTAGTGATGAATATGATACTTTTATTTTGATCGCTACCATTATTATTAGCATTGTTAAGAACAACATAGCAGTCATTTCTCGACCCTCTCCTAACTTATTTCGTGCAGTTCTTAAATAATACACATTGGGGTGCCAGGATCAGTTAATGTAATTGCAATGCTAAATGTAATTGAACACTTATAATAGCGCAACTTCAAGAGTAAACAAACCAGGAGCTGATTATTATAACAACTATTACTAATCTTTATTAGTAGTAATAATAACAAATCCTTAATCGAATCTAATGACTTTTATGGCGCCCTTAACATGATGCACAAGGAATCAGCGACTGTAGTCTTAAGTGAAATAATTACTTAGAAGGAAAGGGAAATTTTTAATCAATACAATAATCGGATTGTATTAGACAATTGTAATGCTTTGGAGATTTCTCAGCGATTGTAGTCTTAAGTGAAATAATTACTTAGAAGGAAAGGGAAATTTTTAATCAATACAATAATCGGATTGTATTAGACAATTGTAATGCTTTGGAGATTTCTCAGCGATTGTAGTCTTAAGTGAAATAATTACTTAGAAGGAAAGGGAAATTTTTAATCAATACAATAATCGGATTGTATTATACAATTGTATTGCTTTGGAGATTTCTCTTTCCTTGAACTAGCTTCGGGTATCATAATCGTATACTTCAAATTGCAAAAGTTTAAATCTAAAGCTAAGCGCAGAGCACCACCTTATTTAGGAGCGCTGCGTCATGTTAGAGGTGTTGTCCAGAGATGGTCAAGGGAAGATCAGAGTCCGGTTGCCGGAGAGATCCGAGGTAGGAGGCATAGGAGCTGGTTAGGAGGGTTTCGTTGAGGAGGGGAAAGCTTGGAGGGCGCAAAGGATTCAAATGTATTGTATTTATAAAGTTATATTGCGCCCCGCGCAGTGCACAGCAATCAGAGGCACTCTCAATGTGAGAGACGCAGAGAAAAGAAAGAGGTCTTGAGACAACGAAAAGAGGCACCTGTCCCAGCAGTTAATAAACAGGAACGTGTCAAAGGAGGGAGCTGGTTCCATAATGCAGGGCCAATGAAGGCAAAGGCTCGAGATTTAGCCATAGCAGTCCTCGCTCGTGGGACACAGAGGTCATGCCGGTCAAGTGCGCGTAGCGGGCGAAGAGAAGTGGCTCAGGTCGGCAGGTGGATGAGGTCACGTAGATACTTCGGAGTTCGGCCAGTATTAGTATTAGTTTTAGTACTATCAGTCAGTATTAATAATTCAATGGATTAGGTCAGTGGTTCTTAACCTTTTCAAGGGAGCCGAACCCCAAGAGAAATCCACGACCACTCACCGAACCCCTCAAGTTTGAACAATAATTTTTTAACTAATTATGGGAACAAATGGAAATAAAAAATTGTACCAAAATGTGATACAATATTAATACATTCAGTACATGAACTACTAACAGTTAACTATTTTATTAAATAAGAGTCGAAAAATAAAAATAAAAGAGCAAATGATTTTTCACTCAAACTCACTGACCCTGAATATGTATATATTTCAGAGGACCTCTGCGGAACCTCTGGCACTGGCTCACAGGGGTTCGGTCGAACACTGGTTAAGAAACACCAGTGGATTAGGTTATGCATTCACGAAGAGATGGGATTTCAATTCGGAGTGGAAAGCCTGTGGAGTGATAAATAGAGGCAGGTAATGGCAGTATTGATGGAATCGTTAACCCGAAATTCTAAGATTTTCAAGCTTACCAGTGTATTTTTCGTCGTAGACGCCCCATTCTGAGAACAAGATGAAGAAAGCGTTTTTCGTCGGTTGTCCCAAGAGTTTGTTCATGAAGGGCAGAGGCTCCCAGACGACGATCGTACAATTCAGACAGTCATCCTCGATCGTAGCCACCATCTTAAACTCCGTTCTGTCTCTCGAATTATTTGCGTCTATCCAGGTCCAGAAGAGACCTGAAGTGCCAGAAAATGTCTGATTACTTTAATTGCTAAGAGGTTGATAATCTTAGACACTAAATAGACAGATACGTAATGAAAATATAATTTCAAGAGTTTTTAAGAGATCTGCTTGCAACTGGGAAAAGGAAAGGATGTCCGATACTAAATCGTCTAATCCAATAATTAGACGACTTTTAATACATGAAAAAATGTAAGGCACCACCACCACTAACACCACCACCACCACTACCACCACTAACACCACCACTACCACCACAACCACCACCACAACCACAGTCACCATAACCACCATCACGGTTACACGGATCATGCGGTTATGTGTTCGACCTTGGCAAACGTGTCTCTGTCACCAAATATTCCGTATAATTTGGTAACGGTGTAAACTTGAAAGTAAAAGACAAATCCGTCGATGCACTGGCCCCTGTCCAGGACTATGGGATAAGCCCATTGCCGACTCAAGGGTCTATGAGTCCAGAAGCTTTGCCTGTGTTGGCCCACCAGCTGCAATCGCCTTCTCGAGAGTTGAGGCTCGAGGTCCTCAGTTTGTCCCTATCCACAGTTTAGCATTGCGTCTGAAGTCTGTATTATTCGACAGGAATCTCCATGGTTGTTTTCGGCAGCGCCATTGATGAACGTTTCTTGAAGTGGTGTTTAATAAACGTAAGATTACAATTACAGTTATGAAAAGAAAATGAGCGCCTCCTTTACGTTCCTCGTGGGATGTTATGTAATGTAATTAAACATTTATATAGCGCTCCTTGAGATATCTCCTCAGAGGCGCTTTGATGTGAGCGCTTTACCTTACTTGATGGATACCTTACCTTGCTTGATGGATACCTTACCTTGCTTGATGGATACCTTACCTTGCTTGATGGATAACGTAGAATTTATTTGCCCCTAAAAGTCGCCGCTTACCAGAGTTATCTGGGAATTGGCATCCATCGGCCAGCTTCGGATTGACCTTCCACCCGTTGACGGATGAACGAACGCAGAAGTTCGTCGATGGTGGGAACTTCTTCGTTGGGTATTTCCCGACAAACAGGTGCCTTGGTTCAGTGGCATCTAGAATAATCCACACAAAACAAGGCACTCACTGCAGGATCAAACTGAATGAATTCAATCAGTCAATCTATTTATCTAAGAAATTTATAGAGGGCCCCTTCAAGATAACTACTCAGAGGCGCTTAAGAGTCATATCTAGTAATTAAATTCCGTCGAATCCGTTGGGATTTGAGGTCCGCCTTGACCTCAACTATTTAGCCGGGGTTGGGTATGGAGCGCTTCTGAGTAGATGGTCTCGAAGGGGCGCTATATAAAACCTCCGAACGAATTAATGAACTGTGAGACCCGCCATTTAAACGTGTGTTTGGTTACAAAGATCGACGATATCCATCGTGTTTCAAACATTTTAAGATTACCCAATGGTGAATATCGCGTTTTCGCCAGATAGGCTTATTTTAGATTTGCAAATTTTTGCGGATACGCCACCTCTGGGTGAGCAATTTGAGCAATGGTCATATGAACAACATATATAGGCTGCTGCTATGCCATTGGCCAACAATCATTCGATAGGTGGCGCTTACGCGTGTTTGCACCGTTCAATACGGTTGTAATATTTAGCCGTCGCTGTGTCATTCTCTGAAAGACAAGATCGATTTTCAATGGTACTATCAGCAACAATCGTTGGACCGAGAGCGCTGATATGATTTTTTTCATCAATCCAGCTTCCAGTTATACTATAAAATAGTTGAATCAATCCAGCTTCTACGTGCACATTTTTCATCATTCCAACTTCTATTTAATTAAGAATTATTTTTCATCAATCCCGCTTCTATTTAAGCAAAAATTATTTTCATCAATCCAACTTCTGCAACTATCGGACTATCGACCCTTGCCTATTGGACCTTCGGACTATCGACCTGTGTCACCCACTCTCTTACTCCATCGTATTGTAGGCTATATTCGTATATTGATAAACTCTGGCTGTTATAACGCAGCTAGGTACCAGATTCTTCTACGAGAGTCATATAGAGTGAATCCAGATTAGGCTTAGGGTCTTGCTAGGTCAGATAGATAAGCTTAGTTACAGTGTACACAGTTAGAGTGTTTCGTCTCCAGCCTCGTACCACATTTGCTCCTATCCCACGGTACCTTAATTTACCCTATCATACCCTAACTTGTCTTGTGTAAATTTGCACCAATCTACTACTAACTCGTGTGAATGAACTTCTGAGTGTCTTGGTCCCATTCGATGAAGACGACGCTCCAAGCGCTGTAGACGGTCAGTCTAGGGTACGCTCAAGTCTTTCGACGACGGTGATGCTCTCCATCTGCGCGTCTCCAGCCTCCGCTGCTCCTGTCTCTGCAGCCAGCCGCTGCCGCTGCTGCTGCTGATGCAGGGCCGACATCCGGACCGTTGCCCATCTCTGAAGACGGACGTAGAAGGGCAAAGATGGAGCCACGGTCAGTCGAAAGGCGAACAGACCGAACTCTAAACAAAGCAACGACATCTGGAATTTCGGTTCTAGGTTCGATTTTAGAAACATGTATACGACGTTGTGCGAAACACTGTTACAGTAAGAACGCATACTGTAACACACTGTAAGAGAGTACACCATATTGTAACACACTGTAACAGCTGTGATAGCACACTGTAACAGCGTACATTGCAATACACTATAGCAGCGTACACTGTAACACACTGTAACAGAGTACAGTGTAACACACTGTAACAGCATACATTGTAACACACTGTAAGAGCAACATACATTGTAACACACTGTAACAGCATACATTGTAACACACTCTAACAGCGTGCATTGTAACACACTGTAGCAGTACACTGTAACAGCGTACATTTTAATTGTAACACACTGTAACAGCATACATTGTAACACACTGCAACATCTTATACTGTAACACACTGTGACAGTGTAAATTGTAACACACTATAAAAGCATACACTGTAAGACACTGTAACAGCGTACACTGTAAGAGTGTACACTATGACACAGAAACAGCATATTTTGTAACGACGTTATACTGTGACAGCTCTCTTACATCTGTTCAGAAGACTAATGTCTTCATTTAAGAAAAACATTTGAAACCCATCTACCGGTTTATCGTTTTCAATAAAGCATCCACCATAGTCGTCTGACTATCTGCCTGCCTGCCCCCTTTGGATATTGACCTGTAATCGAATTTTACCTCAATCTTTAACTCGATTTTGTTTTTACTGAGCGCCTGTGAATAAGCTGGTTCCCGCGACTTTGCACTTAATAATCTCTAGATAACATATACAATTACGAGTCGTAAAACAGATAAATAAGCACGCACTTTGTTATCGGCAGTGATTGACCTTCATTTAAGTGGTAGTCAGAGCATACTAAATTCGTATACAGGGAAGGGGAGGAAAGAAGGAGGAAGGAGGGAGAAAGGAAGAGGTGAGGAGAATGGGGTGTGAGGAAAGGGGGATTGGCCACCAACACTTTGTGTAGCAAAGTTACGACCGTGGATACTTACATCACGCAGGTAACTATTGTAGTAATCTACCTGCCTGATTCTTTTGCGATTGCAAGAGTTGCAGTTGTGTAGGAAATTCATAGAACAATTATACAAGTTTAGGCGGCATCCTACATAATATACCTTTGGTTTTGTCTACCTACCTGGATTTTTTGTGATAGGAACACCCGTCACGATTTCATTGTTTGCTGAGCAGGCAAAGTTAGCGTGAAGGCAGATCTGTTCGTTGCGAGAGAATCGAGGAATATGACCAATTATAATTATTGGCATGTAGTGCTCTTCGAAGGTTTCTAAGGCTCCGATGGGATCCATCTGTCGTAAGCATATACAGAATATTTTCGGTTTCTCGTGTAGAGTTTACTTTCAACAAAAATATGATATTAAAACGTCGATGATGTGGAAACAAAGGCGTCCGCACAGTATTATGATAGCAGACCTAGTCTGGCTTGAAGTGATTAGATGCTAGACTTCGCAACTTAGAACAAATTCACACCTATATTATAGGATAGGGAAACTCGAGCAGCTGAAAGCGTTTCCACTGAAGGCAGCAGTTTACAATAGTTAACATTTATAATTTATAACAATTATTTACAATAATTTGCAATACTATACAACGCAGCGCTTTTCTGAAGTGCTAAAAGGTGCCATAATAGATGTCCTTAAAGGCAGTGGTAAAATAATTTACACTAGCAACCGATATTCAGAGCCTTAGGCCTACACATCGTGTAATATAAACTTACAAGTGTAATTTCTTCGTGCCACACAAAACCCTGCTTATTCACCCACATTAATTCTTATTATTACTATTATTAGGTTATTTATTAGACGCTAAATTCGTCGCTAATTTATTTATTCAACTCAAAATCGCTAGCAGCCTGGAAAATATAGATGCATCACCGAGAATAATTAGCGGTAAAACCGTAATTTACTTAGCCAAATTATTTTAATGTCTTCAATGCCGTACGTTACGTTGGTAAGAAGGCAGTCTACCAATGTCCATGATATCTAGCTTCCATTTCAGGAAAACATATTTTCATCATTTCAACTTCTATTTAAGAGAAAAAATGACTTTTCATCAATCCAACTTCTATTTAAGCAAGAATTATTCTCATCAATACAACTTCTATCTACGGTAACAATTATTTCTATCAAAGAATTATTTAGTTTAATCAATCCAACTTCCAGTTAGGCAAACAATTATTTCCATCAATCCAGCTTCCATTTTAAACTGACCATGTAAAATAATTTGGCAACGTAAACTACAGTTTAACCGAATGAGTTATATGAAGCATAGATACAAACGCACATAATCAGTTTTGCAAATGCAAAAGTGCGTTGGATGGCTTCAAAGTCCAATCTGAGCCGAGAAATGCAAAGTTTAATCAGTGTCGAGAAAGGTCAAAGTTTAATCGGTATCGGGAAGGGTCTGACAAAGAGAGATTGTGTTTATTGCTGGACCAGTATCTCCACGAATCATGTGACAAGGCTTAGAACCTACCCTTGCTCTTACTGACGATTAAAATAAACAATTTCCGACAATTTGATTTAATCCTGACACGAAACCAAGCGGACGATAATGTAAAGGACGAGAAACATCCAAAATTTATTCAGATTAAATTCAAAACTTCGCCATATTAATAACAAAATTATTCCACTCGATATAAAAAAAATGATGATGTCACGAAAACTTAATATGGCGTCTTCATGACGTCATAAACTGGGGCGTTTCACGAAGAAATTAGATAGTCCGCTAGAGTCACTCCATGCCATCTAAATATAAATATAATATTATTTACTAAAATTTATATTTAGTATTTAACTCTGCCAATGCTCGCACTTTGGCAGTGCCAGTCCCAAGCCTAGATAAAGGACAAGGGCGACGCTAATGATCTTTGTTATCACACAGTGTCGTTAAACTGAAACTACTAATACAAAATATAAATATCGAAGCTCCATACTCAGGGACGTAAGTAAGTATGTTCTTTATTCAACAAACTGCTAACCTCAGTTTGGTGTAGCCTACATGAAAGTTTTTAGCATTGTGAATGAATCATACTAATTATAATAAATCATCCTGATTATAAATTTTTTTCGTGCTATAGTATCTGACCTTCTTTAAAATGTCAATGTTATTATTTAGTTAAGAACGTTAGGGGCCGTTCACAAAAACTTCACATATTATATAACGCCCAAGGGGTAGGTGGGTGGGTTCCTGTTTTGTTAGCGTTATAGGTTTATGGTGGGTGGGGTAGGTTCAAGGTTTCGTTATATAACAAACTTTTTCAGCTTATGCTATTTTGCTTGTTTGTCTGACCATTGGACTTTCACTGTAATATTTTAATAACTATTCTTCATTACTAATTGTGTTTTAGTTACTTACTCACTCAGTGCTTTGCATAATATGGGATGTGGCTAGCTGGTAGGTAGCAGCGCTCTATTTCAAACTATTCGAGGGTGGCCATATTGTTCATTTAGGACGCATTCTCAATCAAGAAATCAAGAAATTTCGTTTAATATTCAAAGTATCACACTGACAGGTCGCAACTTGTGACAAGTATAAGGTAACAAAATTGTCTTTAATAGCTCTGAGAGTTAGCCATGAATTAATTGGTTATTATACCATTGACTCAGTTCTGACAGCTACAAGTTGAAAATAAGATAATTAGAATAGTGGTGTTGTAAGTTACGGCAGCTTAAATGAGGTGATGAATGAGCGAATGAGGTGATAAATGAGTGATGTGATGAATGATTTATAAGTAGGGGATAATGTATTTAGTAGTAGTACAAGTTTTCAAATAGTACACGAGATATAAAATTTCGGGGGTGGGGGCGTAGAGTAGTGGTAACATCATTGGTGACATTCGTCGACTACCCAATTTAGTTGCCGTAATTAATACAAGTAAATTCAGCGCCATTATTACGATGTACAGGAGCTCCATACTGGTCTAAGCATCATTAGCACGAGAGAGTACACAATTTTCAGATGGCTTTTTTACATAGCTAATTTGGCGTATGATGATATTTTTTACTGCATTTCTAGTATTAAACGATTAATTTGCTAATTTGCATTAGTCTAGTAACTACATTTAATACAGTAGGCCTACAAACTTTTAACATAATCCAGTCACTATTAAAGTGCTATTAACTAACATTGTATTGTTATAAATCCTCGACAATATCAACTTGACAGTATGATAATAATAATAATGAAAGTTTCCAGTTGTGTAATACAATAAGGTCCACTGTATGTCTTTGAATGTGCTTATAGACTGGGGGGTAGGGGGTAGGAAGCATATCTGTTATATAATATAGGGGTGGGGGGTGTCACAGCTGCTGTTATGTAACGTTATTAGGGGTGGGGGGTAGGCAAAAAATTGAGATTTTTGCGTTATATAATATGTGAACGGCCCCTTATTGAGTTGATGAACCTTTCTTTCTTTTCAACTGACTAACCAGCCATAATCGAATATACCGTACAGTAGTTAAAAAGGGTGAACCTTATTAAGCGGGTCTTGTGTCCCTTTTGGATCTCCCCTGTTCCATAGCCAATGCACCGATATGTAACAGTCAAGTTATAATAATATTGTTGTTGTTATTATTGTTATATGCATTGTGCTTCTGGAAATAAAAGTTTGTCAGCTGCTGAAATTATTGTATTGTGAGCGCGAGGTCGCAGGGTATAGCTTGTCATGTTTATGGGAGGTAAACAGTTCGTGTAGAACATGTGCCGGTCATTAATGACGCTTGAAAACAGACGAGAGTCGATGCACTGACAAAGCTGTTCGAAGCTTTGTTGAGAGTCGGGAAGGTGCCGTGCTCTGACCAGGCTCCTCAATACTGCTTGGAGCCTTTCACGACCCTCTCGACCAATGAATCCCCACCAAACAAGGGTTGATTGAAGCATCCTCGACACGGTAGTGGCTCGAACAACGTCATTCAGTGATAGTCCGCTTAGTCCAGGGGCGGCCAATACCAGGATGGCATACATCGACTTTTTTCTATTCTTGGCTTTCAACAGTACTCACCCTGAAAAACTATCAGTCACAGAACACATCAACCAATTCGTCAAAAGTGGCCCTGACAAAAGTGGCCACATAACAATCTTCGCCCTTCAAACACTCAAAAACCATGGTGCATCTGCAGATTTTCTACAACTGATCACTCGTGCAACCATCATAGCAAGAACAATGTATGCTTCCCCGCCTGGTGGGGACTGGCAAGCGAAAAAAACAAATCCCGCCTAGAACGACTGATGAACAGACTAAAACGCTCTGGATTTACTTACACACAGATTCCTCCTTCTGCGAAAGTTCTTGCTAATGAAGCAGACACTTCGCTATTCAAAGCTGTTCTTTTAAATGAAAATCATTCACTCAGATGCCTTTTCCCCAACCAACATTTTACGCCCTATTTTCTTAGGGTCAGACCACATAACTTTAACCTTCCTGACACAGACTCACGAAATTTTCTATCTCGTATATATTATTCCTGAACTCTTACTAAGCTATTACTTCATACAATGATCCCTAGTTTTTTATATGTGCACCTACAGCATTATGCCTGCTGTTAACACGAATAAACGAATATATGATGATGATGATGATGATGACGACGACGACGATGATGACGATGATGATGATGATGATGATGATGATGATGATGATGATGATGATGATGACGACGACGATGATGACGATGATGATGACGATGATGATGATGATGATGATGATGATGATGATGATGATGATGATGATGATGATGACTTGCGCATTTTGATTAACAACGACTATCTGCTGATGCTTGACCATTATAGCTGTGGCGCTGTAGAAATCCCTTGATTAGATTAGATTAGATTTTCCTGAAAGCCATAACTCTTCGAATACCAAACTCTGTACAGACAGACGGACGAGTCTAAAGCATCATAAAAAGTCTAAACATGTACTAAACGCTGCATAACTTTGACGCACGATTAGCCTGGATTTTATTGAGCTTTTATCGAGTGCAGCCGAGTGCTTTATTGAGTTGGAAGGCATTCAGTGCATAGGGCGAGTAGCTACGCTAATTAATATGCTTTAACATTCATTCATTCATTCGTTCTTTCGTTCATTCATTAATTCATGCATTTGCTTGTCCACTGATTGATTGATTGATTCATTCATTCATTCACCCATTCATCCATTCATCCATTTATTCATTCGTTCATTCATTCATTCATTCATTCATTCATTCGTTCATTCGTTCATTCATTTCATTCATTTATTCATTCATTCACTCATTCATTCCTTCGTTCGTTTACTCATTCACTTTCATTCATCCATCCTCATCCATTCACTCATTCATTCGTTCATTCATTCATCCATTCATCCATTTATTCAGTCATTTATTTATTTATTTATTCATTCATTCAGTCAGTCAGTCAGTCATTCATTCAGTCAGTCAGTCAATCATTCATTCATTCGTTCTTTCATTCGTAGCATTTATATAGCGACCTTTCGAGAAAAAAAATATATATATATAATCCTGATTCCTCGAATTGTCTACCCATAAGAATGAGATTGGCAACGGCGTTCGTTCGATTCTAAAGAACGTCACCTTTGACCTTTTACGGCTCCTAATGGAATCTCGATCGTCTTGGGAGAAACGAAGGTTCGTGGTACGACAGATCGACCTTTGACACGGATCTTCTGAAGTTCAAAGGTCAATAATTGTTGCCATGGCTACGACCTTAGGATGACACGGTGTCGGAGAATGACGTAGATTTGAAACCTTGTCTCGAGGTAAAGTTTAGGGAGAGTGCAGGCTAATCTGGGAGAGGAAAAATTCTCTCCAGTGAGGCTGGGGAAGAAGAAAAAACACGTGGTGATCTGTAACTGCATATAAAACTTCACGCATCTTTTAATGGATGTAGCACATTTAATATATGAAGCGAATTTAGCCTAGATCCAATTATTCTGACCAACAACAGGAGTTAGACCTACTTCTGTTGAAAATTCAACTAGCTTAGATCAACATTCTCTACCAATATTTGGCCACATTCGCCGACTACTTAAACGTGATTAGATTTATAGATTAGATTAGATTGGATTAGATTAGATGAGATCAGACGAGAACAGATCAGATTATATTAATCATGTCATATCAATAAATCTGTCTAAGTTCAATGTCTGAGTTTGATGTCCAACTCAGTGAGTGTAAACTAGCCTAACTAGTCACACGTCATTGGCACGGCTACCAGTTCTCCAACGTATATATCTTACTCGTTTACGTAGCGCCTTTAGGGAACCTTTCTTTAAAATCCAGGCCAAAGATTATAGAAAGGGAAACATTGATTACTTTTAAAATTTGGCTAGTGCTGCAGGAATCTGGGTCAAGCCAAAGCCTTTGCTATGATTGGTTGTTTTAAGTCTAGCAATCCACGTCCTTTAATTAGGGCAAGGTAAATGTGGCAATCGCTATGTAAACAAATTTCTGGGAACCAGCATGCAACAGAGTACGCTTTGACCCAGTTTCATACGTTTCGATTAGATGACCTATTTACTCCAACAAGAAATTGATTTTTCTAGTTGAATCCTAAATGCGGATACATTCATCTAGCGGTCAAGAGTTGTTTTGGGGTAAGATGTTCGGCCAATCCTTCTCTAAGTAAATTTCCCATTAGAGTCAACACAAGTAAAACTGCAGTGCTTAACGTCATATCACATAAGTCCCAATTCCACTCGATTCAGCCAAAGTCAGCCACACGAAACTAAGTCCAGGTATCAGCGCCGACATTTCACATGGTCCCGTGATCTCATCGTCAGGTTTCCAGCAACCTTGGCAGCCATAAATGAACGTCGTCGCCGCTCCAAAGGACGCTTAATTCCAGGCGTAGGAATACACACACACGGTGGCACTACTTTCGGCTTCCGCGTTAAAGCTCCCTCTGACGTTCGTTTTCCCATCCATCAATCACTTCATAATTCCGTCAGCTGTACGGATATCTCGCGTATCGTCTGCAGATCGCGGTGGTTATTCCCGACCGCGTCCGCGCAGATCGTCTTCGTGTGGTTCCGATTTCCGGTGACCTCACTGGCGACATCTGTCGTTCGTTGGGCGTTGTTGTTCGTCCGTGCGTCGTCACCAGGGGGCGACTGGTACCGACCGATCGGACGGACGGTGTGCGACCCGGACGGGCACAGCGTCCCCCTGGTCCCGCCGGGAGCACCGCCGACGTGGACGCCTGATGATAGATTGGCCGTGATGGAGAGATCGTGTGGGTCTTCGAGAGTTAGGGTCTGAGTCTGGAAGGAAAGACAAAAAGAATTCAAACAGCTATTATAGATGTAATGTCCAGTGCGTAAAGACATCCGATGGCTACGGGGGCGATTGATGTTGCCCTCCTCTATCATCTATGCTTGGGACTGGCACTACCAGAGGATGGGCAGTGGCAAGAGAGAGACAGAGAGGCAGAGACAGACATAGAGAGACAGACAGAGAAGGTGGCAGAGGAGCCACCAAGACCGATTCCAGCTCGGACGGGCAGAGAACTGAATACAATTATTTACGGTACCGGTACACTACACCACACGACATCACATTCAATCACATCAGAGATGGGTGACTAATCGACTAGATTCTAATCGATTAGCTAATCAATTAGACAAACAGCTAATTATTATTCTAATCGATTAGCTGCAAGATTATGCTGATTCTATCAGATTCAATCACATCACTACTAAGGTAATGAAATTGAACGTCCATATAGCGCCCCTTCAAGATATCTCGTCAGAGGCGCTCTCTACTCTAGCTCTATATGATGCTCAATGTCATTACGAACGAATATAACTATATAACTATATATATAACTATCGCCCATCAGTTAGCAAATCAATGCACAGTAAGCTGAGAGAGTCACCAGTGGCGGGCCCACGCACACACGAGGAACCAACCAACGGATTCCCATCAACAGCTGAAGATGACATGGATGTTCAGATCTTCTGTGGGCCAAAGTTGCGTCGATAGAACAGGTATGTACCCCACCAGAGATGGACACGATTAGTTAATTGCTAATCGATTAGAATTAGATTTAGCTAAATCTATTAGCCAATTGATTAGAATTAGAATTAGCTGTTAATGGAATTAGAATTAGCTGTTTGTCAAATCGATTAAGCTAATCGATTAAAACTTAGTCACACTCAATCGATTAGTTACCCATCTCTGACCTCCCACTCGTTGGGTTAGAAAGACAAGGGGCGCTGCCGAATGGGCTGCCCAACTGACCTTGTACTTGCTGCGCTTCTTGGCGGGGCAGCAGCAGCACCAGTTGCGTCGTTGGTCGGCCGACAGGATCGAGGGAGAGGGCGTCCGCGGAGCGACGACGGTCAGTCGCCGAAGACCAATGTTACCGTAGAGACTGCTCTCTGCGTCGACCAACTCCCGATCCTACAACACATACAGTACATAAGTTATGGTATGATGAGAAAAGGTAAGGTGTGAAAAGGTAGGAAAAGGGAACGGAACGGAAGGGAGGCAATTGAAGGAAAGGGAATGGAAGAGAAGGGAAAGAAAGGGAAGGAAGTGGAGAAGGGAATGGAAGGGGAAGGGGAAGAGGAAGGGAATGGAATGGAAAAGGATGGAATGGAAGAAGAGAATGGAAGGCGAAGAAGTGAGAAGAGATTGGAAGGGGAACAAAAGAGAAGGGAATGGAATAGAAGGAACTGGAAGGGAAGGAAATAAAAGGGAAGGGAAGAAAGAGAAGGAGAGAGAAATGAATGGAAGAGAAGAGAGGAGATGGAATAGGAAGGAAAGGGAATGGAAGCGAAAGGAATAGAAGGGGACGAGAAAGGAATGGAAGAGAAGGACGGAAAGAGGAGGGAAGAAAATAGAGGAGGGAAAGAGAAAAAGAAGGAAGAGATGGGAAGAGAAGGGAAAGGAATAAAAGGTAAGAGGACATAAGACAAGGAAGTTGGGCGTTGGAGAGACGTTCAGATCAGGTACTGATGAACAGTTCGAGAGTAAGGGAGTTGAGGACATAATTAGATGAGTCGCAAAGCTCACTCTTTCAAAAAGGCACCTAACCACAGTTCCTCGCGTCCCTAAAAGGGACGTTTTCCAAGAAGAATGTTCGGCCAACTCGGCCACGGCGGCGATCAATGCT
Organism: Aporrectodea caliginosa; assembly: GCA_020284085.1. Taxonomy (NCBI): domain Eukaryota; kingdom Metazoa; phylum Annelida; class Clitellata; order Crassiclitellata; family Lumbricidae; genus Aporrectodea; species Aporrectodea caliginosa. Next base: position 190,200 of record JACEVL010000496.1, on the reverse strand, counting down.
ATCGAACGGCGGCCGACGGCGTCCGAGTAACGGTCGGCGGCGAGCAACGGGCCTTATCGACGTAGGATTTTGTCACCGCTAATAAATCCAAGGATCAGCGCCGTAGAAAGACAGACGCCGCCCTTTGATGCACCGCCGCGGATCGACGTGGGTGGGCGCCGCATTCTTCATCCGCTAATTCCGTTCTCAAACAACGCGGCTGAGAGGTAAATAATGCATAGATATGCCTAATTAAGCGGACGCTAATCTAATTCCTTCATGTTCATGCATATTCATGAGATGCAGATTGCGTGAAGTCATCATCTTCGCCGCGGCGTATAGCTATGTGGGAAACGTTATGACTGACGGCTGATGTCAAGACGCAGAAAAACAATTTGAGAAAGGTATAATTGCATCAAGGATATCCGTTTATAAATGGCCGTGGTCCGATTCTGGTATTGACTTTAGCAACAATTATTGCAAGAACGATTATTATAACAATTACAATACCAATCAAAGGTAATGATAACAATATCAATGCCAATATTAATATCAATAGAACCACTATGACTATCAATATCAGTAACACCAATATCCATATCAATAACAATACAACAGCAACATACTACTGCTAATAATAACATGAACTGATAAAAATGCCACTAACAGTAATAATACCAACACCAGTACAATTACAATAACAATACCAATACCATTGCCAATAACAATCTCTATAATGATAGCAATAGCAATACCAATCTCAACAATGATAACAGTACAATCAGGCACGTAGCGAGACTTAAATTCAAGAGGAGGCAACTTCACAGACCATAATTGGCAAAATCCTGGTCATTGGGGTCATTAGTCAATGGAAGTTCCAGTATATAAAAAAGCAAGAGGAGGCAACTGCTTCCTCGTGTCTCAATGTAGCTACGCCTATGAGTACAATAACAGTACAATAATAATAAGAAGGAGAATACCGATACAATACTAATAACAATAGCAATATCACTATAAAAACAATTAAAACGCCAGTAACAACGAGTATAACTATTACGATAAAATAATAATAACGATGACGATAGCAGTAGTGATGACGATAACCATAAAAATAAAATACAGCCCGTAAAAACAAAGTTTTTTACTATATCCATCTAGTATCCTATAACGTGTACTCTGAAAATAATCCGCGTTCATTTTACGACATAGCGAGCGTTTAATGAGGCAGCGCGCCCGTTTTTTGTTGCGGCCAATGGCAACGCTGGCCAATGGCAACGCTGCGTATCGGAAAAGGAGATTCCCCGATTCGAAAAGTTGAGTCCTCGATTCTATAAGCTAGCCTTTTTTGGGGAGCTGAAATTTTTATAGAATGAAGTGTCTGCGAGGGCGAGTAATCTGCCAAGTTTCATGACGATTGAATGATTGTAAGTGATCGAATTAGTCGTCGCAAGATTTGACTTTTTAGCCTGTGGCTCAAGCAAGCAAGCAAGCAAGCAAGCAAGCAGCAAGCAAGATTTCCGCAAGTTAAACTAGATGGATAATTACAATAAAAGTAACTGTGACAGCAGTAACACATCGAGAAACAGTGACTGTAACAGTAAACATATCAGCGTGTCGACGTTTTTCTTACAAGAATTACGCGACTATGTAAGAAACCCTGATTTTCATTTGGCAAATGACTAAGCCACTAGTGCCCTTCTTTCGACAACAGCAAATTGTCTATCAGCAATAATTAACACTGGTGCAATCAATTATCCTACTCGATAATTGAACCATGTTATACCTAACATTACTTTTTCACAAATCTTCCTCTGATTCCATCTTTTTCCCTTACCTCTCCCGCAGATCAAATTCCAAACACCATCCAACGTAGACGCCTGGCAAAGCTACCCTATTCTAGATTATCCTTATTCATCCTCTTCCTTTACCTCTCTCAGCCATCCAATTCCTAGCACCATCCACCGTAACCATCTAACTGTCTATTTGCCTGACCTTAGAATCTTGGCCCGTGACCTAACCTGACCTTACTCGACTATCCATTCTGTCTTGACCGAGCGCCTGTGAATGAGCAGTTTCTCTTGGGCGCTGTAGGAAATCTCGAGGTTCCGATTAATAATTAAAATAGAAATAGTGAGGAGGTTTAGGATAATGGTAACACTCTGGCACGAAGAGCAGATCAGCCCATACGCAGAATCGCTTCCCACAACCCTCCCAAAGGTCGACTCAGCTTTTCATTCGCCAGATGGTGTTGGTAAAATGAGCAGTAGGACGTGATGAGCGCCATGCATGGCAGCCACACAGTTAAATTCGACTCTTGTAATACCTTGCGATCATCCGTTCATACTATGAATTGTAATCATACTGCGGTGTGGCAGGTTGAAACAATAAACGGAGATTATTATTACAATAATAGAAACTGGAAACTATAGAAACTGCGAAAAAGCTTTTTAAATAGTTTCAAAGTTTTCTGACCGTATTACCCACATTATTTCGTTAACTAACTAACTTTATCGTTAATTCCCAAATGTCATTGTCTCTTGAATTCCGATAATTCTCAGTTCCTCCAACAATCCAGCAATACCTTTGTACACCCAACATCATCTGCCTCAGGCTCTCCCACTTATCACACCACAGGGTTTCCACCCTTAATCCACCTCTTTAAGATTTTCTACACTTATCTATCCAATCCTCCGGCATTTCTGGACAACCCCTCTGACTCGAGGCAGCGCTCGTGAATAAGTTGGTGCCCAGCGCTTAGCTTTAGAGTAAATATTTGTAGTTTACGATTTGCGATCATAGTTTACGATCTGCGATTACGTTTTACGACCTCCTCTTCCTCGTTTGTTTACCTCTCTTTAGTGCTATGAATACGCCGCCAGGAATACCTAGTTCCAGTGTGTGTACAGGTGCGCTATTCCACCTATATTTGCCATAAGCAGACTAATCTACGATACATAACGTATACCTGTTCCTTCGGCCAGGTATTCACGCAGCTGCGACCGACAAATTGATGCACCTGAAATACCTGCGCCGCAATTTCCAATGCATACCTGAGCGGCGCGTGAACCGTCTCTCGCCTCGGCTTGTAGATAATGGCGCTAGGTAAATTACTTGACCGGTTTTCGCCTCTGAGTAGGTCTATTGAAGAGGCGCTATATAAATTCTCGGAATGAATGAATGAATAATCAAAGAAAATGAGCCATGTAATTACAGAGTTATTACTTCTAACGTTTCGATAACAATTACAAGACTGCGTGCAGGCCCACATTCATTTACCAATGTATCGTTGTTTGTTTGTACAGCGCCTTTTGTGAGCCTCCCAGAGCTCCTCATAAGCTTTCTTTCTTAATTGAATTTCTTGCTTTCTCACAGAAGTTACGGCGCACTATAAACTGATATGTTAAGAACAACAACGACGAAGATAACAACAACAACAACAACAACAACAACAACATCATCATCAGTAGTATTATTCGTAGTAGTGGAGTTGTAGTACTAGTATTATAGTTGTAGTCGTAGTTGTAGTCGTAGTAGTCGTGATAGTCGAAATCATAATGAAGAATAATTATCAATATTCATCAAAACCTCGATCGTCGGATATAAATAAATAAATAATGTATCCACATATATATATACATAATAGATTATATATATCTACAATTTATATATCTTCAATATTGCAACATATATATATATATATATATATATATATATATATATATATATATATATATATATATATTAGGGTGTTTCTTATTTTCCAACTTTGGATTTCTCAAAGTCTCACCCCCTAAACCTGTTCCTTTGGTCAAATTAATATCTTGTACAAAATTTTAGTCAATTTGGTTAACATTTAGGGGTCGCTCAACGGAGTTGAATTTCTTGGGGTAGGCCTATGCATGTTTTCGGTCTTCAACACAAACTACGCAATACAAATAGTTCAATAGTTCAATTTTGCTTCTATCTATTTATTTCTTTTGTATTTTACTTATCTGTTTTGTTCAACAATAATAATAAAATATTATTGTTATAATTATTATTATTATTAATAATAGCAATAATAATTATAATAGAGATTCGAGTGCCAAAATTCGTATAAAATCGATAAATCAGATAAACAATTCAGAAGCACTGTATGATTGTTAGATTTACTTCCAATCCTCCATACTAACTTACAAGGAGCTGTTGGTGGACTCACAACACCTGCAAGCTGTAGAAAGAGGACACGAGCTAACATTATGACAGCCAGCTTATGGCTGCAGTCCTCAATTGAACCAAATTTAGCGACAGAAAGGCTACGTCTGTATTAGCAACAGTCTTGGTCATGATGTCTATGAGTTAAATATCAACCATTCGTCAATTCACAGAAGAGCACAGCACTATCGAGCTAAAATTGTTTCACAGCTTAAAGAACAGTTTCAAGGAAATGTCTCTCTTGAGATCCACTGGAATGGTAAACTCCTGAGATACTTCACTGGGCAGGAGGTTGTTGATCGATTGCCAGTAATTGTTGCAGGAGCTGGAGTGAACCAGTTGCTTGGTGTTCCAAAATTGACTTTCAGTAGGCTACTGGTGAAGCTCAGATCTCAGTCGTAGCCCGTTTGATAGGAAATTGGTGCCTTGTAGATCGCATTGCTTCCATGTGTTTTGATACCACTTCCAGTAACACAGGAAATAGAAATGTCGCTTGTGTTCTGCTGGAACAGAAACTCGGGAAGAAGCTTTTGCACCTGGCATTTCGGCACCACATAATGGAGTTAGTTCCAGCTTGCAGCCTTCCACGACAGTTTGCATTGACCTCAGGGCCAGACGTTGCCACCTGTAAACGTTTCCAGATTAACTGGACCAACATTGATCAGACCAGATATGAACCTGAAGCAGCTCATGAAGAGGTAACAAGTCTGCTGAAAGATGACAAGGACAGCCTGTTGGCATTTTCTGAAAGCCAGCTTCACTATTATCAGCCCAGAGATGATTTTTCTCCTGGAGCCATACATCATGCCAGATGGATATTAAAGGCAATGTACTCTTTAAAGATGTGGATGTTTCACGGCCAATTTAAAAGAGGAGAAGGGACTCCGGAGCATGTGCATCTTCATTGTTCGAATCTGTGTTCGAATCTGTGTCAAGGCCTGGTTCACTTCTCCAAATCCAATTGCATCTTCAAATCATGATCTCCTTTTCCTTCAGCTCTTGGACCCGTACGAAACAGTGAACAAGTCCATTGCCAGAAGAAAGAAATTTGCTGATCACCTTTGGTATCTCAGTAAAGAACTCACTGGCTTTGCCGTTTTTATGCAACAGTGCCTGTTGAATCCAACGAGCAGTGGTAAAGGCAATTAATGAGAAGAAAGGTTTTGAAGAGCCTGTAAAACGGGACAAAATATATAAGGTAATGCCAAAACATGCGAATTGAGGACTCTTGACAAAAAATACGATGCAATTCTTCTGCCGGCTTGGAATTCCGGCTGGATTCCTGAATTGTGACCGGGACTTATGACGTCATCGAGACGATTACAAGGATGCCATCAAGACTGTTGAACATCTGAGGTTGTCAATGGCACTGCTGAAAGAGGCGTTGCCCTCATTGAGGAGTAGGCCCTACAGCAACATTATTACGAAGAAAGAAAATCAGAAACAGTATTGACTTCAAGTCGTCCAGGGACACCGTCGACTATTTCCAACTTGCAAAATAGACTTCTTTCCTGCCAGGTCATTGCCAGGAATTTTTTTAGATAAGTAGACAATAGGCAGTCATCAGTAGACCTGTAATCAAGCTTCCTAGACTCTCTACAGATAATGATTGTTAATTCTGGCTTGCTTGAAGCTTGCTAAAATATATATCTCATTTGCGTACAAAATTCAAGATTTCGCAGAAATTAATGAAAACTAAAGATCTCTTGAGCGACCTCTAAAAATTCAAATAATTTCCTACAACTTGGCAGGAGTTGTTTCTATACTAATTGGAACCAATCTGGGGGGGTGAGCCCGTAAAAATAAAACGTTTAGTTTTTTCTGTACTGCTAAGAAACACCCTAATATATATATATAGAGATCTATGACTTAGTATATAAATCTTGCTCCATGACAATTTACAAATCTAACAGTTGCCACATATGTAGGCCTACGTATGTATGCACGACTCGATACTCTCGTTCATTCATTCATTCCGAGAATTCATATGGCACCCCTTCAAGAGACCTACTCAGAGGCGCTCCTAGCCCATCCACGGCTAAAAATAGAGATTTGAGCAGCTTCGAGAACTTGGGCATATTGTTCCGAGGCATCAAGTGCAGCTCCAGCGGAAGCCCACTCCAAATGGTGGGCCCACTATCGAAAAGGCCGGGCACTGTCTAACAGAAGAAAGAACTCCGCCACTGCTCGCTTTCTGGCAGTGCCAGTCCCAAGCCTGGATAAAGGAGGAGGGCGACGCAAATGATCCTTGTTATCACACAGTGTCGTTAAACTGAAACTACTACTAACAGAGGAAAGAGTTCGTGGGACCAAAAGTTCGCCTCTGGCCCAAGAACGGAGAGTTATAATAGGCCACAAGGATAGAAGCAATAAGACAACAGAGGTCACACAGGTAGGACGGGGCATATAGCCAAGAAGACAGCGCCAGACGCACTTATTTGGCGCCTTTACATCCTTCAGAGACGCGGGAACATCGGCGTATGGCAAGGTGCCACTTAGCATAAGCTAAGAGTATTCTTCACATATTTGCTTTCTCGTTCGAGATATCCATCCAAATCCTGCACGCCACCAGGGTAGTGTATATGATGATCATTCGTCGGTATAGCCAGCAAGATTCGTCGTTGAACGACTAATTACATTACCTAAACTCCTAGAGTTACCTTTATCTAAACCCCTAAAGTATTCCTTCACCTAGACTCCTAGAGTTTATCTTTACCTAAACGTCTAGAGTTTAGTTTTACCTAAACTGATAGACTTTAGTTTTACCTAAACTCCTTGAGTTTACTTTTACCTAAACTCTATAGAGTTCACCTTTAGCCAAACTCCTAGAGTTTATTTTTTACCTGAACTTCTATAGTTTACCTTTATCTAAACTCCTAGAGTTTCATTTTACCTAAACGTTTAGAGTTGGACTCTACCTAAACTCCTAGAGTTTACCTTTAGGCTACCTAAACTCCTATAGGGTTTGATTTTACCAAAACGTTTAGAGTTTGATTTTACCTAAACTTTTAGAGTTTGATTTCACCTAAACTTCTAGAGTTTACCTTTACCTAAACTCCTAGAGTTTGCCTTTTACCGAAAGTCCTAGAGTTTACCTTAACCTAAACTCCTGGAAATTATCTTTACCTAAACTTCTAAAGTTTTCCTTTACCTAAACTCCTAGAGTTTATCTTTACCGAAACTCCTAGAGTTTACTCTAAGAGGGTCATCCATCCATTACAAACTATCGCCAATATTTATGAGATATCTCGACAAACAACCTGTCAATCGTCAGATATAAATGGCCCCGATCGGTCACACCTGGAGATGAACTTAACTTACGTGTAGCCGAGGGGAATGAAAACTTCGGACATGATCGAGGTTTATGTGTGTCAACTGTCAGCTGCGATTTTTCTGTCACTGTGTATTTGTCACTTACAACACTTTCACGACATTTTTGTCCAATAAAACGAGACGATGGCTAGAATGTTTATAAGTCATAAACATCCACAAATAAACATAGATTATATATTATACAGATAGTAAGATTCAAATAGATGGGAATGTGTATATATATTGCCATGTAGGCAGTGGCGTAACCAGGTCTTCCATAAAATTACGCAGTTTTGAAGAACTCTGAGGGAGGGGTCTGGGGAGAGGGGCTGTGCCCTCTCCCCAGGGTAAGAAAAATTTTCATTTAGGGGTTTGTAATGGTGCATTTGGAGACCAACTTTTGATTCAAAGTAATAACATTTTACATAGGCCCTAAGTTCTTTGGAAAATTATAATTATAATTTCATAATGTGATTTTTAAAATGGGTTGAGCTGCAAAGTCCCAGCAACCAACGTAGACTAGAAACAGACAAGCAATTAACTAAAGCATAAGAAAATAAATTTATTTGTTGGTTTGTAATGGTCCATTTTGGAGACAATCTTTTGGTTAAAAGTAATAACATTTTACATCAGCGCTTTGGCAAATTATGATTAATTCATTCATTACAGAGATTTACATAGCGCCCTTTCAAGATTATCTACTTAGGAGCGTACCCGACCCAACTCCGAAGTCCGAACAGTCTTGAAGTTAGAATAGAACTTGATCTGAATGGCTCTCGGCATTAGGCGTAGTGCCAAAGGAAGCCCATTCCAGATTGCAGGCCAGCAACAGAAAAAGCACGGCGCTGCAGAATAGAAGTCCGCGACCGCGGGAGACAAGATACCTTAACATATACAGAAACCAACTTCATAAAGCTGCTGCTTTGCGAGTGTCGCAATAGTTTCACCAGTGGTGTCAAGCGTTGGGAAAACTTGGGATGACAGTTAGGCCCTATAAATTGTTCTTTTGCCACATGCTGAGAACCGGGTTGTTCACGCTATCAACATTATCGTATAAGCTGACCGATATCTGTTCTGTGCTCGCATCAAACAATAAAGTGTATAATCTAGCCGCACGACATTCTGCCACAATAATGTCTCGAACTCACAGGCCACACAGGTGGATCAGCTGATTTTGAATCAACGGACTTATGGGTAAAGTCGTAGTTTACGTTGCTAAATTATTTGATGTTGTCACTGTAAAATGGAAGCTGGATTGATGAAAGAAATTGTTTCCCTAAATGGAAGTGGGATTGATGAAAACGTTCCTGTGTTCAAAATTGAAGTTGGATCGATCTAAATAATTTTTCTCGTAAATAGAAGCTGGATGGATGAAATTAAGTTTTGGATTCAATAGAAACTGGATTGATGAAAATAATTGTTTCCGTAATTAGAAGCTGGATCCATGAGAATATATCTTTGCTTAAATAAAAGTTCCATTGATGAAAAATATTTCTTTCATGAAATAGAAGTTGGATTGATAAAAGTAATTTTTTCAAATTAAATAGAAGTTGGATTGATGAAAAAATTTCTTAATAAAATGGAAGGTGGATTGATGATAGCTAACATGCACATAGGTAGACTTCTTACTTACCAACGTCAAGTACGGCATTGAAGACATTAGAATAATTTAGCAACGTAAACTACGACTTTACCGACTTATGTACTGCGTTTTGCGTGGACCAGATGACATTAGCTTACGATGATTTAATCTATAGTGCCGGTCTGTGATCGAAATTTCAGAAGTGCCACGAAATTTGCAGTCTTCACTATGTCGGCGAAGGGAAATGTTTTACTGACTGTACAGTAATAAAGTCTGCACATTAGATATTCAACGAATAGTAATCTAGAATGTCAAAAAGTAATCTAAAGGGTTAAAAAAATTTGAGAGCTGCTAAAATCTTTACGCAGTTGCGTAATTGCGTAATGCTAGTTACGCGCCTGCATGTAGGCAGCCTTAGTAGGCTACACAGATAGACACAAAATTATAATGAAATGTATACAGATACATAATATTATGTTTTATCGTTTACACAGATATCAAGACGTGTATACATGATATATATATGCATTGAATACATATAAATATATATTTATATAAGATGCATATGTATATGTCGTAGTACATGCATAGACATAGCTATATCTATACGCTCTCTGTTTACAAACTCACAATGTATGTATGTATGTATGTATGTATGTAATTAGTAATTTATACAGCGCCGCTCAGAGCCAAGGCCATTCAGTAGCGCTCCCAGTGCGAGAACCCCGAGAGAAGAAATAGGTTTTAGGGAGGAGAGAGAGAGAGATGAAGACAATGATCCAGAAAGGAAAGTCTCACGCAAAGTGAAGGGAATGGCATTCCACAAAGAGGGCCCAATGATGGCAAAGGATCGAGTTTGAGCAATCGTGGTCCTAGCTCGTCCAGAGATCGGAGAGGCCGATGAGAAGATGCAGAAAGAGGAGGACGAATGAGATCCCTAGGTATTGAATAGGTATTTTGGAGCAAGTCCCAGTTTGGATTAGAGGACTAAAGCAAGGACTTTAAACTGAAAGCGGTCAGAGAGAGGAAGCCAATGCAGTTGGTTGACCATGAAAGATGATATATGGGAGTATTTAGGAAGGTGAGCAATCAATCGAGCAGCAGCCTTGAGAACAGATTGAATAGGGGATAGACGGACCTTGGGAAGACCAATAAGTAGGGAATTGCAATAATCAATAATTCTGGAACAGACAAATGCATGGACAATGTAACAAAGTTGCGTTTATGACAACCTTGATTAGTCAATAAACGAATATTGTATACTAATAGTAACATGATGTTATTAAAACGATAATAACAAAACAATAAATGACTATTATAAACACTAACAATAAAAACAACAGTACAAACAATAATAATAATAAAATACCAGTAAGGCAATAATGTACTACAAAGCTAATGCGTTTGTAAGCTAGTGGGATTTTAGGTCTACATAATATTGCAGGTCAACATGTGTGCGTAATGTCTCTTTGCGTGTACCGATGTGCGTGTATGTGTGTCGGCGTGCGTTTGTGAGCGCGTAAATGTGTACACATGTGTGTCTACGTCTGTGTGAGTGTGCGTGAATGTGGGTGTGTGTACGCGCGTGCATGTGTGGGTATGTGTGAGTGTGCAAGGTTAGGAGGCCGAGCGAAAGCGGGGGAAGAGAGTTCCGATGAGCTTAGAATAGGTTTCCATCGATTCGTTAACATCTGGATTACGGCTGAGAATTTGTCAATGATTTCTCTTAGCCACATCTGCTGCAGAAGTTCGGATTTTCTCTATCGCCGTAAACCGGTTCGTGGCACAATAATCTATTTCCTAGACTCCGAGCCAGATGGAACATTTCTTCCGTAACAGGCCGACTAGAACGGGTGGAACATCTGCGCTGTTTAAAGGAAAATGCGCCGCATAATAAACAAATGTTGAGATGCAAATAGATTCTACTTGATTTGTAGCCTTTTAGATTCTGATTGCTGACAGATTTCAGGAAAACAGGACAAAGCAATTCGGACTTACCTGGAAGGAACTAGATAAATATTTGAACGCAATAAGTAGCATCAACATCATGCGGCATGTGCTTGATAACACTGAAGGCAACATATTTTGTTCAACGACATGTCATTGTTGGAGTAGTGGCAGTAAAAGTAGTAGAAATAGTGGTAGTAGTTCTGTACTATAGTAGTACTACTACTAGTAGTTCCAGTATTAGTAGTATAGTAGTTGTGATAGCAGTAGTAATAGTAGTAGCAATAGTAATAGTAGCTGTAGTGTCTTAGTAGCATTAGTAGGCTTAGTAGTAGTAGTAGTAGTAGTAGTAGTAGTAGTAGTAGTAGTAGTAGTAGTAGTAGTAGTAGTAGTAGTAGTAGTAGTAGTAGTAGTAGTAGTAGTAGTAGTAGTAGTAGTAGCAGCAGTAGCAGTGGTAGTAGCAGTAGGAATAGAAGTAGTAGTAGCAGTAGCACTAAAAGTAGCAGTAGCAGTAGTACTTAGTAGTAGCAGCAGAAGCAGCAGTAGCAGTAGCAGTGGTAATATTAACAAATAGACGAGGAGATGCATCAAAGTGGCAGACAGTTCTGCATTGCGTACTTTGAATTCGGTTGAAGCTGAGCCAGAGGCTAATGATGATCAATTGTTACCGACTTCGTCAGTTTTTCATTCTCCTTGGCGGCTGAGGCGTCTCTGCCGTCGACAGAAATCTTACCATTCGGAGCACGAGCGCCTTCCGAGGCACGAGGATTTAGAACGCCAATAGACGACGATGCCTCAATATAGTAGACGATAAACGGCTTGGCAGAGAGAGGCAGACACACAGGCAGGCAGAGAGACAGACACAAAGAGAGACAGACAGGCAGACACAGTGACAGAGGTAGAGGCAGAGACAGAGACAGAAGGAGAGACATTCTTCTTCCTCTTCCTACCGTGTCTGCCTGCCTGTCTGTCTGTCTAGATAGTTAGACTGTCTGCCTATATGAATGTCTATCTGTCTTTCTGTCAACTTTTCTGCCTTCATTCCTTCCTTTTTCATTCCTTTCTTCTTTCCTTTTTCAACATCAATCCTGCCTTCGTTTATGTTTCCCATATTTCCTTCTTTCCATCATTTTTTCGTTTGATGATCCTTCAATTTCCGTTTCCTTAGGTCATTTTGCCTTCTATCGCTATTTTCCTCCCATCCTTCCTTTCTTTCTATCCTTCTTTCCCTCCATTCCTTCCTTCGTTATTCCTTCCTTTATTTCGTATCTCCTTCTCTTCCTTTGAACTTTTCCTTTATTCTTGTAAGTTATTTCCTTCCTTTCACTCACTCTTCGTTCTGTTCTCCTTCCTTTTCTTCTTGCATCATTTCCCTCCCTCCCTTCCTTTATTCTTCTTTCCTTCATTCTTTTTCTTCCATCTTTCTTCCCCTAAAATCCTGACTTCCTTCTTCCTTCCTTCCTTCATGTCTTCCACCCATTTCCCCTCTATTCCTTCCTTCATTCCTACTTCCATACCTCCAATCTTTCCTCTATCCTTGTTGCCCTTCAGTTCTTCCTTCATTGTCCATTCCATCCTTCCTTTCTTTTCTTTTATCCATTTTCTCTCCATTCCTTCCTTAATGATTCCTTTCTTCCGTCCTTCCTTTTTCCTTTCCATTTCCCCTTTCCTGGCTTCACCACCCTTCCATCCTCTCTCCCATTCTTTACCTCGCCCAGACGTCATAACATCACCGACGTCCAATCCATTTACTCGGCGCCTCTGCATCGTCCCAGACATTCGTCAAATCCTCCAATATTCTTCGCCAGTAATTTCTTCGGTATAATCGCCTCATCTTTTCCACGCTCCGCACCCAGTCTTTGTCCAACTGTATCGTGAACAATTTCTTACGTAACCAGTTCCCTATTGTCATGCATATTCACCGGTTCCGCATTTCGGAAAAGACACCTCGGTCTGGCGCTAAATAAATCGCCCAGTTCCGAATAAGAAGAACATACATCTTGCATGTGAGGCACGGTGGCCGAGTGGTTAGAGCGCGCGACTTGTAACGCGGAACGTACGGGTTCGAATCTCGCTTAAGACAGTTACTGAGTAGAGACCTTCAGCGGGTTAGTATCGAAAGAGCGACACAACAAAAGAGCGACAAATCGGAGAGCTTCTTTCCTTCGACAGAAATATTTCCGATTTGAAAGAGCGACATAGCAAAACAGTGCCATATTTCATTTTTTTTTTCCTTTCTTCTTTCTTTCCTTTCTTCTTTCCTTCCTTTCTTCTTTCCTTTATTTCTTCTTTCCTTCCTTTGAGGCCACACGCTTTCCTCCTCCCAACCAAGGACGATCGCAATTTCATATCTCGTGTATTATTTAAAAACATCTACTACATGTAAACACATTATCTCTAGTCTATACCTTATTGGTTACCTCATTCGTTGCCCTATATAACTTACATTGCCACTAGCCTAATTCTCCTTTAGTAACTAACTGTCAGAGCTGATAGAATTTTTCCTACATGTTACTTGTTAACAGTTGCGACCTGTCAGCCTGATGTTGAGAATAAACGAAATTGATTGATTGATTGATTGATTTTTTTTCCTTTATTTCTTCTCTCCCTCCTTCCTTCCTTCATTCCACTTAGTGATTTCTTTGAAAGCTCTTACTGTAGTCTTTTCGAGGCAGGTGAGCAGGTGGTGGTGCTGAAGTTGGAAGAGATCATCACCATGGAGATCCGATTCGAGTTGCAGTCCGTTCTGTAGCATCATTAGCCTCTGTTCCACCTTCTTCTTGTTGTTGATGAAGGCGCTGCGAGATGTGTTCTTCGTCATCCGAATGCGAGCCAAGCGCAGCTTCTGCAACCCAATACCATACATAGTTGCAGCCTTCGTCGTTGTCATCATCATCATTTTAATCATCATTGTCATCATCATCATTGTCATCATCATCATTATCACTGTATTGGATGTTCGTTTATTCATTCAATAGGAGCAGACCAAACGCTTCTCCTTTTACATGCAGTTAGGTTTGGTAATCATCATCATTGTCATCATCATCGTTGTCACAATCATCATCATCATCATCATCATCATCATCATCATCATCATCATCATCATCATCATCATCATCATCATCATCATCATCATCATCATCATCATCATCATCATCATCATCATCAACAACAACAACAACAACAACATTGTAGTCTTTTGGTCTTCGCAGTCAGTAATGTTTGACCAAGAATAAAAGGAAGGACCCAGAGGTAATGAATGGAAAGAAGGAAGAATTAAAAGAAAGAAAAACAGGAAATGGATAAATGAATGACAGAGATAAGGAGGAATGAAGAGAAGGAAATAAGACAGAAAGCAAGGAAGAAAGGAAGAATGGAAGAATGGAAGGGTGGAAGGAATGGAAGGAAGAAGCAAGGAAGAATGGAAGAAAGACGCGATGGAAGACAGCGAGATAGGAAAGAAAGAAAGGGTGGCTGGAATGGAAACAGAGGCGGCGCCAGACATTTTTTGTATCCAGTGCATAGCCAGGGCAGTCATACAAGTAACCAGTGCATGTGACTATTTGTGCCTCAAATAAATTCTTGGCAGGACAAAAATTCTGGCAGGGCAACGACCAGGGCAAAGGCTTTTTACCAGGGCATTTGCCCTGGCTTGCCCTGGTGTATCCGCCACTGAATGGAAAGTAGGTGAGGGAGGGAAGAAGGAAGGGAAGTCAGAGGAAGAAAAGGATGGAGGGATGGAATGATTGAGGGTCTGAATGAATAGTCAGCTGATGATGATGTGAATGGAGTGAGTCTGTGGTTCGATTTCTTCCAATAGTCCATCTAATTTGTGATCAATCAATTTCAGTCGATCAATCACCAATGGAAAATTAAATTGGGAAAATGATGGATGGATGGACGGACGGAGAAACTAGCGGATGAGGAAGAGGGATGGACGGATGGAAGCGGGAATAAACATCAATGGAAACCGGAGAGGAAAAGAGAGAGACGGTGGACTCGGTTTGTAAGACATATTTGCTGGAGTTGTCGAAGGAGTCAGTGTTTGATGGAAAGACTGGGAAGCAATGTGGGTTGATGATTCTGTTGATAGGACGAATTGTGGATGGAGGATGGTTGGATGGATGGTTGGATGAGTGGATGGAGGAATGGATGGATGATATGGTTGGATGGATTGGTGGATAGATGGAGGGAGAGAGGGTAGGAGGGAGGGGTGGATGGATGGATGGATGGATGGATGGATAGATGGACCACTCTCTGTCTCTGTCTCTCTGTCTCTGTCTGTATCTGTGTGTCTCTGTCTGTCTATCACTGTCTGTTTCTGTCTTTCTCCGTCTGTTTGTCTCTGCCTCGGTCTCTCTCTGCCTGTTTTTGTTTTTCTGTTTGTCTGTCTGTCTGTTTGTATAGCAATCTGTCTCTCTCTCTTTCTGGATCTCTCTCTATCTGTCTATCTGTCTATCTGTCTATCTGTCTCTGTCTCTCTCTCTGTATCTCTATCTATCTATCTGTCTGTCTGTCTGTCTGATGTCTCTCTCTCTCTCTCTCTCTCTCTCTCTCTCTCTCTCTCTCTCTCTCTATATATATATATATATATATATATATATATGTAATATGTCTATATACCTTTGTCTTCATCTATATACCCTTGTCTTCATCTATATATGCATGAAGACTTCTGATTTACACGTGGTTAAACGCCTTGTGCTCAGTCATTGTGGACGCTGTTGTTGTCAGCTCGACGATAAGTCCTGCGTATGTCTGCGTATGTCTGCGTATGTCTGCGTATGTCTGCGTATGTCTGCGTATGTTGGCTGCTTCGTATGCATGGACGAACGTATGTTTATGTGTGTTGTGCTATCCATTAGTCTAACAGATGTTCTATTTATGTCTGTCTGTCTGTTTAGCTGTTTGTCTGTCTGTCTGTCTGTCTGTCTGTATGTATGTATGTATGTATGTATGTATGTATGTATGTATGTATGTATGTATGTATGTATGTATGTATGTATGTATGTATGTATGTATGTATGTATGTATGTATGTATGTATGTATGTATGTATGTAACGTATGTATGCATGCATGTATGAGAGTATGTATGTATTTAGTTACGTGCGTATAAAGATTTATGCATGCATTTTGTATAAAATTATATGTAGGCTATGTACGCACATATGCATGTACGTATACATGTATGAATGAACTTAAATAAGACTTAGACATGTATTTAGGTATGTGTTTAGATGTGTATTTATGTTTGAATATAGGCTATGCATGACATCACTCGTGAACTACAGTTGCGGAATCTCTAAGCGATTAAATTCAATATTCAATTCAATATTCGTTTATAATTTAAATAACCAAGTTGTCACAGACAACAATTTGCTACAATTAAATTGATTCTTAGTAAGTTAGTGGTTACAGTGCCAAATCAAAGCTTGGATGACTGATGATGATGGGCTATTCAATGATGAAATTAAGATAGGCCTACATTCTAGAAGAAATTTGGTATGTGAACTTTCAGAAAATTTGAAGATGGGTATTTGGTAACTGTCAGAAAAAGAAATTACAAAACTCGCGGAATTCAATATACTGAGCAGCAAAAGTCGATTTTTCTATTTCTCAGCATGTTAGTATATCAGGTTATCATCATCTTTGCTTCCTGATTCTAAATATGTTTTTTTGCTTGTACTCCCACTTTGAACAATTCTACACTTAGAAAACCAACTATAGCTTGACAAAGTTTCAAGTAGTAGTTCACAGTTAGAGTTATGGCATCAAGTTTAACTTGCTAAAATGTTGGACAGGGTGCCAATTTATATTAATTAATAAACATTCCGTTACAGGACTCTAGAGATAAAAGTTTCGAAAGGTGATTAATGGTTGTAGAACTTAGAACGGAGGCCGTTTAGAGGTGTATAATTGGAGACTTATTTCACTTCTAAGTATACTGTTCTGTGTATGAGAACATCTTGTGTCCGCTACGATGATTGACGTCAACTTTATCTTAGTTGGTGTGTGGTCAATCTAATCGATTAGTTTCTAGTGTTTAGAAACATCTTATCGCAACCAGGACGTAAACCTCTCTTGGGGACATGATTCATTCATTCAATCATTCATTCGGTGGATAATATAGCATCCTTAGAAAAGCTTACCCGGGATCGCTCCCAGCCCAGCTATGGCTAAAGAACAAAGGCTTGAGTGATTGATAAAACTCACTTGTATGAATTCATATCGATATAAGCTATATATATTAACGCGATTGATACATGTATAGATTGAAGTGCAGTTTTTTTTAATTTATTTTTGTCGAAATCGAACTGTTTTTCGCATGTATTCAGTCATAAGATAACACCTTACATCTGCCAAGGCCGATAACGGCGAAATGATCTGAAACACGACTTAGATATAGGGCTGTTAACGATTAACTTTTGGAAACGTTAACTATTTAAGAATTAACGATTAATTAATAGTAAATTGTGATTAAATGTATTCCCTAATAAGTAGTGACAAAGACAAATTAAGCTTAACAGTATTCATTGTGTATCTGTTATTGGTATTATTAATGTCTGTTGCTAGCTAGTAGCAACTTAGTAGTTATTTGTTCATATTAGTAGTCTTGTTTAAGCCTTTGTTTTTCAGTTCAAATGTCTTCCTTCAACCAATTACGTAGACCAACCAGCATGTTAAC
>JACEVL010000496.1:157500-167500 GCA_020284085.1 Aporrectodea caliginosa | reverse complement strand
GAAATGCAGAACACAAAGAGACAAATATTTATGTAGCGCCTCTATTATTAGCCCTGCGGATACACAAAGACTGAGTCGTAAGAAAGATGTAGTTTAATCAAACACAAGAAAGAGAATTTTTTGGATAATTCTAATCTAGTCCTTTACTCATAAATTCCCTTTATGATTCGAGAATAAAATTTCATCGGAAGAGATTTTTGGGAGAACTTTGGCCCAGAACCCTTATAAAAGGCCAACTTTGGGCCCCATACATGTATCGGACTAGTCGAATAATTATCGTTCGATTTTGGATTGACATTTGGCTCCACGTTTAACTGAAACCCTAATACAATACAGCGCTAAGTTTTAGCCGAATTTGGGTTGAAAATCTTGTGCTAGGCTAACTTTTAACCGAACGTTGGCTCACAAAGTTTAATTTTTTGGGCCCAATGTGGGCCAAAATCTTAATTCGTAGCCGAAAATAAAACGACCCGACGTTAGGGCGAAAGCTTCATTTAACGCTGATTTTGGGCCGAAGTTAAGTCGGCAGCGTTATATGGGCCCGACTTTGACCGCAGTTGACCAAAAGGCTGGTGTAAAGCCACATATGAGCCGAAGTCAGATCGAAACATCTATGTATGGCCGAATTATACGGGCGATGGAGAGCGGAGGTTTGTCCGCAGCCGCATTTAGGGCCGAACCACAGGACTGGATTTGGGCCGAATTATGGCCCAATGACAAGTCTGGATTGTGGAATTAGGGTCGAATAAGGGCCGAATGTAGGGCCGAATTACAGGGCTGGATTTAGATCGAATTATGGCCAAATAAGGGTCGAATTTCGGGTAAAATATCTTCTCTGGATTGTGACCGAATCAGGGCCAAATAAGGGCCAAATGTAGGGCCGAATTACTTGGCTCGGTTTGGGCCGAATTAGGGTAGAATGTAGGGCAGAATTACTGGGCAGAGTTAGGTTAAAATGTAGGGCAGAATTATTGGACCGAATGTGGACCCACTGTTAGGCCTGAAAAAAGCAGCTATGAGCAAGGTAAGACTTAGTGTGAATCAAGTCGCCTCAGAACCTGCTTTATCATCTGCTTATGCTATTTATGGATATAGAGGGAGAGAATGCTAGATGGAAGGGTGGGAAGAGGAAGACGGACGATCGATAGAGGTCAGGACGCTGATGGAGAGGTCACAGGATGGAGGAATCGGTGATCGAGTTGGACAGATGGATGGAGACAGCGATGAGTGGAAGAACAGCTTCAGAAGAGAGGGAGAATGAACAAATTGAAGAATGGATGGATGAATGGATGGATGGACAGATGGGTTAGTAAATGGATGTATGGATGAATTGATTGACCGATTGGTGAATGCATGTATTGATGAATGAATGGATGGATTGTTGGATTGATGTACGGATTGATGGATGGTTGAATGGATGAATGGACTAATGGACTAATGGATGGATGGATGGATGGATGGATGGATGCTAGATGGATGGATGGAACTGATCTAGGGATGAAGGCAACCAAGAGACGAGGAGACAAGAGGAAACAGAAGAAGACGAAGTTAGATATGTGGGTCAAGGAGACAAAATAGGAAACGACAGAGGAGACAAGAAAAGTCAACAGAAGACAAGAGGAGTCAAAAGGAGACCGATGAAGGCATGAGGAGACATGAGGATACAAGAGGAAACGAGAGCGGAGACAAGAGGAGACGAAAGGAGACACGAGGAAGGGGTGAGGGAGGAGGGAAAGGAGGAGAAAGGGGTAGAGGAGAAGGAGAAGTAGGAAATGACGGAGGAACAGCAGGAGGTGGAGGAAGGGTGGTGGAGGAGAAGGAATGGATGAAGGAGGAGTAGAAGGAGGAGTAAGGAGTTGAAAAGGAGGAGGGAGAAAGGATGGAGAAGAATAAAGAGGGAAGAATGGAAGAAGGCGTTAAGGAGAAAAAGGAGAAGACAAAAGGAGACGAGAGGAAACAATAGGAGACGAGAGGTGAGAACACGAGTGCAGAGGACAGGAAACCAGAAGAATTGAGATAAGAGAAGACGACAGGAGCGTACAGGTGAGGAGAGGAGAGAACAGTAGACAGGGTAGGACAGTTAGACAGACAGAGAGCAATAATCTATAAAGATAATGCGACCGGTGAATAAACGGCAACTGGATATGGAAATGGAGAGGCCGTCAATAGGACGGACGGAGTCGAAGTCTCCGTGGGACTGGATCTGGGTGAATGTCACGGCGTGCGCCGCTGGAGAGAAGAAGGGAGGGAAGAGGGGAAGGTGGGGTGAGCTGGAAGGGAGCGCTTAGGGAGCGCGCCGCCGTGGGGGACACCGGTGCAATGCAAACAGCGTGGGTCGTTGAGTGACCGGATTAACAGAGGACAAAACAATAACAGAACTGAAGGATATTTGCTCGGCAATATTACGGCAATCGTATTCGCGCCGACGATTAGAATGACGACAACGCGACAAATACGACAACGACGACAACAGTGATGATAACGACGACGATTATGACTATGGTGACGAAATTAACGACAGTGATGATGACGATAGTGATGATTAGGATGACGACAACGACGTTAGGGCGACTAGGATGATAATAGGATGCCCTGGCCTTATGATAAAGGAGCTATATTAATCGTAAAGTATATTATTTGATTAGATTAGGTTAGTTGTACTAATATGAACTGCAAATTGCGCTATAGAAATGTCAGGAATACATTAAAATGCACGATATGGCATAGCAGTGTATTGTATTATATCACAGTGTATTACCTTACATTACACAACACCACGCTACCTCAAATCACATCGCATCTCATAACATCACGATTAAACGAATATTGATTAAACGAATATTGATTAAACGAATATTGATTAAACGAATATTGATTAAACGAATATTGATTAAACGAATATTGATTAAACGAATATTGATTAAACGAATATTGATTAAACGAATATTGATTAAACGAATATTGATGGATCACGTTACATAACATTAAATCATGTTATGCTGCGTCACATTACATCACTCCTCATGACACCACAACAAATCCAACTGGATCATATTATATCACATCCCTTCTCACCATATCACATTGAATCACATAACATTATATCGCATCACATCTAATCACATCACAACATATCCGATTACATTGAATCACATCACAGCATATCGCATCACATTAAATCACGTCATATCGCATCACATTAAATCACATCATATCGCATCACATTAAATCACGTCATATCGCATCACATTAAATCACATCACAACATATCGCATTACATTGACTCGCATCACATCATATCGCATCACATTAAATCACGTCATATCGCATTACATTGAATCACATCATATCGCATCACATTAAATCACGTCATATCGCATCACATTAAATCCCACGACGTCATATCACATCACATTAAATCACATCATATCGCATAAAATT
This sequence comes from Aporrectodea caliginosa, assembly GCA_020284085.1. Taxonomy (NCBI): domain Eukaryota; kingdom Metazoa; phylum Annelida; class Clitellata; order Crassiclitellata; family Lumbricidae; genus Aporrectodea; species Aporrectodea caliginosa. The sequence continues at coordinate 164,059 of JACEVL010000496.1, read as the reverse complement.
GATTGATTGATTTTTTATTTGGTAACCATAACAGAACAAGTATTAAACCATTCAATACATTGGCAGACAAGTATGACTCAGGACACCAAAAAGGGACAAAGGTTCCGCTGGTCAGGACCACCTGGGAAGGAATGTAGTACACATGGTATATACGCCAATTGAAACAATAAGCTTTGCTCGCATCATATGAAATCACATCATATCGCATCACATTAAATCACATGACATTATATCGCATCAACTTAAAATACACCACGTCATATGCATCACATTAAATCCCACGATGTCATATCGTATCACATTAAATCACTTGACGTCATAATCGCATCACATTAAATCACACGACGTCATATCGCAACATATTAAACCACACCACGTCATTATGCATCCTATTAATTCACACGACATCATATCGCATCACATTAAATCCCACGACGTCATATCACATCACATTAAATCACATCATATCGCATAAAATTGATTGATTGATTTTTTATTTGGTAACCATAACAGAACAAGTATTAAACCATTCAATACATTGGCAGACAAGTATGACTCAGGACACCAAAAAGGGACAAAGGTTCCGCTGGTCAGGACCACCTGGGAAGGAATGTAGTACACATGGTATATACGCCAATTGAAACAATAAGCTTTGCTCGCATCATATGAAATCACATCATATCGCATCACATTAAATCACATGACATTATATCGCATCAACTTAAAATACACCACGTCATATGCATCACATTAAATCCCACGATGTCATATCGTATCACATTAAATCACTTGACGTCATAATCGCATCACATTAAATCACACGACGTCATATCGCAACATATTAAACCACACCACGTCATTATGCATCCTATTAATTCACACGACATCATATCGCATCACATTAAATCCCACGACGTCATATCACATCACATTAAATCACATCATATCGCATAAAATTGATTGATTGATTTTTTATTTGGTAACCATAACAGAACAAGTATTAAACCATTCAATACATTGGCAGACAAGTATGACTCAGGACACCAAAAAGGGACAAAGGTTCCGCTGGTCAGGACCACCTGGGAAGGAATGTAGTACACATGGTATATACGCCAATTGAAACAATAAGCTTTGCTCGCATCATATGAAATCACATCATATCGCATCACATTAAATCACATGACATTATATCGCATCAACTTAAAATACACCACGTCATATGCATCACATTAAATCCCACGATGTCATATCGTATCACATTAAATCACTTGACGTCATAATCGCATCACATTAAATCACACGACGTCATATCGCAACATATTAAACCACACCACGTCATATGCATCCTATTAATTCACACGACATCATATCGCATCACATTAAAACACACGACGTCGTGTTAGGACTACAATGGCTCAATCCAGATCCTTTGCCTCCATACGCCCTCCCTATGCAACGGACTTCCTCCTTCTCTACGCTCTACTATCCTCTCTTGTGGCATCTCTGTCTTCTTTCTTTCACCTTAGAATCTTCCTTTTCTCTCCGGGTATCTCGCACGCGAGCGCTTCTTAAAGGCTTATGCTGTGAGAAGCTCTTTATAAATGATCAAATACAATACAATACAATATTGCGTCATATTGCATCACATTAAATCACTTGACGTCACATCGCATCAAATTAAATCACTTGGCGTCATATCGCATCACATTAAATCACACGGCGTCATATCGCATCACATTAAATCCCACGACGTCATATCGCATCACATTAAATCCCACGAAGTCATATCGCATCTTATATTAAATCACTTGACGTCATATCGCATCACATTAAATTACACGGAGCCATGTCGCATATCCGGACAACAACTGGAACAGCGTTAACAAGAACTGGAGATATCTCTGGTGCAGCTCTGACCACAGACGGACCATCGATGGACGACGCCCGCAGCATCGCACCGAGGCACGGACGAATTTATGAGGCGCCAACCGCACGCCAGTTGTCGAGTACCGTTGAGGCTTTTCTAGCGCCAGAATGTTTATTTGACTGCATGGACGAATGTCTCCTTGTGTTGCGCACGTGTTGGAGTTCGTGTAGACACAGCCATAGAGATAAGTGGCTGACACAGAGCGGACACAAGAGGCGAAGGAATTTCTGTTCACATGGTGTTACATTCATCCATCCATCCAATAAACGGTCCGTCCTTCCGTCCATCCATCCATTCATCTATCCATCCATCCATCCATCCATCCATCCATCCATCCATCCATCCATCCATCCATCCATCCATCCATCCATCCATCCATCCATCCATCCATCCATCCATCCATCCATCCATCCATCCATCCATCCATCCATCCATCCATCCATCCATCCATCCATCCATCCATCCATCCATCCATCCATCCATCCATCCATCCATCCATCCATCATCATACATCCATACATCCATACATAATATATCAGATCTCGAGGGTACGCGTACCCTAAAATAGAATACGTTAAAATACGTACGTACCTTTCAAAAATAGAATACGCGTATGGTACGTATCATACACGAAAATTTTATTTTGTGATTGTTTGCTTAAATTAAATTGAACATTCTTATAATGAGCAATGACGTAGTTAACGTATTTTTGTATTGTTTACGTACCCTAAAATAGGGTACGTTAAAAAACGTACGTACCTTTCAAAAAATAGAATACGTATGGTACGTACCCTCGAGCTTTGATCCATCTAATTCGTTCACCAATTATTCATCTCATCCATACATCCATCCATCCATCCATCCATCCATACATCCATCCATCCATCTAATTCGTTCACCAATTCATCTCATCCATACATCCATCCATCCATCCATCCATCCATCCATCCATACATCCATACATCCATCTAATTCGTTCACCAATTCATCTCATCCATACATCCATCCATCCATCCATCCATCCATCCATCCATACATCCATCCATCCATCCATCCATACATCCATACATCCATCTAATTCGTTCACCAATTCATCTCATCCATACATCCTTGCATCCATGCAGCCACATTATTTTGGGTAAATTATGTCCCTTGTCTTCTCAATCTATGCTACATAAATTGAACATTCTCCAAAGTGAACAGATTAGAATCCAGCAGACTTCAGAGTTCATGTTTCCATACATGCATAATCTTTTGCCTGGGGTTTTTGTGGATTTCTTTAGCTTGACATCTCAATCAAATCCCTGTAATGTTAGAACATCCGTCAACTATAGAGGTGTTGCTACCAGACCCAACACACGGAAATTCTCAAATTAAAGTGCCGGTCCGAGGACCTTGAATAATCTTCCTGTAGCTATACGTAATTCTCTTTGCATCTTTCTGTTTAAACGGAAACTCCGTGGTCACTTACTAACTGTTGATCCCTGACTCTCTCTCTCCTTATATCATTTATTATTCCCTGCCTTGTGTGCATATACTGCATTCATGTATTGTGTTTGGTGCAGACACTCGTTGTGTTTAAATTTCGTTTTTAGTTAATTAGTTCAGACCATGTATCCTTGGTAATTAATATATTACAGCCAGTGCTATCATTTCTATGTTCATGGGTAACCCTGTCAGCGGGACTTTGGTCCTTCAAGAGTCTCTCTCCCATTGCTTCCTGTAAATCAACGAATCTCTTGATTCTGACTGTTATGTTTCTTTGTGCAACAAGATGCAATAAACATTTATGGTTATGGCTATGTTTATTTGTCCATCCACCCATACGTCCCATATGCATCCATTGATCCGTCCATCCATTCGTTCAAAGTCTGTCCGTCTTTCCAAACACACCCAACCACCTATCAATCCATCCACCCATCCGTCCGTCCGTCCATCCATCCATCCATCCATCCATCCATCCATCCATCCATCCATCCATCCATCCATCCATCCATCCATCCATCCATCCATCCATCCATCCATCCATCCATCCATCCATCCATCCATCCATCCATCCATCCATCCATCCATCCATCCATCCATCCATCCATCCATCCATCCATCCATCCATCCATCCATCCATCCATCCATCCATCATCCATCCATCCATCCATCCATCCATCCATCCATTCTTTGCAGCTAGAATTATAACTTTTATTATAAAATCTGCTCTGCCTCTCAACAGCCTGCTCTTGATTTTCCTCAGCTAATTCTCCAAATCTGGATTCAACTAACAATAAGATCTGATAGACCTTATTGTTTTCTCAAAGAGCACTAACTACTGCACTATAGTACTTATTGTCGAAGAACACCTAGCGGTATGCAAAGGACCTATTATCGCAGACAAAAACCAAAGCCACCTATCGTCCGGCAGAGGGCCTAATATAATCGAACAGCGAAGACCACCTAGCGGCAGGCAGACGACCTATTATCGTTGAACAACGAAGGCCACGTACACCAGTCGGCAGAGGGCCTATCACCAACACCAACCGATTCACCGCGCAGTGCAATCGATTATGTTGTCGGTGCCAAAGTCTTGGACTGCTGCTGGTAATACTGGCACCGAATAATTTCCGCCGGCGTTTTTTTCTTTTCCAGGCACCTGGGTTTTCCTTAAATCAGAAATCCCTCACAGCGGCCATCCGGAGGTTTCGGAATTTATTACGTAGACGTTCACGAAACAATTACAATAGTTTGGCTTCGTACGTGTGCGAAAGTTTCTTCCTTATTATTTATTTATTTCATTTAGATAATTAGTTCGCTTTGTATTTAATCACTTACTTACTTATAATTTACTTAATCAATTATTCATTTACCTAATTAACCATTAATATACTTAATCAATTATTAATTTACTTAATTACCTATTTGCTTACGTAACCATAAATTTACTTAGTTGATTGTCAATTTACTTATTTATTATTAAATTACATTACGAATTTATTTACTCAGCCATAAATTTACTTAATAATTCATGTCACTTACTTACTACTCTGCTTATTCGACTGCCAATTATACTCAGTATTCAATTATGAATTAACTCCATTAAAAATTTACTTACACAATTATGAACATTTCTTATGCATTTATTAATTTTAATTACTCAAGAATAAATTTACTTACTGTACTTCTTGGCTTATCTGCTTATTTAATTAGTTTTTTCAGTGTAGTCTCTGTTTTCTTTGCTTTTAATTTATTCGTGAGCATTATTTATTACTTTATTTCTGCTAAATTTTTCAATTAACACAACTCAGCTGGATATAAATGATAGAAAGGAGACATTATGAATCTTGGACTAAGCATCACAGGAGCACTGGACTTGACAAATGACCGAGGACAGCGGAGATCACTTGTTCGTACCCATCGACACAAAATAGTTCGTGTCAGGAACTAATGATGACGACGACGATAATGATGACAACGAATGTTATAATGATGATGATTAAGACGATGATGATGATGATGACATCGTAATCGTAAACTCCAGACTTCTAAAGCGCCACTCGAAAGCCAAGCGTAGGGCACCAGCTTATTCACGAGCGCTTCGTCAAGTCAGACGGGTGTTCCAAAGGATTGTCAAAATGAGGTCCGAGTGTTGGATATGACGATATGATGATTATGACGACTACGTGTAACGTTAATGACGATGATGATTATGATGATGATGACGATGACTATGATGATGATGATGATGATGATGACGATGATGATGATGATGACGATGACGATGACTATGACAACTTCGTTGCTGAGATTCTTGTAACCTGTCTACCAGCCACCAACCCCTCAACCCCTACCCCACCCACCTCTACACACCTACCCACCCTACCATCCACTCACCAATCCAACAGCCAGCCAGCCACCCCAACCATCAACCCACCAAACCAATCACCCATCCAATTAACCGGCCAATCTAGCCACCAACCATTCCTCCAATCAATCACCCTTTAAGCGTGACTCCTCATCAATAGGGCAAACGCCGGAACAAATCGCACATCACCAGCCATTCATAAAACATTCGCATATCGACTCATAAATATTCATAAAACATTCGCATATCGACTCATAAATATTCATAAAACATTCGTAGATCGACTCATAAATATTCATGCAGTGGGCGGAGCAAAACCAGGCCTTACCCGAGCGTCGTCATGGTGACGATTGTGTACCAGAAAGCCTCCGGAATGCTCGTGAAGCGTGTATCGGGAACGTTCTTTTCAGCATAGAACATAATCGTGGCGAATATAATGATAGCCATCGTCAGAGAGAAGAGCAGAAAGCCGAGCTCCGAGGCACAGCTCTTCAGCGTGTAGCCAAGGATCCGCAGTCCTTGTGAATGTCGCGAGAACTTAAAGATCCGAAATACTCTGAAGACCCTGAGCGTCACAAACGCCCCGCTCAGGTCCTTGTTGTCCGTAATCCCAAGTCCGATGTAATACGGAAGGATGGCTACGACGTCAATTACGCTCATTACGCTGCGTAAATGTTTACAGCGTTCCGGGGCAGCGTAAAGACGTAACATGTACTCGGCCGTAAAGATCATGACGCAAGCGGTGTCCAGGCAGAAGAGTTCGACCTCGTAGCGTTCGC
>JACEVL010000496.1:80000-150000 GCA_020284085.1 Aporrectodea caliginosa | reverse complement strand
GATATCTTTGTTCAATTTCGAGTAACTCTCATTTCCAGAGATTTATTCATGCGATTTCTTCGTCCATCAGTCAAGATTCCACATTAAAAAAAATTCTTTCCACAAAGGCCTGTGAGGCTGGAGTCGACAAAAGATCCTCTGCAATGGTGCAATTTTGCTGTACGAATTTTGCCTTTCCTTCCAGGAAGCAAGAGGATTCCTAGCATTCTCCCTTATGTCTGCCAAATAACGATCCATCTAAGTTGTTACACTGTCTTGGTTGCTGCTGCTGCTGCTGCTGCTGCTGCTGCTGCTGGACAATGTTGATGTTGTTTGTGACTTTAGTTTCATGTTGAGAAATTTACATTTCTGCAGTGCAGGTGAATCTGAGTGAATGAGTGAGTTTGACGTTTACAAGTAATCTCCTATTTTCGGGACCTACAGCGACGCTGGCATATCTGCTGCATTGTTAGACTTACGTTTCACCCTTTGCTTCATCTCAACTTAAGGGCCACAAGAAGTAAAATGATTTTACTTCTGAAAATAATTCCTAATTTCATTCATAATTTTAGTTCTGCAAATAATTCATAATTTAATTCCTAATTTCGTTTTTGAAGCCAAAATAATTCCTACTTTTACTTCTAGTTTTCGTTAACGAAATCCTTTATTTTTACTTCTAATTTTAGTTTTCGTTAACGAAAATATCACTCCCCAAATGTTTTCCATTGGAAACTAGAAGCCACATCTCTCTGATCGACGATGGTTTACACGATGCAGATAACATGTGAAATTTCCTTGAGTCTTTAATAACTAACAGTCCCACTTATCGCGTTTCTCGCTCTCTGTCTGTCTGTCTGTCTGTCTGCCTCTCTGTCTCTCTGTATGTCTGTCTCTGTCTGTCTCTGTATATCTGTTTGTCTGTCTGTATCTCTGTTTGTCTCTCTGTCTGTCTGTCTCTCTTGTCTGTATGTCTGTCTCTGTACCTAATATCAACAGCTCCTCTCTTGATCTTCTGGAAACCGGACCTTGTTATTTACCAGCTATCCCTAGACAACATGATGCAGCGCTCGTGAATAAGCCTGTGCCCTTCGCTTAGCTTTTAAGTAGCGCCTAAGCAATTTGCCGCATGCGATTACGATAGCGATCTTCAACTGCAATCATTGGAATTCATCCGAGATTTTCCCGCTTTTTCGATGCCGAGACTCTTGACAGCATCTGGCCTACTTAGCCGCGAAATGATTGGCTGAACGAGGCGTCACACTTAAGCTGTCACGTCATTGGCTGGAGCGCCCTCGAACGACGAGATGAAAACTCGAGCAGACGAATAATCCTCTCTTGGCGTCGATTACTAAGGCAACGGCGTGGCTACGAATGTCGTTGGCCACTCCACGACTGGACAGAGCGGCGATATAGGCAGTCGATGGGAATGATCAACATCGGTTTGGATTTGAATTTAGACGAAATAGGCATATATTATTATTATATCGAGAGCTAACATGAAAACTTATAGGTTGCCATAGTAGTAACCCATTTCCTATACAAACATCTACATACATACACACACACACTCTCTCTGTCTCTCTGTCTCTCTGAGTCTCTGTCTCTCTCTCTCTTTCTCTCTGTCTCTGTCTGTCTCTGTCTCGGTCTCTGTCTCTGTCTCTGTCTCTGTCTCTGTCTCTCTGTCTGTCTGTCTCTGTCTCTCTGTCTCTGTCTCTGTCTCTGTCTCTGTCTCTGTCTCTGTCTCTGTCTCTGTCTCTGTCTCTGTCTCTGTCTCTGTCTCTGTCTCTGTCTCTGTCTCTGTCTCTGTCTCTGTCTCTGTCTCTGTCTCTGTCTCTGTCTCTGTCTCTGTCTCTGTCTCTGTCTCTGTCTCTGACTCTGTCTCTGTCTCTGTCTCTCTCTCTCTCTCTCTCTCTCTCTCTCTCTCTCTCTCTCTCTCTCTCTCTCTCTCTCTCTCTCTCTCTCTCTCTCTCTCTCTCTCTCTCTCTCTCTCTCTCTCTCTCTCTCTCTCTCTCTCTCTCTCTCTCTCTCTCTCTCTCTCTCTCTCTCTCTCTCTCTCTCACACACACACACACACACACACACACACACACACACACACACACACACACACACACACACACACACACACGCACACACGCACAAACACATGCACACTCACAAACACAAACACACCCACGCACACACCCACACACCCACCCACGCACACATTATACTAGTCAGTCATATGACATCCTATTGCGTTGCAGCCATTTTCGCTTCGATCTACGACAGCGTAGAAAAGGCGCAATATAAATGGATCCATCTGTTTGTCGGCTGTGGTTGCCTCCTCCTCCTCCTCCTCCTCCTCCTCCTCCTCCTCCTCCTCCTCCTCCTCCTCCTCCTCCTCCTCCTCCTCCTCCTCCTCCTCCTCCTCCTCTTCCTTCGATCGTTTGTTGACCAACCATCGGTCCATCCTACCGCCCACGCTGTCCACTCTGTCCACTGCGCCTCCTGTCCATCTCCTGTGACAGTCGCCTCTCCCATTATGTCCACTCAAGTCTTATTGTCTTTCGGCTTCTGTCCGAATTTTATTGACTCTTGTCCCGATTTGTCCACTCGACGGCTTTTCTTTGTTCATCCTCTTCTTCGATATTCATTTCATGTCTTGGTTTACCACAACACATATCTCACTTTACTGTACCTCAACTTACAACACTACAACCTTACCCTACCTTACATACATACATACATACATACAATCATACATACATACATACATACATACATACATACATACATACATACATACATGGGGCACGGTGGTGTAGGGGTATGTTCGGTGCCTTGCAGCCGGAGGGTTGCGGGTTCGAATCCACCACAAGCTGCCGTGTAGGGACCCTGGGCAAGTCCTTCACTCGCAGTTGCTCATGCGCTTCGGCGTGAAACTCCGATTCAGTGTCCGCGCTGTAGTCGGGAGCGCCTCTGAGTAGAAATCTTGAAGGGGCGCTATAACAAGTGCTCATACATACATACATACATACATACATACATACATACATACATACATACATACATACATACATACATACATACATACATACATACATACATACATACATACATACATACATACATACATACATACATACATACATGCATTCATTCATTCATTCAGACATACATTCAAAGATACACACATGCATGTAACCTGACTTACATTGAGCAGACCAAGACTTCCTCTGGACTGTGCAACTCCATACTCTGATTCCTTGCGTATAAAAGCCGTTGCAGCATCAGCTCATAAGAATTGAAGCAGGGACGATACATCAGGGAGGAAACCATCGTCGATAAAGTTCAGTCAGTCGTTAGATGTCCTTCAATCCGTCAGGCGTCGAACCCCAGACCCCCGAAGAGTCCACCGGACTCCGTTCCACTGATCGCCAGAATCCCTTTCATATTCGATGATGATTCCATGTCGTAAATCTCCTTTTTCCCACTCGACGACTTCCTCTTCCGGTTCCAGAGCGCCATCTAACGGATCTGACCGTAATCAGAATTCTGAGTCCGGTCTGTGATCGCGCCTCCACGATCCACTCCGTTGAGTTACGAGCGTCAGGTGTTTGGCGGGAAGAGCGGGAAGAGCGGGAAAGAACAGGTGCGCCAGTGGTATTTACAGAACGATGGAACACCCGACGACCCTCTCCGCCACTGCTCGTACTCTGGCAGTGCCAGTCCCAAGCCTGGATAAAGGAGGAAGGCGACGCTAATGATCTTTGTTATCACACAGCGTCGTTTAACTAAAACTACTATTACTACCGACCTTCTCAGTTGTAACCGTAATCGTCGTATTCGTAATCGTAAACTTAAGAAATTACTGTAGCGCCACCTAAGAGCTACACTCAGGGCACCGGCTTATTCACGAGCGCTGCGTCGAGTTACAGGTTTGTCAAGAGATACCAAATTAGATCCAAGTCCGGTTGGCGGATAGACCAGAGAGATGTTCGTGTATCGTCCAGAGAAAGCTAATTCGCGGGGTTTATTCAGAAATAAAATCCTCCTTGCGGTGAGGCTTTGAACCCGTGTCTCCGGCTACGAGTCGACCTCCAACCACTGCGTACTAGTCTCCCCGTTTCACCGCCCGGTTCGTCTCTCTCCCCGTCCGCCGTGAATATCTCCGAAACGGGAGACGACATTGGAGCAACGTAAGGCGTACCGTTTCCTCCTGGTCTTCGCTGTTCCTTTCCAGCGTATTCCGTATTCCCACTGCATTGAGGGGGTAACGTATTCTAATTATCACGACTCAGCAGGGCGTTGTATAGGGAGGCTGCCCGACAGCGAGCGGCGAGCGAGCGAGCGAGCGAACAGGCGAGCGGGCGTGCGGGCGGGCGGACGGGCGATCGGCCTGCGTGTATTGATCAATGTCTCCTTCCTCCCTGCTTCTCTGACCGTCCGTTCGTTAACGGGCCCAATGCGGCTGTCTTTACAGACGGACGGACGGACGGGCGTTGACGGCTGACGCAGGGCAGGGCAGCGCCGGTGAGCAGGCGGCGGTAGACCGACCGACTGGCGGTGTTTGAGGTCGGTCACCGACGGCCGCTCGTGTGGCGACGTCTCCGCGCAGGTGAAGGCTGTCCGTTGGGTGTTGGTTAGGACGGCGAGTGGAAGAGAGAGATGGGTTGAGGGATTGGGGAGTTGAAACCTGAGGGTTTTTATTAAGTCCATCGCAATCCTTTGAATCTAGTTTAATCTTAGTCATTGGATCTGTTCCATTGCATTGGGTTGTGGTAAGATCAGAAGAGACGAGGATCTGATCTGATCTTATTTCGTTTCCGATCATCTCATTACGTCTCATCTTGTCTTGTCTGGTTTCGTCTCATCTTATCTCATCCCGTTTCTGATCTAATCTAGTCTAGTCTAATCTGATCTAGCTTAGTCTAGTCTGGTATTTTCTTGTCTGATCTAATCTAATCTAATCAAATCCTATTCAATCCAAGCCAGTTCATCTAATCCGATCCAATCCAATCCAATCCAATCTAATCTAATCTAATCTAGTCAAGTGTTGCCTAGCCTCGTTTAATCAAATCTAACAAAATCTAATCAAATGTAGTCTTGTCCACTCTCTTCTCATCTAATCCTGCCTGGTCTAGTCTAATTTTATTTTATTTTATTCTAATTTCCAATGTAATCTTATCTACTCTATTCCAATGTATTCAAGTCTAGTCTCATCTTGTCTAGACTAATGTAATCCAATCTAATGTAATCCAATCTAATGTAATCCAATCTAGTCTAATCAAATCTAGTCTAGTTTTGTCTCACCTCGTCTCGCCTAGTCTAACCTTTAACTTAACCTCGCTTTCATCTCATCTCACCTTATCTTTTCTTGTCTTATCTGGCCTTGTCTTGTTGTGGCGATATTCAGTTTGGCCACAAGAGTTACAAGAGGTCCACTGTGGCACACGGTATCGGATTGGTTAGAGCGCTCGGCCTGTGACCCGCAGAGTACGGGTTCAAGCCTCTACTCAGATGGGTCTCGAGCAAGTCCTTCACTCACAATTGCTCAGACCATTGATGTTCTATGACTTATCGTTATGTGTACGCTTCTGAACTTTGAAAGCAGGACAATATTAAATGCTTTTGTTCATTTGTAAATTTGTGCAGTTGTGGAATACAATACTAATATATGTACAATGTATATACATATATACATACGTACGTACATACGTACATACTTACATACATACATGTATGTAAGTATGTACGTACATACGTACACGTCGTCGTACATGTACATGCATACATAGTACGTACATACATACATGATACATACATACTACTTGCATACACAGACTTACATACATACATACAAACGTGCATGCGTACATGGGTACATGCATACATGCATGCATGGATACATGCATATATACACACTTACATACATGCATACCTACTTACATGCATGCATGCATGACAACATACCTACATATATACATACATGCTTGCATACCTACGTATATACATAGTACATACATGTACACACGCATGCATTCGTGCATGCAAATAGACAAACAGACAGACAGACGGACAAAGGGATAGTCAAAGGGCAGTTTGACATTAACCGGAAGACAAGTGTGTAATTACAGTCGCCAGAGAGCACTGTATTACTCGCCAGGTGACGCTTGCGTGGGCGAAGATTAACAATGACTTTCGACGCTACTCTTGTTACATACGAAGATCCTCTATTTAAAAGAATTAATTACATTTCAACACGCATTGCGTGGTCTTCTATGGCGGCTTGTGTTACAAGCCAGCTGGTCCCTTGATATAGGCATGTGTTACAAGTCTGCTACCTTACTTATTTACAGGGTTACTTACTTACATATTTACTTATTTAAATATTTATTTATTTCCGTATTTACTTTTTAACATGTTTACTTATTACATATTTACTTACTTACACATTTACGTATTAACATATATATATTTGCCTGTTTTCTCGCTCGCTCGCTCACTCACTCACTCACTCACTCACTCACTCACTCACTCACTCACTCACTCACTCACTCACTCACTCACTCACTCACTCACTCACTCACTCACTCACTCACTCACTCACTCACTCACTCACTCACTCACTCACTCACTCAGCTACCTATCTATCTATCTACCTACCAACCCACCCACCCACCCACCAACCTACCTACCTACCTACCTACCTACCTACCTACCTACCTACCTACCTACCTACCTACCTACCTACCTACCTACCTTCCTTCCTAACCGCATTCCTATCTACTTAAGTATACCTTCTTACAAAACTTCTTAGGATCTACATACTTATATAAACAATTACCTACTTACTTACTTGCTGGCTTTCGTATTCGATATCTTACGTGCTTACTTGTCAACAGGTCAGGTGCGTCGACCATCAACAGGAAATACAATTGGAGGCTTTGAACATGCACAAAGAAAAGCCCAGGTGAAATTCCAGGCACATCTGTACACCTGCGTAAAGGTGTTCAACGGCTTATATATATATATATATGTATATATATACACTGTGTCCGGAAAAATTCCGACCCCCACAGATGTGGTTAAAAAAACTATAGTAGATAATAATCGATTTAAAAAAATACAAAAGCATTTTCATCTTGACATACTTACAAACGAAATTCTTTGTAATGTATTAACGGCCCCGTTTAAACTTACGTCATAGTGACGTATTTGAGTTTTATATTTTGTAAACAAAGTTGCAAGAAAATGGCGTTTAGCGAGGAAGACAAAATTGTTATAAAAATTTTTACGCCAAAACAAGAAATATGGAGCCAAGAAGTTTCTGAAAAAATTTCCGAACAAGGGTTGGACATTAGGTGGACTAAAGTACCTTATACGAAAAATTGATCTAACCGAATCGTGTAAGCGTCGCAAGGGTAGCGGTAGACCGAGAGTTGCACGGACAACTGAAAATATCGAAAAAGTTGAGGATCTCGTTTTAAGTCAAGAAGATCGACCTCAATCACATCTAACGCTAAGAGAAATCGCTCGAGAGACTGGAATTTCAAAAACTTCAGTGCACGAAATTGTCAAAAATGACCTTCATCTAAAGTGTTTAAAGAAAAGACGAGCGACTGAATTAACAGAAGCCAACAAGGAAGCACGGCTCGAGCGTTCAAGGATTTTGTTAGATCGCTATCCTGATGAAATGGTAAACTTTATTTGGTTTACAGACGAAAAGTTGTTTACCATCGCCACACCAAAGAACAGTCAAAATGATCGTCTGTACGTTGCCACCGGAACTCGGAAGAAAAACATCCCAGCTAATCGTTTGCTTAGTACTCGCCCAACATTCAGCCAGTCAGTAATGGTTTCAGTTGGTGTATCTGCTCTTGGTAAAACAGACATACATTTCATAGAACCTGGCGTTAAAATAAATGGAGCTTACTATCGAGATTCTTTGTTGTTGGAAAAATTATTACCTGATATCAGGCAATATTCAGATTACTACACATTTCAACAAGATGGTGCTCCAGCTCACCGAGCACGTGAAACTGTCGAACTGCTGATAAAGGAGACTCCAGATTTTATACCTCCAAATCTTTGGCCTCCAAACAGTCCGGACTTAAATCCTGTTGATTATAAAATTTGGGGAATAATGCAGGAGAAGGTATACAAGACAAAGGTCAGAAACATTGAAGAACTCCGTGAGCGAATTGTTAATGCTTGGGATGAATTTGATCAACTGGTCGTCGATGCTGCCGTTAGTCAGTGGCGTGTGCGTCTCGTAGCTTGTGTTGAAGCCAATGGCGGACATTTTGAACATAAATTATAGTTCACTAATATTTCAGGATTAAATTGTTTTTGGAATTTTAAAAATTGATGACAATTTACTAGTTCTCTCATTCGTATCTCAGGGGGTCGGAATTTTTCCGGACACAGTGTATATATGTATATATATACATATATAAAATATTATATATACATACATACATATATATAGTAAACACATGACTACATCTGGGTCAATTAGATATTCACATATATACGAACTTTAGTCGTATGAATTATTACATAGGCTACAAACACATAATTTATGAATTAGAAAATGCATATATAATTGTGTACACGTATTTATCATTGTACGCATACAGGTGCGATCGAGTGTTTACTACAGGCTGCCCAGGTGTGCGCGCTGTCGTACGCGTGTCTTTGGCTAGCGCACCTGTTTAAAGATGGCGCTGAAGACTAGAAAGGCAGGAGGACGAGGAGTTGTTGACGTTTCCAAAGCTTTGACACCGTTGACTCCATCATTGGAAAAACAGCTTTCCATAACCGATGATGTTTTCCTCGTTTGTCGCGTCTGTGAATCGGACTTTCGCAGTCCGCGGCTGCTGCCGTGCCTTCACAGCTTCTGCTCGGATTGCCTGGAGGATAGTCTTGGTCGAAGCCAGATCGAGCCTGGCCAGGCCTTCCTCTGCCCGCTGTGCCGGACGCGGTGCGTCATTCCCGGGCGTGGAGTCCGGGACATGCCGGCCAACTGTCTGGCCAGCGCCCTGGTGGAGTTCCTGCGGTCAAGGACGACCCCTGAGGGTGTGGGTCGAGGGGGTGGAGGAGAGTGCGGGGGTTGTAGAAAGCATGGGGTTGTTAGGAAGTGTATCGAGTGTGGTGATTGGTTGTGCGAGAAGTGTTGCGCCCTACATGCCAAGGTCAGTCGGTGCATGTTCTCTTGTATGATATGTTCTCAGAATTAACAGTCGCACAGTCAGAGAGATGCAGAATCAAAATTTAGGATACATAACTACTTAGTTACATACTTAGAGTCAAACATAGATGCACAGTTAGTTACACAGTTGAACTTTTAGAGTTACAGGGTTACAGTGCTGTAAAGATGTATAGTTACAGATTTATGATTTGCACAGTTACATAGTCGCAGGTATAATTATATAGTTACAGATTTACACAGTGTACAGGGTTACACTTGCAGAGTTGTACAGTTACACAGTAACAGAGTTACACTTGCAGAATTACAGAGTTGTAAAGTTGTAGACTAGTTATCTCTGTCATGTAGCCATGCTTAAGCGCTTTTGTTGGGCATCCTGAAGGCGCCATATAAAGGCCGGGAATTGAGCTAGATTTACAATATGTAGCTACATAATTACATAATTGTATAGTTACAGAGCAATGCACTAAAGCAGTTGCTCATATACACAGTTACAGAGTTTCAAGAGGGCAGAGTTACAGATTTACAGTTAAAATTTTGGCCTGCAGAGTTTTAGAGTAACAGAGTTGCAGATGTGTATAGTTACAGAGAAATTTACAGCTAAATAACATTAGCATTTACATGGCCAGTTAGAATCGAGTTCAAATTAGAGCTTCAAAAGCAGACAGTTAGAGACACATGGCCAGCCATGTTTGAATTAGCATTTACAGTTTCATTTACAGTTTCATTTACAGTTTCATTTACGGGTTCATTTACAGCTTCATTTACAGTTTTCTTTACAGTTTCATTTACAATTTCATTTACACTTTCATTTACAGTTTCATTTACAGTTTCATTTACAGCTTCATTTACAGTTTTCTTTACAGTTTCATTTACAATTTCATTTACACTTTCATTTACAGTTTCATTTACAGTCACTTTTACAGTTACATGTTCATATTTACGTTCGTGTTTCCATTAGTTTTACGCTCAAATTTACAGTTTTACGTTTCAAGCTACGTTTATCTTCAGCTTTACGATTACTCTTTTTAGATTTCCTATCTACCATAGAATGCTTCTCTATCTTAGCAGAGTGATCTTCTGGATGTTGACCTGATTATGGCTTGTTTAGGAGCGCGATCAGTTAATGCCTTGTGCATTAGACACCGGCGCAATAGAAGTTACTAATTTATTAATAATACGCTGTGATCGTTCCAACCTTCTATAGAGCAGGTTGCCTAGCACCCTACGACATGGACTCCTTGATCTTTCTTTATCTCTATTCGGTAAACGCTTGATCCTGGATTTCCGTTGTTAGGTCAGGAGCACCACTGAAGAGCTTTTTAAGAGGCGCTATATAAATATGGGAGATGGTTGAATGGTAACACGCTGGCACGAAGATCAGAAGGACACGATACTAGATAAGATTGACTCAGCCTTCAAGTCCCTGGGGCGACTGTAAAATGAGCAGTAGGACAGATGAGCGCCTTGCAGACTGCTATAGAGTTAAATTCAACTCCTGTTAAACTTGTTATTATCTGTTACTACTATGATTCTATTCTATTCTATTTACAGTACAACCTAATCATAGGCGCTTCAAGTGCGAAGGGCCCTCGAAACAATAAAAGTTTTAGGAGAATGAGCAGAAACAGTAGTGCTCCCATATATCATGTAGCCTTACTGAGCACTTGTCAGTTTGAATTAATTAACAATTATTATTATTACTTTTATTATTTTATTATTTTTATTATTATTATTATTATTATTATTATTATTATTATTATTATTATTATCATTATCATTATCATTATCATTATCATTATCATTATCATTATCATTATCATTATCATTATCATTATCATTATCATTATCATTATCATTATCATTATTATTATTATTATTACGACTACGATTACTTTGAAAATTCCTTTCCAGGTGAAGCTGACCAAGGACCATCACCTGGTGACGGGTGAGGAACTGGAAAGTGGAAAGTACGACGAGATGATCAAAGACGGGCTGGAGTCGTCACTGCTCTGCGGCAAACACGGGGAACCTCTGAGGTACTTTTGCGACGAGGAGACCTGCCACACCCCTATCTGCCACCTATGCAAGATGACCGCCAGTCACGACGGGCACTCGACGGTGACGCTGACGGACCAGGCGGCCAGCGAAGCGAGACGGATCCGCGATCTGCTTCCGAATGTTGATCGCTGTATCCGGTCAACGGAAACGAGGCTCGAGAATCTCGCGCAGGACGAGAAGATGACGTCATTCGTGCGGAAGCGAATGCACCGGACGGTCATCGAGAGAACGGAAGCGGTCGTCGAGGCCCTCATCAGAGCAGTCCACGAGTATGCCGAGAACCTCCACCAGAGGATCGAAGCCGCAGTCCAGTCTCATCGAGATGAGGTTTCCCGGGAGACGGTCGAGTCCAAGAACCGTTTGGACGCGGCTAAGTCCGCTAAGGTGTTCGCTGAGACCTTGGTGGGGTTCAACCGAGCCGAGGAGCTGCTGACCCTGAGCGATAGGGTGTGCTCGCGACTCGCCGAGTTCCAGACCCCGGTGGACACGTCTCCCCCGGTCTGGGAGAAACCACGACTGGACACGGAGCAGGTGGAAGAGGTGGACGAAGAGACGACGGAACGGCACTTTGGAAGTCTGGTCTTTGAACCGGATGTGGTTAAGAGCGTCATGTCAAGGACGTTCTCGGCGAGGCTCGACACGGATGAGCGCGCTTGTAAGCTGTGCGATGTGTCAGTGGATGGTGACGGTAACGTTGTGGTCGCAGACCGTGACAATCAGACCGTGAAGATGTTCAGTGGTGACGGGAATCTCCGGATGGTCACGTCGAAGAAGACCTTCAAGGCTCCGAACCGCGTCGCTGTGCTGTCCAAGAGCAGACGGATCGTCGTCAAGGACGGGAGGTTCTTACGACTGGTTTCGTTCAGCGGGGAAGTGGTAGGGTCTCTCGGGGACCAGCTGAAACAACCAGTTGCCATCGCGGAATCGGAAGAGGGGGAGGTGCTTGTGACGGAGTGGATGGGCGGGGAAGTGGTCGTGTTCGACAGTGGTGGCAAGAGGGTGCGGAGCTTTCCCTGTTCCTGTGAAGCACCGGGGTACGTGACGTGCTCCCCCAACGGGAACGTCATTGTCACGGACTGGAAGCGACACATTGTAAAGGTATTCGACCGAAGAGGTAAGGTACGTTGGCAGTACGGGGAGTTCGGAAGCGGGGAGGGGCAGTTGGATCATCCTTACGGCGTCTGCACGGACCAGTCGAACAATGTTATTGTCTGTGACACTTGGAATAACCGGATACACATGTTGTCACCAGAGGGTGTTTACGTCAGAACTCTATTGACGAAGACCGATGGAATCGAATGGCCACAAGCGATCGCAGTGGACAGAACCACTGGTCAGTTGGTCATCGCAGAACAGTATGGAACGGTCAAGTTCTTTCAGTATGATACTTGACATCCGAACAGTATGGTAGTATACGATCAAGTATTTTCATAAGTAAAGTGAAATTGTAACAGTATGCTTCGATCAAATAATTTCATTATATGATGTGACATCGGCGCAGTATGGAATCGTCAAGTATTCCTCTTATATTTTACATGGGATATGAACAGTATGGCATCGTCGAGTACTTTTAGTAAGTCTTATGTTATTTAAGCTATGAACAGTATGGAACCGTCAAGTACTCCTTTTATATTTCACTTGAGATATAAAGAGCACTCCGAGTTTGTTAAGTGAAAAATGAAGAGCAGATGTTTTTATCCATCTAGTTTAACTTGCGGGAATCTTGCTTGCTTGAATGTTTGTTTGCTTGCTTGAATGTTTGCTTGATTGAGCCACAGCTAAAAAGTCAAATCTTGCGACGACTAGTTCGATCACTTACAATCATTCAATCGTCGTGAAACTTGGCAGACAGACTCGCCCTCGCACACACTTCATTCTATCAAAATTTCAGCTCCCCAAAAAGGCTAGCTTATAGAATCGGGGACTCAACTTTTCGAATCGGGGAATCCCCTTTTCCCACACGCAGCGTTGTGATTGGCCAGCGTTGCCATTGGCTGCAACAGAAACGGGTGCGGTGCTTGGTTAAACGGACGCTATGTTGTAAAATGAACGCGGACTATATATTTGTAGAGGTAACTGCTTAATATGACGGATTATAGGATACTAGATGGATATAGTAAAAAACTTTGTTTTTACTATTGGTTCTTTTTATTCAATGATAGGATGAGAAGTGTGAACATTATGGACTGGTCAAGTACTTCGAGGGATGTGTTGAA
This sequence comes from Aporrectodea caliginosa, assembly GCA_020284085.1. Taxonomy (NCBI): domain Eukaryota; kingdom Metazoa; phylum Annelida; class Clitellata; order Crassiclitellata; family Lumbricidae; genus Aporrectodea; species Aporrectodea caliginosa. The sequence continues at coordinate 136,551 of JACEVL010000496.1, read as the reverse complement.
GTGTGATCTAGAGATGTAACGGTAAAGTACTCTCATAATATGACTACGAATATAGGTGGTGTGGAATACTGAAGTATTTCGAATGTGTTGCGAAGTATGGAATAATCAAGAAGTACCACTAAGTTTGAGTGGCGTGAAGTGGTTCAACTGTGGACTGTGGTTGAGATCTACAGGGTTCAAGATGTATAATTTTATATAGCTGTATCGTGTATTGCAAGTGGCAGCATTATTACTCGTAGTTCCTGGACCCTAGTCCGTGAGAAGCATTTCGAACAATTCGACTTTTTCCATGTCATTTGTTTTGCCTTGTTTTCCTTTGAATTTTTAAACAGTTCTATTTTTCTATTGTGAACTTTTTTTCCTATGTGTAAAGTGACTTATTTAAGCGTTATATTATCGGGAAACGGCCAAATATGAGACTGCTTATTATCGTGAATATATGAGCTGCCAATCATTCATATATCGGGACATTTCATCAAAGTATCGTCATCGTCATTAGTTTAGGGTGACACGAAAGTTCGTTCACCGTTTTCAAAATGCGTTGTCTCAGTAACGGATGCAAATTTCTTTATAATATTTGGTCAGTACATACATACGTCAAACGAAAGATACTGATAAGAATTTGATTATGATCCGGTCCGTGGTTGCCATTATTTATAAGAAAATGTAAAGACCACCAGTTTTTGCGGAAAAACGGCATTCATCAAATTAACACAGTAAGGAAAATGTGTAGTGTCGTACACAATAAGACATTGTTGTTACCTAGGACATAAAGACGTAGGCTATTAGCGTACAGTATCTCCTTTCTGCTTAATGACAGCACTGACTCTATCCGGCATAGACTGGATCAGCGTGAAGTGTCCCAACTGCTATCGATCTCCATGCTCGTTGGAGGCAACGTTTGAGCTAATAAACGAGTTGCGGAGAGTTGAGTGTAGAGGTCTGCGGGTAGAGCATTTTTGCTACCCGACCCGTACCCGTAAGACAGGACTGTTACCCGTACCCGTACCCGACCCGTGGTCAAAATTACTACCCGACCCGACCCGTACCCGCGGGTATACCCGTTACCCGTACAGTACCCGCCACGTCAGTAGCACGCCTTTCCCAGTCCCTACCGGGCTAATAGGCTTACACCTCAGTATGAAGTAATAATAAATTGACTGATGATGATAGTAGCAGTAGTAGTAGTAGTAGTAGTAGTAGTAGTAGTAGTAGTAGTAGTAGTAGTAGTAGTAGTAGTAGTAGTAGTAGTAGTAGTAGTAGTAGTAGTAGTAGTAGTAATAGTAGTAGTAGTAGTAGTAGTAGTAGTAGTAGTAGTAGTAGCAGTAGTAGTGGTAGTAGTAGTAATAGTGGTAGTAGTAATAGCAGCAGCACCAGCAACAGCAAGCAGCAGTAATAGCAGCAGCAGCTGCAGTAGTGAGCAGAGTAGCAGCAGCAGTAGTAGTAGTAGTAGTAGTAGTAGTAGTAGTAGTAGTAGTAGTAGTAGTAGCAGTAGCAGCAGCAGCAGCAGCAGCAGCAGCAGCAGCAGCAGCAGCAAGTTGTTGTTGCTGCTGCAGCAGTAAGTAGTAGTAGTAGTAGTAGTAGTGGTAGTAGGAGTAGTAGTAGTAGTAGAAATAACAAAAATAGTAGTAGTAGTTAATAGTAGTAGTAGTAGTAGTAGTAGTAGCAGTAGCAGTAGCAGTAGCAGTAGCAGCAGTAGTAGTAGTGGAAGTAGTAGCAGGAGCAGTAGCAGTAGCAGTAGTAGTAGCAGTAGTAGTGGAAGTAGCGGCAGCAGCAGCAGCAGCAGTAGTGATGGTGGTAGTAGTAGTACTAGCAGTAGTAGGAGTACTGTTTTAGTAGTAGCAGCAGCAGCAGGACGAGGGAGAACATTTATTATTTATTTGTACCCATCGCCGCCAAATGGTTGGCGTCAGCAACTTATGGTGATACTGACGATGATGATAGACTTCTACTGCTATACTAAAAAAGGAGGAGGTGAATAGGAGCAGGAGAAGGAGAAGCAGGAGGAGGCAGAGGAAGAAGAGCGGTTCGTTAAGCTAGCCCTGAGGCAGCCATGAGTATGAAGTGTTAGCGACTTCATTTTCTTAGCCTGGGCATATGAGCCCTGGTGACCAGGTCTCTCCCTCGCCGTATCATCTATAGGCCTACTAAATTACTACGGTTAAGAAGCAAGCCAATGCACAGGGGGATAAGAAAAAGAGCCACCAATGGCGGGTTCATGCACACACATAATTAATACTCATAATAATGTAATGTAATCATACTTTATAACTTACATCTGACGTAGATTTGTCGTTTGCCATTTGATGTGAGAAAACTCAGAGTTACTAATAATATCGTCCAATTTAAAACATTACGACGGCCTTCAATACTGCTAGATGTGCGAAAGGAAAAATTGTTGACGTATCAGTAGAGCTCTTAGAAAACAACCGTATTTACTGGCATGCATTTCTGTGTATGTATGTATATATGTATGTATATATATATATGTATGTATATATGTATATATACACACATAGCCTACATATCTTCTTCTTTTGGTTCTCTGCCTTCCTAGGCAGGTTCATAAGTCCAATGTCGCCATTCGTCACGTTGTCTGGCTCTCTCCTTCAAATAGCTGTAATCTTCCTCCTTCATCCAGTCCAACAACATCATTCTCGGTCTTCCTCTTATAATGGCCACCCAGCCAGTCTTGCATCAATCGTCTTATCTCTCCATTCATGCATAATACCGCTAATTTAATAGTCTAAACATTTCACAGAGTGTAAGGGATGACAAACTCTGAAATATATCTTCTTGAACTGGCACAACCTGTTGTAAGAAAAACAAGGCTGTTTAGACTGGGCCTCCAGTCTTGCCTGACTGGAAAAGCTCTTAGACCGTGCTAATGGAACAAATCACTTCACAACTTCAATTCGACAACTATCAATAAATGCCACGTTCACAAAAAAAACCCATGGACATGATTGTATATATGTGTGTGTATATATATATATATATATATACATATATGGTTATATGTATATCTGTAGATAATCATGTGTATAAGCATATGTGCATAAGTGTATATATGTGCATATGTACATATGTGTGTAAAAGTGTATTATGTATGTTTGTATGTACAGGGTGGTCCAATAAAAAATGTCCCACCGGATAAAATGCAATTTCTCCGCAATCAATTGAGATCTTTCTACCATATTTTCAGGATTTACAAGGGAAAGATTATTTAACAATTCTGAAAATTTCACTGAAAATATTTCATTTTTTCTAAAATTACAGCTGTTTAAATATTCAATTCCGTATTTTCAAATTTACAAATAAACTTTGGACAGTCGCTTTGTGATTTTCAATGTCAAATAACATCACCTTTCATTAAGAATTCAAAAATCTGTTAGACAGTTTATTTCAAAGCATGTTCAAAGTGCACGCCCCAGCTTTCGCACAAGCTCAAAGTCTTTTGTGAAGCTCAGCATGGCCTCGTTGTTTGAGTCTCTGAAGAACTGAACACTTGTGAAACGTGATCTTCATCTCTCTGCATTTTGTCCTATTCCAGCTCGGATCATCTCAGAATCATTCTGTCGAAAACTGTTACCTGAACCCGGCGGTTAACCCTAAGAACGACTGCGTTTGGTCTGCCGGCAAGAGGCGCGACGTTCGCGAAAGTCGCCTATTGGTTGAGAGAGCCAAGTTTTCGAAGCACTTCATAGTTTCTGCTGGCGTTTGTTACAGCAGTAAGGAAGATGTGCTGTCTTCATTCCAGACAAGGCTAAAGTAGACATTAAACTCTGTTACCCAGACTGATTGACGAAGTCCTGCAAGTCTGTTCTACCGCCTGGTTACACTTTCCAGCAGGATGTTACGCCTGCTCACACGGCAAAGTAGGCTCAAGACTATTGCCATCAACTGCAGTTAATTAATTGGCAAAGACGAATGGCCAACAACCATCTTGGTTACCACGTCTGGGGAGCTATGCTTGAATGCTACCATTCATTTCATCCCAAGCTGAAGAACACTGACGAGCTGAAGAAAGTCTTGCAGTTAATATTATAGGATCAGCTGCCACAGGACTCAATTACAAAGACCATACTGAGCTTCACAAAAAGACTTTGAGATTGTGTGAAAGCTGGTGGTTTACACGTCGAACATGCTTTGAGATAAACTGTCTAACAGGTTTCTGAATTCGTAATGGAAGGTGATGTTATTTGATATTGAAAATGACAAGTGACTGTTAATTTTTCTTTGTAAATTTTAAAATACGGAATTGAATGTTTAAACACCTGCAATTTTTGAGGCAATGAAACTTTCCAGTGAAAGTTTCAGGAATCCTTAAAATGTCTTTCCCTAAAAATCCTGAAAGTTTGGTAGAAAAATCTAAATTGGTTGCGGAGAAATTGCATTTAATCTGGTGGGACATTTTTTATTGGGCCACCCTGTATATGTGTATAATATGTATATATGTGCAAATGCATATATGTGCATGCATATATTTGTATATTTATGTATATGTCTATATTATGTGTAAATGTGTATAACTATATATATGTATATGCATATATGTGCAGGCATATGGTACTTAGATTTTGGATGTGCCAGTTAGACTACATGTAAGTAAGTCTTTGCCGGTGCAAGATTCACTATTATATGCAAGGCGACATTATAACTTATAAACTTAACGTCTGTACGGGTAAAGCCGGGTATACCCGTACCCGTGATGACCCTACCCGTACCCGACCCGACCCGTGAAATGCGTACCCGACCCGTACCCGACCCGCGGGTACGGGTCGGGTACGGGTAAACCCGCGGGTACGGGTATACCCGCAGACCCCTAGTTGGGTGGCCAATCTTTCGGCATTATGTGTGATGGGAGGTTGTCGTCTAGCCACTTCGGACCTCTATCCTATTGAGAACTTTTGGAGTATTTTATCTCTCAGCGTTTATAAAGATCCTGAGCCAAAAAACGTCTATCAGCTCAAACGTTGCCTCCAACGAGCATGGAGATCGATAGCAGTTGGGACACTTCACGCTGATCCAGTCTATGCCGGATAGAGTCAGTGCTGTCATTAAGCAGAAAGGAGATACTGTACGCTAATAGCCTACGTCTTTATGTCCTAGGTAACAACAATGTCTTATTGTGTACGACACTACACATTTTCCTTACTGTGTTAATTTGATGAATGCCGTTTTTCCGCAAAAACTGGTGGTCTTTACATTTTCTTATAAATAATGGCAACCACGGACCGGATCATAATCAAATTCTTACCAGTATCTTTCATTTGACTTATGTATGTACTGACCAAATATTATAAAGAAATATGCATCCGTTACTGAGACAACGCATTTTGAAAACGGTGAACGAACTTTCGTGTCACCCTATTCATGACGCCAGCCATTTGGCGGCGGCGATGGGTACGAATAAATGATCTCCATTGTTCCCGGTCATTGTCAAATACATTGCTCCCTTTAGTGTTAGTCCAAAGTGATGCTATGTCCTCATTTATGTTCTCTATCCCGCGTTGTCTTGATATGCCTTTGTTTCTTTTCCTTCGAATTTTGCATGCGTAGAGCTTTGTGTGGGATTCGGTCGACTTGAATTATACTTAAGAAAATCTCTCATTAGTTTTAAAAAGGGTCGCGCACTCATAATTACTAATAAATGATCTGAAATAACTAAGTCAGATCGAATGACTTCTATGGCGTTCATATCCATTAGAACCAAGACACCTATTGATGGTCTTTTATGGTGAATAGTCTGAAATCGTGATGCGCTGGAGAAAACAAGTCGAATTGATGCGCGTAAGAGAAACCAAAAAAGAGTTTAAGGAAGTCGCAACGGATAATTTCATATTAACCAGATTGAGATTCAAAACTCTACGTTTGCTAATTACAAGGCCATCGTTCGAAATAGAGTTCTCAAAGTACATTCTTTAGAGTTGATGATGATGATTGATGATTATGATGATGATGATGATGATGATGATGATGATGATGATGATGATGATGATGATGATGATGATGATGATGATGATGATGATGATGATGATGATGATGATGATGATGATGATGATGATATAGTAATTATATGTAATAATCCTAATCCTAATAATAATAATAACCCGAAAAATAGTGGCTGTTCAAGATGTTTCTCTCTCTCTCTGTTCATTAATATTTAAGTCACCGAGGAGTCCTAGTGTCCCTTGGTTCATCAAATATTTATTTAAAAAAATAATAGGAAGATTTATATAGCGCCATAGCCTTCCGAGGCCGAAGGAAAGGGCGCTGTACACGAGTTTAAAAACAAATCAATGGCAGTCCTATGACAGTTGAGAAGATAGGAGATGGCGCTTGCTTCACATGGTCGGAGGGAGGAGGGTCCAGCGGCAGAGAGGAAGGACAGTCGCCAAAACCTCCTAGTTACACAGGAAATCAAGATGAGTGGGATGTCGGAAAATTGCATTGCTAGAAAAACAGCAAAATATGATCAGAAGTCAGTTTTTGCTCATTTTCAGGTTTTAATGGAAATGGATAAAAATCTGTTGTTTTATATTTCTAATATCTCACATTTGATGAAAATATATCACGTATAGCTGACGTTTTTCATGTCATGATTCATGATGATTGCGGAAATGTGAACTCATGACGAGATACAGTAGAAGCAGAGCAGTCCCTTAAGCTAGCATGAGAGTCAGCCATGGGTATGAAGTGCTAGCGACGTCGTTTTCTTAGCCTCGGCATATTAGGGCGGGTGGTCAGTCCTCTACCTCGCCTCCAATGTACCTTGAGGCAAATTTCTTCATTTGGTGTGGATTTGAACCTCCGACCTCTCGGTTGACACTTGACAATCCATCAGTTTAACCACTAAACTGCCACCTCAAGCCGCCGCGGATCCTGAGTGGCCGAGTGGGTTGGTAGCCCGCTCGCCACGCCGGCGGCCCGGGTTCGATTCCGGGTCGGTCGGTTTATCAGAGATTAATTTCTCGGATCTTTACTGCGGGTGGCTCGGTCGCATTATAAACGTGGAGTACAATACAACACACAATACAACACATCACAATACAACTGGGGCGCGGTGGTTTAGGGGTTTGTTCGGTGCCTTGCAGCTGGAGGGTTGCGGGTTCGAATCCACCTCAAAGTCGCCGCGTAGGGACCCTGGGCAAGTCCTTCACTCGCAATTGCTCATGCGCTTCGGCGTGAAACTCCGATTCAGCGTCCGCGCAGTAGTCGGGAGCGCCTCTGAATAGGCAATTTGGTAAGGGCCCTATAACAAGTGTTCAAATACAATACAATACAATACAATACAAAAGTACGGACGCTCTTCATCCCACAAGGAGATGCTTGTTTATTTTAAGCGTTTTAGGAACAGAGCCTCATGTTGAGTCTTGGTCTTCGTTACTGCACTAAATAAATCAGGCCTAACTTACATGTAAGAATGGCCTACCACGGTTGATGACTATTTTATGTATCAGCTTCTAACGAGCTTTTATTATGATGCATGAAGTATCCATCCCTTGCATGCATGTTTGTATATTCGTTTATTTCCACAGCTCAGCAGGCAAAACCCTTTAGGTGAACAAGAGGCTAACAGTTGACAGTTTTTACTACTCATGGTTGAGTTTGTTAGTATACGTCTTTATATAACATTCGTGGGATAAATTTATGGAGTCTATTTTGGGGAGGGTGAAGTTATATGCCCTTTGCCCGACAGTGAATGGTTCTCAGTGCAGTGGGCAGAGACCATGGAGAGGGAAGTGAGGCTCATGGCCCTGGACAGCTCTGGACAGGGCGTCGTCTGCCGCTTGTGATAACGTTTCAGCCGTCGGAGCACCAGGATGTAAATAGCAGGCACTCCTGAGCCTGTTCATGAAGCCCTCGAGGCGGATTTTGTCCCTTCCACTCGCTAGTGGGCAGAATATCGAGTGGAAAAGGAGGAGGGCGATGTCAAGACATAAGATATTATTAAACACTGGAACTGCTCCATATAGGCTGCCTCTGTGTCAGCGGTTTTCAAGCGGTGGTACGCGTACCACTAGTGGTACCCAGGTTTCGCTAAGGGGTAAGCAAAGGTCAGATCAAAAACAACAGGCCAGCTTGAAGTCTCCTTGCAATCAGTGTGATTCTCCTTATAGATTTTATTTTAGTTATAGTTACAGTTATAGTTAATGGTTTTTTATTTTAGTTATAGTTATAGTTATAGTTAGTATTATTTTTTAGTTATAGTTATAGTTATAGTTAGTAGATTTTTATTTTAGTTAATTTTAGTTACTACTTAGTTACAATAATTAAGGCTATAAGCAAAATTGTGCGTATTAACCACGCTGTTTCACAATTTGCTCAGAGATTTGAAAACCGTTGATGCATGGGTGCATTCAGCTTCATGAATACACGAGTTTCCAAAGTAATTGACAAATTGCATAATAAAACTATCGCATTTTTTGTTCTCATTTATGTCGAATCGTCCATATTGCACTTCCTATTTTTATTTTTTGTATTAACGAAAATAAAGATGAATTTTCGTTAGTGTTATTTTCGTTATAGTTATAGTTATAGTTAATGATATTTTTAGTTATAGTTATAGTTATCGTTAACGAAATCATTTTATTTTCGTTAACGAACATTTTCGTTATCGTTATCGTTAACGAGAATCACACTGCTTGCAATTAATTATTAGGGAGAACATCGTAAGTTCTCTTGCAAGGTCTGGGGCGGGTACACAAATTCCAAAATTAATAGGTCTATGTAATTTTAAGAATGTAGGCTAATCATTTCAACAAAAAGGAAAAATAAAATCACTATTTAATAGCTAATCAAAGAAAGATGGGCGTAAACTCGTAGAACATATAAAGAAAAAGAAGTGCATGGTGGACGTAGAATAGCTAATCAAAATGCCATTCAATATGTCCAGTTTATGCCCACCAAAGAAAGGTGGGCATAAACTAATTAAATTCCTAATTTCCTTGGATTTTCCTTTGGATTTCTTGGATTTTTGCCTACCACTTAGCGACACCTGGCGTACCACTAGTGGTAAGCGTACCACCGCTTGAAAACCGCTGCCCTATTAATTAATTTCAAATGGACTTCGCGCTCGCCTGTTGTTTTTGATCTGACCATTGCTGGTGGTATATATACGCCAACATTCGATTTTTTACCTGGGGTAGAATAAAAATAAAATTTCGAAAACTACTGCTCTATGGCCTAGCGAACTGATCAGAATGTCGACCTGATTAGGCCTACGTCTTGGTTTTGGTGTGCTATCGGTTGATGTCTTGTGCATTAGACACCGGCGCAATAGAACTTACTAATTACAATTAGGCCTACAATTGCATATAAATTATCATATTAAATTATCATATTTCCTTAGGCTACTTTAAAATTTTCAAGGTTACATTAGGGAGTCACAGTTATAGAGATTTACGTTATCAGCTATTATGCATATTATTTCAAAACAAACGCTGACGTCATGCAAACGTCATTCAGTCACACGTCGGATAAAAGTAATTCAGTCACACGTGGGATAAACGTCATTCAGTCACACGTGGGATAAACGTCATTCAGTCACACGTGGGATAAACGTCATTCAGTCACACGTCGGATGTGTCAATGACGTAATATGACTTAACCTGTCTTCTTCTGTAATATTTTCTCGAAAATAAATGATTTTATTCGAGTCAAGCCAACATCTAGAAGGCCATGGTCAAGCGCTGGCTGTGCCGATGACGTCAATTAAAGTCGGATTCTGATGCATCATGTCTAATCCTCGAGTCACCGTTTAGTACTGTTGTGTATTAATTTTCGTTATTTTTAAGACGAGATTCATATGGATATATTCGGTTGTCTTTCAATAGTATAATATAACAAGATGCGATTTTCAGGGTAGGAGACAACATTAATTTCCCCATCGATTCGAACCATACCCCATATGTGTGGCTGTGGAAACTTCCCATTACTTGCCCAGACAGGCCTAATACCTCATCTTTTGGGCAGATGAAAGTCTTTGTGGGTGTTTCAGATCATACCTCATATTTGGGGCAGAGAGATAATGATGTTCTTTAACTGCCTGGGACCATGCCCAATTTTTGGGGCAGAGGAAAGTGTCCCTTAACTGGCCTGAACGACACCCAATCTTTGGGACAAAGAGAAATGTGTCCCGGATTGACTCAGACTTTACGCAATGTTTGTTACGTATTCCCCAGTTGTTACGCTCGAAAACTGTGTTTGGCAGAGAAGACAGCAACCCAACTGGTATCAGACACTAATTTAAAGAGTGTAGCCAAACTTGTATTTGATACGAGCTGACTTTAGTTTAAGCTGACTTTAATTTAAGCTGACTTTAGTTTAAGGAGTGCATAGTCACTTTAGTTGTCGTTAGCAACTTATATCGCGCCAAATCGAAGCAGTAATCAGTTCAAAATCCAGATCAGTAATTGTCAACTAATTGATGTTAGAGGACAACACGCTTAAGGGTGAACTTCCTGTCAAAAGTGTTTCTCCGCCCTAGCCCAAGGGTTCCTGATCAACCAGTGCTGGTTCCAACCACGACGCCTGGCGCTTTTGGGTGGTTGGGTTATCCACCTTCAATAGCCTTCCTTTGGATCTGCGCGTTGTCTTAGCCAGGGAGTCCGCTTACATTTACTATTAATACTTTAAAGATGTTGTTTTCTGCCGGGGTTGGGCTAGGAACACCTCAGAGTAGTCATAGTGGAGAGGCGCTATAGGTTAAGCGATCTGAATGAATGAATGAATGAATGAAGTAGTAATTCAGGTGCCCGTACAATATAATACAACTGTATTTTGATATACAGCTCTCCTTCCAAAGTTCAGAAGTGCACACGACCATACGACAGAACATCAGTGGGGCAGAGCACTTGTGAATGAACGACTTGCTCAAGGTCCCTACACAGTAACTGCCTCGGGCGAGGCTCGAACCCGTACTCTGCGCGTTACAAGGCAAGCGCTCTAACCAATCGGCCCCATACGCAGCCTAGTTGCAGTAGTACTTCTCGACGTGGGACGTGCACTTCTGACATTCGACACTACAACACCAGAAGAATTTGCAGTTACAGTCCTCCACTTCCTCCTCGACGTAGGTTCGATACCCGCGTCCACAGCACATCAGCTGACACCCATCCAACCCATAGCTAGTTCGGTTACACTGGCGCCCCACCGTTCCCAAGGACCCCACTTCCGGCCGATAGTCGCAGTAGTCCGGAGACTGTTCCAGATAGACGAGGTCTCTCCTCGTCGGTCTCTTTTGTCGTCGGTCAACGGGCTTCAGTTTGACCTTCGTTGTTATGACCTTGACCCTGGTGGCGCCGTCGAACTTGTCCTTCAGGAGGTCACCGATCTCCCGGAAGGAAGCGACCGTTCGCCAACAGATCTTGGCCGAACAGGAACCGGAAACACCGTGACATTTGCAAAGGAGCTTCATGTTTCCGCTCACGGCCTGTCAAATGCAAGAAGTAATAATACTGCATGGATTAGGAACAAGCAGGAAATGATAATAATAAAAACGACGATGATGATAATGATGATGACAACGACGACTACGATGATGGTGATGATAGTGATTACGATGATAAGAATGATGATGACGATTTTGGCTTGATAACGTTGAAAAGTTACTGCACAGTGACCGTATCGCGATGGCGACATATTTCGAACCCAGACGCTCAGCGTTACAAGGGCAGGCTATCGACCAGTCAGTCATCGTGTCGCAAAAATGTGAGGTTATTCGAGCGTGACAGAGAAGAGTTAAATAAATCTAAGTAACTTGGCGTTTTAAAAATTAACTTCGAAAGTCGTCCTTGAAGCGTCAGTCTTTCGGTCTTCCACCTTAGTCTGACAGAGAATTAACAGAATCTAATAGGTCGCAGCTATATAAATTAACTTCGAAAGCCGTCCTTGAATGGTAGGCCTTCGGTATTCCACCCTAGCTTACAGAGAATTAACAGAATCTAATAGATTGGAACTACATAAATTAACTTCGAAAGTCGTCCTTGAAGAACCAGTCTCATCGATCTAAACCACCTTTCGTCCAGCTTCGTTGTTCCACCTGTTCATCAGTCGTTCCTCGAGGTCCTGATCGGTGGTCTCCCTTCCGTCGACGAACTCCTTCGAGAACTTCTCCCCAAAGCGGACGTCGTGTGAACACCCGCCCCACATGAAGTCCACTTCCTTTTCCTGGTTCCGGACGTTCAGGTCACAGGAGCACATCTGAACCTCACCCTTGGCACAGGCCTTCGTTATGGAGTGCGTTACCCCTGCTGACGATATGGCGTAGATATAGGCCTTCTCTCGACTATCTTCAAATACAAGCAGAAGAATGTAATATAACAGAACAGACTAGAATTCTTTAGAGTAACAACTGATGCTTCATTCCCGCGACATAATCTTCAAATGACGAGGGATACATCTCAAGTTCAAGAAGAATAAGACAAAGACAAAGACAGCGAATGCCACATCGCGACATGGGCAGCCCGCAACAACTTACGCCTAAACGCATCCAAATCCCGAGAGATGTTGATTCGCCGGCGCAGCAACACCGAATTGCCACCAACCATCGCCGGAGTAGAGGGCGTTGCCACCATGAAGATCCTGGGAGTGACCTTACGAGAAGACCTTGGCACATCCACACACATCGATGGAATATTGGGGGTCTGTTCGCGCTCCCTGTATGCCCTTCGCGTCCTGAGGTCCCACGGCCTTCCTACAACGGCGCTGCATGATGTGGCAAAGGCAACAACCGTGTCCCGTCTGCTTTATGCGGCGCCAGCCTGGTGGGGCTTCACTAAAGCTGAGGACAGAAATAGGCTGGACCAGTGGCGTAACTAGGGGTTCATGCGCCCGGGGGCAAGAATTTCCTGACAATTTTTTTCTCAGTTCCGCCAAAATTTCTGACGACCTTTTTTTTTGCTTTTCCCTCTGTTTTTCAACAAGAAACTTGTCAAATCTCATTTTGCGCCCCTGGTGGGGCTTCACTAAAGCTGAGGACGAAATAGGCTGGACCAGTGGCGTAACTAGGGGTTCATGCGCCCGGGGGCAAGAATTTCCTGACAATTTTTTTCTCAGTTCCGCCAAAATTTCTGACGACCTTTTTTTGCTTTTTCCCTCTGTTTTTCAACAAGAAACTTGTCAAATCTCATTTTGCTATTTTTCTTAACCTGATTTCTTTAACAAAAAAACACATTTTCAGACCTAATTTTGCGCCCCCCGTCCTGCGCCCGGGGGCGCCCGCCCCCTGCCCCCTCGTTACGCCACTGGGCTGGACCGATTTCTACAAAGATCGCGACGAATGGGCTATCTCCCTGGCAACGCGCCTGACGTCTCGGAGATGGTATGCGAAGCCGATGACAGACTGCTGACGGCAGTCAGCAGAAATACATCCCACGTCCTGCGGAGCTTGTTTCCGCCTGTCATCAAGCGTAGTTACAGCCTTCGCCCTAGAACTCACGATTTTGCATTACCAGCTAAGGATGATAAGAACTACATTCCTAGGGTCCTCTATAGGAGCTTGCTCAAAAAATAATCCCTGAACAAACAATAACCTATAGAATTTTAATTACTAATCTCTTTTCACTTTACCTTGTAACCGGTTGCGGCTTGTCAACCTGATTCACATTAAACGAATATATATATAAGAATGGAAGAAAATGGAGCAAATTAGAAAGGAATAGATGATGATGACAATGATGATGATGATGATGATGATGATGATGATGATGATTATGGCTTGATTACGATGAAAATATGACCTGAGTCAGTCACCTGATGTTGACAACTATGGTTGCTATGATGAAAATGATTGTTGATGACTATGACAATGATGACTATGCGGTGTGCGACTTGTAACAACGACGGTGATGTTGATGATGTTGATGATGATGACGACATTAATTACTAATGCCTTTGATGATGATGAAGACGATGGTTTAGTAATTCATTCATTAAAGCACTTGTTAGTAGTATAGACAAGTGATTTCGCTCTACGGGGTCAAGATTGACTGCAAAAATCTAGAAACAGAGCCATTGGGTAGCAGGGAAGAGAAGCTTAATTGATTCTAGCGTTGAACAAGTGATCTTCTATCATTGTGGTTGTTAGTATTATTACTGCTGTTATTGTTATTATTGTTATCATTATTACTGTTATTATTTAGGTTACTATAATATTATTATTGCCACTCTTACTAACGATCATGTTTAAAAATTAGTTCAGGAGCATTAAATTGTGAAAAGCTCTTACCCTTGAAATAGGGGCCAAGTCACTTACAGTATAAGCTTCTATAGCTTCTTATCTGGCTCTTATCTGTTGCACTTTTCCTGTCAGATTGTGTTTGGTGCAGCAGTGTTTCCAGGTGCAACAAATATTACTTTATGTTACGCCATGTTTGCTATGCTATAGCAGGTCTATGGTATGTTACGTTACTTTACCTTACGTCATGCTATTTTAAGAATGATTGCATTAAATAATTCGTAATCGTAAACTCCACAATTCTAAAGCGCTACCCTGAAGCTAAGCACAGGGCACCAGTTTATTCACGAGCGCTGCGTCGAATCAGAGGGGTTGTTCAGAGGAACAACCGGTTGCCAAGAGACACCATAAAGAGAAGTCAAGGCAGCTACCAAAGAGTAGTAGTAAAGTAGTACACGTAGTACTTAAAATTATTGTTACGTTCGATATTTGCGGTGTCGCTCATCAGTATGCAGATAACGGTGTATACTTACTGCGTACAAGTATGTTTCCGAATACTGTTTTCTGTTCGAAGGTGGTGCAGTTCCACCTCCTGTTTCGAAACTGGAACTGGCACTCCTCGATGGCCATCGAGGCCCCTCTGCTGACGACCGGAAGGACGTTCCTTGCCCTGGCACAGATCTCCTTCTGGTGTTCTGAGAGGACATCCTGCTCAGAGCATTTGTCCTTGTAGTGGGATTTCGGATTGTTCTCAGTACTCTGGAACGCGGAGCTGGATAGACCGAGGTACCTGTAGGAAAAACAATCATGTTGAACATGATGATGACGATAATAATAATGAATGTTGATAATAATGGTTTAGAATGATGTCGGCGATCATGGTAAAATTTTAACGATGGTTATGGTATCATGGTCATGATGTATTGCATTGTATTGTTTTTGATCATTTATAAAGCGCTTCACACAGCATAAGCCTTTCAGAAGCGCTTCCATTGCGAGGTACTCCGAGAGAAAAGGAAGGTTTTAAGGTGAGAGGAAGAAGAGGATGGTATAGCGTAGAGAAGGAGGAAGTCCATTCCGTAGAGTGGGACCTATGCAGACCTATGATGATGAATATGTTGAATATAATGATGCCTGACAATGACGGTAAAATCGTAGGCCTAACAATGATGGTCATGGTGATAATAATGAATATGTTGATTATAGTGATGTTTAGAATGATGTTGGCGATGATGGTAAATTCTTAACGATGATCATGATGACGATGATAGTAATGATGATGACGAAGATGATAATGACTATGTTGATTATAATGATAGGTCTACTCACAATAATGTTGACGATGGTGGTAAAAGCTTAACGGTGATTATTATTAATATTATTATTAAACTGTCATTTATAACGTGCCTAAACAAAAAGAATCTTGCACAAAAGTGCGTAACAGGAAAGTCTAATCATAATAATTCTTCAACAAATAAGTCTTAAGACCTAAGGTCAGTTTTGAAGAGCGATAAAGTTGAAGATTTGCGAATAAAGTCCGGCAGTTTTTCCATTCAGCAAGTGCAAATGCACGATTTCCAAGTTGCCTAAGTGATCATGTGACAACAAAGTCAGATTGAGATGAAGATCGTAGTCCTCGTCTGGATTGGAGAGATGAACAGGGTGTAACAAGTGAGGACACATAAGAAGGAGATGAATTTGATGATGATCTTGATGATGATGATGATGATGATGATGATGATGATGATAATAATAATAATAATAATAATAATAATAATAATAATATAATTATATGCCGTGAGTTCTTGGAGTTGAGGCGCCGAATGACAGCCGTCTCAGGCGACCCTCTGGAGACCGTGTACCTGTTGTAGCGTTTATCCATATGCACTCAGAGATTGAATGCCGTAGCCTTCAGGGGCATTTTTGCACAATGCACCAGGGACGAGGACCAGTAACTCCAGATTGATGGCACACCGTAGGATAGTTTCAAAGAGCCTGAGGGATTATTCCTACCTCGGGAAATAAAAAATAATATTAATAAGTCATATAATTATAATACTACTGACCTCTAAAGCGCCCTTGTCATAAAGACCACATCAATATAAGTGAAATCGCATTCAAAATTCAAGACCAAATGGAGAAATTGGAGATAGATCAAAGGAACCAGGTCAGGCTAACGGTGGATATGACCCAGCTGAAAGAGATGAGTCTTTGGAACTGAATGACATCAAAGAACTGACGAAGCGAACAGAATTTGACAGCAAATTCCAACACTTTGAACATTATCACCGGAAAAACTGGGAGCCAAGCGCTGTTAGAGTGCGGGGCAAAGTCTGTTTTTCTGTCTGTCTCTGCTTCTTCATTTAGCATATCTGCCGAGATAGAACATTTCCCTTCGTCCATGCCATATCCACCAGCTCCGTACGTGTCTGCCCGTGTCTATTTTTCAGTGTTTGTGTTCCTCTGTCTCTATCTGTTTCTGTCTTGATTGAAGGCGACATAACTAACATAATTAACATTGTTTGGCGAGCAGCAGAAAAATAACTGATAATGGAGACTACTCGCAAATTAACTTAAAATGAAAACGATCATTACTCGCAGTAAGAGTGAGAATGTTACTTTAGTTATAAGAATGTCGCTGTATTTTCTTTAATTTGTTTGAAAGCAGTAACCGTTTATAAACACTGCGTGTAATACAGTTGACGGAATCAAAATGCCATTATCATGTTTATTTAATATAGTTGTATTTAGTAAGTAAACAGGTGTTAACTCAAAACTGTTAAAATGTTTTCCGTCGTGAATTACGGATGGCAGTCATTATCTAGAAATGAAGAAGCGCTATACAAATGTTCGATATGAATGAATAAATGAATGATATTCCTATCGAGTTATTGCCCTTACTTGAAAATTGATCTTTAATAACAGCATGCTCTTCATAAAAAGACTTTATTCACTTAATAAATCTAAATACTGCATTTTCCCGAAGACTCTTTATTGAATGTGACTAATGTGACTTAATTAATGTAAATTAATCGATGTATTCAACTCAACTTCAACTTGAAGCTCAAAATCGACCTAACACAGTTACAAAGACACATCAAAAATAAAGTCTAGGTCAACTGAAGAAAAACGGCACTAATTAATTCTAGCCACTGTTTGGTATTCTAAAAGGCCAAATTTTTCATCATAAGTCATGTGAATGAATGAATTAAATAAATTCAAAACCAGTCAAATCTGTGGCACACGAAAGAACAAACAAACTAGAACAGAACCTTGAACAAAAAACTTAGAATAAAAAACAATAACAAACATCAGCACAGACGCCCATGCCGAGCACGAGACTCATGTCACCTTGCGGAAACTGTAAATCGATTTTCACTGGCTCAGAAACTAGGAACTTGTAACTAATCGTTCTTCTCTATTCTAGAAGAATAACTTAAAGGTCTCTGCATTTAAAATAGTTCCAGAAATGTATCTTTCTCTGGATAATCGCAGTAGTGATTATAACAGTGTTGTACAAACTCTTTTTCGACTTCAAACATTTGATCACATATTCCACAACCAAGTGGCCGCAAAATGAAACGTTCAAAGAGTTCAATAAATGTATCTTTCTGCGGATCATCACAGGAGTGATTATAACAATGTGCCATAAATGCTTCTTCGATTTCAAACATTTGATCACACATTCCACATCCATAAGGTTTCAAAATGAAATTTTCTGTGTCAGGACTGAATGTTGAATGACTTCCAGAATCTTGCTTTTCGTCTTGACTTGACTCCATGCCCTGGCGAGATGAAAGGTTTTGCATAATTTCTGTCGTTAGCAAGACTCTTTCATCAATATCATTGTGATTGTTTGTACATATGTTGAATCTCTTCTGTGAAGTACTTCCATGACATCTCTGTTCCACGCGTGACTCGATGTTTTGACAAACTTCACATTCACACAATTTTTCTCCAGAATCACTTTCGCCATTGCAGTCAAGATCAACCCTCTGTGCAGATGATTTGTCATATAATTCACACTTGCACGACTTTTCCCCAATGTATGTTTTCATATGGATTTCGAGATTAACTCTCAGTGCAAATATTTTGTGACATACATTGCACTTGTATGGTTTTTCAACAGTGTGTGTTCTTGAGTGGCAGATCAGCATGTCGCTCAATGCAAAGGCTTTATCACATAAACTGCACTTATATGGCTTTTCTCCAGTGTGTGTTTTTACATGGTAATTCAGTGCAGGCTTCCATGCAAAGGCTTTCCTACATAAACTGCACTTATGTGGCTTATCTCCAGTGTGGGTTTTTACATGGTAATTCAGTGCAGGCTTCCATGCAAAGGCTTTCCCACATAAACTGCACTTATATGGCTTTTCTCCAGTGTGTGTTTTTACATGGTAATTCAGTGCAGGCTTCCATGCAAAGGCTTTCCTACATAAACTGCACTTATGTGGCTTATCTCCAGTGTGGGTTTTTACATGGCAATTGAGTGCAGGCTTCCATGCAAAGGCTTTCCCACATAAACTGCACTGATATGGTTTTTCTCCTGTGTGAGTTGCTATATGGCTATTCAATGCAGTCTGTGATGCAAAGGCTTTCTCACATAAACTGCACTTATATGGCTTTTCTCCAGTGTGGGTTTTTACATGGCAATTGAGTGCATGCTTAGATACAAAGGCTTTCTCACATAAACTGCACTTGTATGGTTTTTCTCCCGTGTGGGTTCTTATATGGGATATCAGAGTACTAGTCACTGCAAATCCTTTGAGACAGAATTTGCACTTGTATGGTTTTTCTCCAGTGTGGGATCTTGCATGGCAATTTAGTTGAGCCTTGAATGCAAAGGCTTTGTCACAAAAACTGCAATTGTATGGTTTTTCACCCGTATGGCCTTTAACATGGTAATTCAGTGCAGCCTTCGAAGCAAAGCCCTTTTCACACAAACGGCACTTGTATGGTTTTTCTCCAGTATGGGTTCTAATATGAGTTACTAGAGTCCTAGCCTCTGCAAATCCTCTAAAACAGAATTTACACTTGTGTGGTTTTTCTCCAGTGTGGGTTCTTGCATGGCAAATCAGTGCAGCCTTGAATGAAAAGGCTTTGTCACATAATGTGCAAGTGTAAGGTTTTTCGCCCATATGGGATTTCACATGATAATTCAGTGCAGTTTTCGATGCAAAGGCTTTCTGACATAAACTGCACTTGTATAATTTTTCTCCAGTGTGCTTATTTACATGGTAATTCAGTGCAGTCTTCGATCCAAAGGCTTTCTCACATAAACTACACTGGTATGATGTTTCTCCTGTGTGGATTCTTACATGGATTTTGAGATTATAAACTCGGTTAAATTGTTTTTTACAAAATTCACATTTGAATTGTCTTTCTTCATTATGGGTTCTTGCTTGCATCTTCAAATCTTCAACAAAGTAAAAGACATTATGAAACTGGTCTTTCTTGTTTATTTACATTACTGTGGCTTCTGTTTTGAGTTCAAATTGGTAGATACAAAATTTTAATTGGAGTTTGCTACACAGTACAACCTGCCGGTGAGGATACTTGCTTTGCGTTTTCGGTCTAAAATTAAAATTAATATTCTTGATTATGGCAGACTTCAACTGCTACACTAAACTGATAAATGGGATGCATAAAGAGAAAGAGGTGAGAAAATCTTATATTTTATTATCCTTAACCCCATTCAACGGTATGTCAAGATGGCAACTAGGAGGAAACAACATCTGACGAGACTATGGTGCCAGAGAATGTAAGGGTGAGAAATTTAAATATGTTTGTTTGTACCACATTTTGGTAATGCTAGTGATCAATACATTGTTGGGTGTGATTTAGCAATGGATTTTACTGGAAAGACCAAACGTCTTTAGATGAAACTATCCAGTACGAAAAGTGACAAGAGTCCACAAATAGAGGAAATATCGTATTTAAGTATTTAAGTAAATAGATATTGACATCATATTGTTTAAGAGAAAGGAGGATTATTATAAGATGGGAACTGCCAGAGATGTTCAATTCTTACATGTTCAGAGATTGATACCAATGTCTCATGCTCAGATGCAGTCTAGTTCCACTGCACGAAAAGGAAATAAAAAATGTCTTGAAGCAAAAAATAACCAGACTACTTAAGGCCATAGACATCAATTGTTTGAGAAACCAACAGTATCTTCAGGGCAGCAGATTTTCAGCACAAGGGTCGTAGAACAGCTTGGACGATAGTATTCTCCATCAACACAATGATAACTTCTATGACGAATGCAGGAAAATAGGTTACTGGACCAACTGGAGCATATAAGATACAGTGATCAATAACATAGATAGAGTCTCCTCTACCATCTAAAACCTATATAATATTATTGTAATTCCCAAACCTTCCTTGTCATGAACCTTTCAGGACTTAGCAGGACAGAGTTTGTTGTTTGTTGTAAATTGTCACCTGAATTTCCTGAAAGTGCCAAGTGCAGTGATACAGCCCCATTCAAATATACCTAGCTATAAGACGTGCATATTATTTTTTATTCTTATTTATATTCTTCTTCATATTCTTCCTTTCATTATACCTGACCACCTCCATCACCTGAAGGAAAAGAAGAACAGGACATAAAACAAAGAAATAGAAAAGAAAATAATATGCACATTCTAACATTCGAAGTGATATATGCCATTATAGGCATGCACTATTACCAGCGACCATAAAAATATATCATTACCTACGAAGCCTACACTGCCTACAGTTGTCAAATATCTTAACCAGGTATAATATACCATTTCTGTTTTTAATATATCTTTACCAGAGATCATATTCCATTTTCATTGATCATATACCATTTCTGGTGTAATATGCCACTCCATGGATCATGCACCATTACCAGTGATCACAAATCATTCCCTGTGATCAAGTGCATCTCACAGATGTGCATCCACCTCTTCCTCCACCACTCCTAATGCCTCCTAGATATAGTCAAAGGCAGTATTGCTGATTGAGTTACTTCTGTTGCCGAAAATTGGCAAGCATTACGGTAGGTCAGTAGCCTACCCAGAAAGAAGTGCACTCCCCTTTCCCCTATACCATTATAACCACTAGGTTCTTCCCTCTCCTCTATCTTCTTGAAGCGATACGGCCCAAAAACCTTAGCACATTTCTGAAATCGGAAGATGTTGAAAATAAGAAACTTAGCATCAGTGACATTTCTCAATATGCATATTGGAGGAAGAGGTGGATGCATATTGTAAGCGTATGTGTAAATGTAAATCTCTCAGCGCCATACAAAATCCGCGTCAGGGAGATCAGCTTATTCACCGGCGCTACTGGAATGTTATTAATAATGTATACATGTAACTTTCAAAAGATAAGCATGAATGACATATAAATTAAAAGAAACTGCTGCAACTAAAAAATAAGGTTAAACTAATGTATCAAGAGAATACAATTCACCTGAACCAGTATAATATTTTTAAAACAGTTTATGAATCTTAACGACGTCACGCAGTTACGCTCAACAAAATGGCGTCAAATAAAAAGAAACGACTGCAACTAATAGGTGGATTAGCCTATAATCGATCAAGTAAGTAAGTAAGTATATTCTTTATTGAACCAGTTGCAATCCGCATTCTGGTGTACATACATCATACATAATAAACAATCAATAGTCAATATGAATAAAGCATTCTAACTATAAAAGTTTTTTCATATTATGGTTAACTAAAGGTAAAACACGGTCATGTGACCGGGGTCGAAGGGAATACGCCAACGGATTTTTTGGACGGAGAAACCTATGGAGAACATGGCCCGGGTTTGCCATGCAGGACCGCCGAAAACAAGCAGGTGTCGGCTTTAAGGCTTAATTGTTCAAAGGGTGGGCTATGATTCTGAGTCTTGTGCTAGAACGCAAGTCGTCAATTGAATTCACTTTCCATATTATGCAATAATGTATGAAAACTAAATAGCTTTGCTGCCCTGTCTTGACGCTTTGAGCATGGGCATCTAATTGTTGTTTTCGATTTGTTTTAAATGCACCTTTTGAAGACTGCAAAACAAATATTTTTCATTCATTACTAAATAAAGTAATAAAGTGTTCATTACTAATAAAATACAGCCCGTAAAAACAAAGTTTTTTACTATATCCATCTAGTATCCTATAACGTGTACTCTGAAAATAGTCCGCGTTCATTTTACAACATAGCATGCGTTTAATGAGGCAGCGGACCCGTGTCTGTTGCGGCCAATGGCAACGCTGGCCAATGGCAACGCTGCGTTTCGGAAAAGGGGATTCCCCGATTCGAAAAGTTGAGTCCCCGATTCTATAAGCTAGCCTTTTTGGGGGAGCTGAAATTTTGATAGAATGAAGTGTGTGCGAGGTCGAGTCTATCTGCCAAGTTTCACGACGATTGAATGATTGTAAGTGATCGAACTAGTCGTCGCAAGATTTGACTTTTTAGCCTGTGGCTCAACCAAGCAAGCAAGCAATCAAGCAAGATTGCAAGATTTCCGCAAGTTAAACTAGATGGATAATAAAAAGAACCAATAGTAAAAACAAAGTTTTTTACTATATCCATCTAGTATCCTATAATCCGTCATATTAAGCAGTTACCTCTACAAATATATAGTCCGCGTTCATTTTACAACATAGCGTCCGTTTAATCAAGCACCGCACCCGTTTCTGTTGCAGCCAATGGCAACGCTGGCCAATCACAACGCTGCGTGTGGGAAAAGGGGATTCCCCGATTCGAAAAGTTGAGTCCCCGATTCTATAAGCTAGCCTTTTTTGGGGGAGCTGAAATTTTGATAGAATGAAGTGTGTGCGAGGGCGAGTCTGTCTGCCAAGTTTCACGACGATTGAATGATTGTAAGTGATCGAACTAGTCGTCGCAAGATTTGACTTTTTAGCTGTGGCTCAAGCAAGCAAACATTCAAGCAAGCAAACATTCAAGCAAGCAAGATTTCCGCAAGTTAAACTAGATGGATAATAAAAAGAACCAATAGTAAAAACAAAGTTTTTTACTATATCCATCTAGTATCCTATAATCCGTCATATTAAGCAGTTACCTCTACAAATATATAGTCCGCGTTCATTTTACAACATAGCGTCCGTTTAATCAAGCACCGCACCCGTTTCTGTTGCAGCCAATGGCAACGCTGGCCAATCACAACGCTGCGTGTGGGAAAAGGGGATTCCCCGATTCGAAAAGTTGAGTCCCCGATTCTATAAGCTAGCCTTTTTTGGGGAGCTGAAATTTTGATAGAATGAAGTGTGTGCGAGGGCGAGTCTGTCTGCCAAGTTTCACGACGATTGAATGATTGTAAGTGATCGAACTAGTCGTCGCAAGATTTGACTTTTTAGCTGTGGCTCAAGCAAGCAAACATTCAAGCAAGCAAACATTCAAGCAAGCAAGATTTCCGCAAGTTAAACTAGATGGATAATAAAAAGAACCAATAGTAAAAACAAAGTT
The DNA here is from genome assembly GCA_020284085.1 of Aporrectodea caliginosa. NCBI lineage: Eukaryota > Metazoa > Annelida > Clitellata > Crassiclitellata > Lumbricidae > Aporrectodea > Aporrectodea caliginosa. The sequence goes on along the minus strand of JACEVL010000496.1, from coordinate 112,910 downwards.
TTTTACTATATCCATCTAGTATCCTATAATCCGTCATATTAAGCAGTTACCTCTACAAATATATAGTCCGCGTTCATTTTACAACATAGCGTCCGTTTAATCAAGCACCGCACCCGTTTCTGTTGCAGCCAATGGCAACGCTGGCCAATCACAACGCTGCGTGTGGGAAAAGGGGATTCCCCGATTCGAAAAGTTGAGTCCCCGATTCTATAAGCTAGCCTTTTTGGGGAGCTGAAATTTTGATAGAATGAAGTGTGTGCGAGGGCGAGTCTGTCTGCCAAGTTTCACGACGATTGAATGATTGTAAGTGATCGAACTAGTCGTCGCAAGATTTGACTTTTTAGCTGTGGCTCAAGCAAGCAAACATTCAAGCAAGCAAACATTCAAGCAAGCAAGATTCCCGCAAGTTAAACTAGATGGATAAAAATAGACAGTCGCGTCAATAATTTAATTTCTCCTAGTAGTTGTTCTTTCCTAGGACTGAAATCGTATTTTTGCAACGTGTTTAGTAGGAGGCCTGTACGTAGCTCTACACTACATAGTGCAGTGGTTCTTAACCTTTTCCAAGGAGCCGAACCCCAAGAGAAATCCATGACCACTCACCGAACCCCTCAAGTTTGAACAATAATTTTTTAACTAATGGGAACAAAAGGAAATAAAAAATTGTACCAAAATGTGATACAATATTAATACATTCAATACATGAACTACTAACAGTTAACTAACCATACCAACACTAGGCTACTGTTGCATCTTAATGTGTCCTTTGTTGTTGCCGTTTGGAAACAATGTGAGAAATGCATGGCTCTGTTTTGGAAAGACTCACTCTCATGTCATTTTCGCAATCAAGCCTGCTCCTTTTCTTGGATTTAATCTCCACCAATTTTGAGAATCCTTGCTCACAGAGATATGATGTGACAAACGGTGTGAGGATTTCAAGGGCAGCTTTAGCAATGCAAGGATATGCCTCCATTTGGCGGCACCAAAATCTTGAGAGTGTTGTTGTTCCCAAGAGCAATTGTTGAATGTGACTCTGCTGAAGTTCGATAAGATCGTCCAGGTATGGATCGTTCACATTTGCTATAGCAATATCGAAGCTGAAAGGCTGCCGCATCCATGCTGGATATTGTTGGATATCTTTGTCAGGGAAGTATATATAACCGTCAAATGACTTTCCCAGCTCCTCCAGGTGCGTTGCAATCTATTGCTTCAACTCCTCTGGTACAGCAGTATCTCCAGCTTTAGACTCATTGTCAATCACACACTCATCTAGCACAGGAAGGTTAGCGAAGTTGTTGTTCTCTATTCGACACTTCCACAATGACCCTGAATATGTATATATTTCCGAGGACCTCCGCCGAACCCCTGGCACTGGCTCACCGAACCCCAGGGGTTCGATCGAACACTGGTTAAGAAACACTGACATAGTGGCTCTGGTAGTTTAGCGGTATTGTGGAGAACTGGCCATTAGTTTTTGCTGCTCCAACTCTGCTCCTGATCCTTGCAGACCTTGCTCCTTCTCCTGCCCCACCCCTAGCTCCTTCTCCTGCCCCACCCCTAGCTCCTTGGCTCTGCTCCTGCTTCTACTCCAGCTCCTTAGCTCTGCTTCCTGGTCCTGCTTCTTAGCTCTGCACCTGCTCCTTAGCTCCTGCCCATTGCTCCTGCTCCTACTCCAGATCTGCTCCTGCTCCTTGGCCCCGCTCCGCAGCTCTGCTCCTGCTTCAGCTCCAGCTCCTGCCACCACCCTTTAACTCATGCTCCTTAGATCTGTTCCTTGCTCCAGCTCTGCTCCTGCTTCTTACTTCTGCTCTGCTCCTTGTTCCTTATAACTGCTGCTCCTTCTCCTTGCTCTTTGGTTCTGCTCCTCAGCTCTGCTCCAGATTCTGCTCCTGCCCCACCTCTGGTTCTGCTCCTTGCTCCTTGCAGCTTCGCTCCTTGCTCCTGCTCCTTAGCTCTGCTCCTGTTCCAGCTCATGCCCCACCCCTGGCTCTGCTCCTGCTCTTCTCCAGGTCTACTCCCTCCTCCGAGCCCGGATTTGCTATGAAAGGAGAAGACGAGCTACACAGAGTTCAACACGGAGAGTACAGTTCATTCGACGCAGAGATGACAGTTCGACAAGGCGAGAAGTACAGTTCGGAACAGAGAGTTCGTCAACACAGTATTGAGTCTATTGACAGTATTAACTTCACAGTATTAACTTCAAAATCCTTTCCCTCCTGCGTAACTGCCTTATTGGGGTGGCCCCATCCTACCTGAGGTCTTTTTGCACCTTTGTCTCCTCCTTACCTACGAGGGCCTCTTTGCGATCTGCGACCCGTGGGGCCGTGGCCTTATGGTTGTCCCTCGCATGCGCTCTGCTACGGCCCACCCTATAGGTGCTTTGCCCGTGTTGGCCCATCAGATTGGAACTCTCTTCCCCAGTCTATTCGCCTTGAGTTACTAGCCCTCTCGCCTTCCCAGTTCCGTAGACTTTGTTGTTTCCTGATGCAGGCACTGACGCAGGTCGAGAGCGCTGCTGATTTTGAGCGGCGCTATATAAATGTTCGATTACAATTACAATAATACAGTTCGTCAAGCGTCAAGAGTGAATTCACCAACGCTTCGTCAGTCAAGGAATGTCCGGTCGTGTTGCAGTCTTTAGTTTCCTTTCGGAGTTCGATCAAACGTGTCAAGTTGTGTTCAACGAACTTGCGTGTCCGACACGGAGTCGGTGTAGCCTATCGTCCTAATTGCGGCGAAAGTTGTGCGTAAGTTGCGGACTGTATCCCTCTCTACCGGAATTCAATAGCGAACATGTGTTCTGCGTTGCGACGAAGTTAAACGGTCAGACTGTAGGCCTACGTTCTGCTGCCCGAATATTGTTTTACGGGCTGTACGTTTATCGAACGCTGCGGAGGAGCGCCATCGTGAAGAACGTTTCTGTTAATCGGTCAAGAACTGATTGATAATTCGTCGAGTTGGTGATTTAATAAAGTTCTGCAAGTTCTTCAAGTTAGTCTCCTAAAATACCATTAGGAGCCTTACTCGCCTACAAATCCACTCGAGAGGACGGGAGTAGGGGTAGTCATGCTGGTTCCAGAGTTCGAACCTCCGGTTCGCCCAAGTATCAATATTTAGACTACTGCAGTAGTAATAGCAACTAAAATAATTATTATTTTAATAAATAATTTTGTCCCCAGATTTCCTAATATAATGTAGACCTATAGGCTATAGGCCTTCCACTTATTTGATGAGAAGTAGACAATGCTGCTTTCTGGACAGAAAGTCTCAAATGCAAAAAGGACAGAGTGGTAGGCCCTAGGGCTACTTCTCTATGATCGCAATGCACTATATTTTTGCCCCAAGGTAAAAAGGTTCCCTCAGGGACTTATCATTATTTAGAAACACAGATTTGTATGGAATAATAATAATAAACTATAATAACAATGATAATAATAATAATTATTATTATTAGTATTGATAGTAATGATGATGATAATAATGATAAAAAATTAGCTAAAAGAAATACAGAAAATCAAGAATGTAACTTACTGATGATTTACATGTAAACATAGAGAGACGCCATGATATTCATACCAAGTTACTGCCGTTACCTGAAATTTGATTTTCAATTACAGAATGCTCCTGATAGTAAGGATTTGTACACTTAATAAATTTGAACATTGCATTTTCCCCATGAATCTGCTCGACGTTTTATTGTATGTAACCAATGTGACTTAATTAATGTGACTTAGGCTAATCGAAGTATTCAATTCACCTTCAACTCCAAGTTCCAAATCGTCCAAACACAGTTACAACAACATATGAAAAATAAAGCCTGTTAATTGAAGAAAAAACAGCACTAGCCTAACTAAGTCCTCTATCCACCGAATGGCATTTAAAAAGGTCAAATTTTTCATCGTAAGCCATTTTAATTGAGTAATTTAAAAATTAAAAACAAGCCAAATCTGTGGCAGACAAAAGAACAAATCAGAACTTTAAACCCAGAACTTTAGATAAACAAATAAGAACAAACATCAACACAGATGCTCATGCCGAGCAAGAGACTCATGTCACCTGGCGGAAACTATCAACAGTTTTTCAATGACTTAGTTGCTGTAAAATTAACCAATTGAAACTAGGAACTTGTAACTAATCTTTCTTCTCTATACTAGAAGAATAACTTAAATAATCTCTGCTTCTCAAATATTTCCAGAAATATCTTTCTCAGGATCATCGCAGTAGTGATTATAACAATGTTACACAAATTCTTTTTCCATTTCAAACATAGCATCACATATTCCACAACCAAGTGGCCTCAAAATGAAACATTCAAAGAGTTCGATAAATGTATCCTTGTGCTGATCATCATAGTAGTGATTAAAACAATGTGCCATAAAGTTTTCTTCAATTGCAAACATTTCATCACACATTCAACAACCATAAGGTTTCAAAATGAAATGCTCTATGTCAGAACTAAATGTTGAATGACCTCCAGAATCTTACTTTTCGTCCTGACTGAACTCTATATTCTGCCTAGATGAAAGGTTTTGCATAATTTCTGTTGTTATCAAGACTCTTTCATCACTATCATTGTGATTGTCTGTACATATGCCGAATCACCTAAATGCGAAGTACTTCCAAGACATCTCTGTGTCATGCGAGACTCAATGTTTTGACATAATTTTTCACACACTTCACACAATTTTTCTCCAGAATTAATTTCCTCTGTGGCAGTCAATATCAACCCTCAGTTTAAATGCTTTGTCATATAATTCACACTTATGGATTTCGTGATTAACTCTCTGCGCATATGTTCTGTGACATATACTGCACTTGTATGGTTTTTCAATGGTGTGGGTGTTTACATGGTAATTCAATGCAGCCTTCAATGCAAAGGCTTTCTCACAAAAACTACACTTTTATGGTTTTTGCCCAGTGTGGGTTTTTACATGGCAATTCAATGCAGCCTTCCATACAAAGGCTTTCTCACACAAAGTACACTTGTATGGTTTTTCCCCGGTGTGGGTTTTTACATGGTTATTCAATGCAGCCTTCCATACAAAGGCTTTCTCACACAAACTACACTTGTATGGTTTTTCCCCAGTGTGGGTTTTTACATGGTTATTCAATGCAGCCTTCCATACAAAGGCTTTCTCACACAAACTACACTTGTATGGTTTTTCCCCAGTGTGGGTTTTTACATGGTTATTCAATGCAACCTTGAATGCAAAGGCTTTCCCACATAAACTACACTTGTATGGTTTTTCTCCAGTATGAGTTTTTACATGGCAATTCAGTGCATTCTTTGATGCAAAGGCTTTCCCACATAAACTACACTTGTAATGTTTTTCTCCAGTGTGGGTTCTTTTATGGTATATAAGAGAAGCTGCATGTGCAAATACGCAGTCACATAAAATGCACTTGTATGGTTTTTCTCCAGTGTGGGTTCGTATGTGGGAATCCAGATGACTCTTCCTTGCACATACTTTGTGACATAAAATGCACATATATGGTTTTTCTCCAGTGTGGGTTCTTATGTGGGAATCCAGCTGACACTTTGTTGCAAATGCTTTGTGACATAAACTACACTTGTATGGTTTTTTTCCCCTGTGGGTTCTTACGTGGTATTTCAGGGAATCTGTATGTGCAAATGCTTTATGACATAAATTGCATATGTATGGTTTTTCTCCAGTGTGCATTCTTATGTGGGAATTCAGTTGACTCTTCTTTGCAAATGCTTTGTGACATATATTGCACTTGTAAGGCTTTTCTCCAGTGTGGGTTCTTATGTGGAAATTCAGTTGACTCTTCCGTGCAAATGCTGTACGACATAAATTGCACATATATGGTTTTTCTCCAGTGTGGGTTCTCATGTGGGAAACTAGTTGACTCTTCCATGCAACTGCTTTGAGACAGAATTTGCACTTGTATGGTTTTTCTCCAGTGTGGGTTCTTACATGGATTTTGAGATGATAAACTCGGCTAAATTGTTTCTTACAAAATTCACATTTGAATTGTCTTTCTTCATTATGGGTTCTTGCTTGCATCTTCAAATCTTCAACCGAGTAAAAAATATTAGGACACTTGTAGTTTCTTGCTTATGTACATTACAGTTACTTCTGTTATCAGTTCAAATTGGTAGATATAAAATTTTGATTGGAGTTTGCTTCAGAGTACAACCTGCAAGTGAGGATACTTGTAATGGGCTTCATGAACTTGTAGAAAGGTCTAAAATGAAAATTAATATGCTTTATCATTACACTCTTCCTCCACCATTCCCAATGCCTTCTATATATTATTATAGTCATAGGCAGTATTGCTGTTGAGTTACTTCTAAAACTGGTGAGCATTGGGGCCCGATAGCGCTTTGGATAACATCTGGCGTAGAGAGCGAGAGGTACCGAGTTCGAGCCCCGTAGGAGAGACATGCTTTGTAGGCTGCTATTAGCGCCGTGTATTGCAGGCTGTATGTTCTGTTAGTAGTTAAGATTGGTAAAGTCGTAGTTTACGTTGCTAAATTATTCCAATGTCTTCGATGCCGTACTTGACGTCGGTAAGTAAGCAGTCTACCTATGTGCATGATAACTATCATCAATCCAGCTTCCAATTCATTCAGACATTTTTTGATCAATCCAACTTCCATTTAATTGGAAAAAATACTTTTATTAATCCAACTTCGACGAAAGAAATATTTTTCATCAATGGAACTTTTATTTAAGCAAAGATATATTCTCATGGATCCAGCTTCTAATTACGGAAACAATTATTTTCATCAATCCAGCTTCTATTGAATCGAAAACTTAATTTCATCCATCCAGCTTCTATTTACGGTAAAAATTATTTCGTTCAATTCAACTTCAATTTTGAACACAGGAATGTTTTCATCAATCCCACTTCCATTTAGGGAAACAATTTCTTTCCTCAATCCAGCTTCCATTTTAAAGTGACAATATCATATAATTTAGCAACGTAAACTACGACTTTACCGTTAAGATTTATGTCTTCTGTCATTTGCGTTCTTGTGAATTGTTTCAACTGCATAACTGTAAACTGTACCGGTTGCGATGTGTCAACCGGATTGTTTCAATAAAGGAAGAATTATTATTATTATTATTATTATTATTATTATTATTACGGTATGTCAGTACCAGTACCCCGAAAGCAGTGCAATCCCCTTCCCGCTACCACTACGATCTTCCCTCTCCTCTGTCTTCTTTAAGCGATAGGGCCCAAACACCTTAGCACATTTCTGAAATCGGAAGAAGTTGAAAATAAGAAACTAAGCATCAGTGACATTGTAAGTGTAAATTTCATGTAAATCTGCGAAATTTCTCAGCGCCAAACAAAAGCCGCGTCAGAGATAGGCCCATTAGCTTATTCACCGGCACTACTGGAATGTTATTAATATTATGTATTCTAATCCTGTAACTTTCAAAAGATAAGTAGATTATATGAATGACCTAATATTATGCTAAAAATTGATGCTAAAGAGAACATAGCCTAATTCACCTGGACCAGTATAATAATATTTTAAACAGCAGTTATGAATCTTTGCGACGTCATGCTCAACAAAATGGCGTTAAATAAAAAGAAACGACTGCAACCAGGGTTGCCAGATTTAGGAAGTGCTTGGTCGCGAAATCGCGGCCAAAAGTAGCCCAAAAGTCGCGAGCTGAACAGCTAAATGAAAACATTAAAAAAAATTGCTAGGTACGTCAATATTCATACTTTTTGGTTCTCCAAGACACGTGATGAAACCATATTTGCCGTAAAAATTTAGATGGCAGACTGTTCGTGCATACCGTAGACTAGTCCGTACTCCGTAGAACATGTTTTTATTGCTAACTAAGCCACGCCACATAAGAATAGTAGCTAGTAACAGTGACCAGTAGCCAACAACGGTCAATTTAAGAGGATTCATAATGGCGCCATCGCGACCGCGGGACAATTCAAAAGTAGCCCAAATATCGCGAGGTCGCGAGGACGAAATTTTCAGTCGCGAGCGCATTGAAAAGTAGCCCAACTCGCGCTTTTCGCGACGACCTGGCAACCCTGACTGCAACTAGAAGTTGGATAATCGATCATTCGGAGTCTTGTGCTAGAACCAGTGTGTGATTTGTCAAAAAAGAAGTGTGGGGGTCGGCTTAATTTCCTTGTTTTGGGGGGGCCAAAATACGCCGCGGCATATCCGACTAGGGGGTCTGGGGGAGCGTCGTAAGCTCCCCCAGCGGGGTCCGGGGCGGAGCCCCGGCCGCTATTGATTTGGTGCAATCCAAAGCAAAATCTTCTATTGAAAGTGAATTGAATGAATTGAATAATATCACCTTTTTAAAGATCAGTGAACATGTTATTTATGTTAAAGGGTTTGAAGTTTATAATAGTTGCATAGTGCAACATAAGAACATAAAAGTCTAACTTCAACATAAAAGTTGGCTGTACAAATGCAGTAAAATGCACAGGTGCAGGATATATTGAGGTCACAATTTAAAGCGAATGAAATCAGAAAATGTAGTAACCAAAAAACTTGAAACTTCTACCGGCAGTCCAGCACACGATCAATACTTCGCAGTTAGCACCAAAATCAATGATCATACTTAGTATATGTACCCTTGGAAAGCCGAGCATACTTGGAAGTTGGCACCAAAATACTTGTTACTTAGTACAACGCAAAGTGAGAATAATACTCAGCAGTCAGCACTCAAAATAATGAAACAATAGTAAGGTCCTAGGATGAACGAAGTGCTCGGAACTTCACAAGTCACAAGCTGTAACGCATAAACTAAATACTGTTCTTATAACAACTCACAAGAAATAACTTCAAATAAGAAGATATTTGTGTTCCTATTGAGGACTAAAAACAGAAATAATTTCAAATGACAACAGAAACAAGAATCATCAATAACGAAGTGCAAATTATTTATGATGAACTAGTCATCATGCGAAAATTATTGAAATGAAATTGTCATGTATGATGTAGCCTAATTTGTGATGAACTCTAGCTAAGTGGTAGTGACTAGTCTTTAATCATGGCAAAAAGTTTATATCTTGGTCTAAGCTCATCAACATTCCTTTTCTTCCCTGTTGGTTTGTCGTTGGCACCATGCCTGCCTTTTTTGAACCAAGATAAGACATACTCGTGACACTTGAAAAATTGCACAGCAGGGCCATTAACAACTATCATCAATAGAGCACTGACAGTTTCAGTTTTTAGTCGGTTTCTTGTGTCTGTGTGCTGGAGATTCATGGAACTAAAACCACGCTCGCAATCTGCACTGGAGATAGGATAAATGGACAGTTTTGTCAGCAATTGTTTTAGATGCATTCCTACTTTCAGATTATCTTTAAAAGTAGCAAAATCTGATAGGATTTCAACACTCGCAATAGAACTGAAACAAAGTTGCTTGCAGAGAGCAGCAACCTCTCTGCAACCATACAGCGTTTTTTCTAAGTCATCTGTTGGCCAGCTTGTTGGATTCAAGACATTTGCAAGCTTCAATGTCTCTGTGCAAGGGAATCGTTCAGCTATATTGTCTAACAGACACTGGTAGAATTGACTTCTGAGACTGGTAAAATTTGCAAAGTCAGTATCGGTCCGCTTAAGCAGAACACCCTTGAAAGATCCTGTACTATCACACATGTCTATTTCCTCGGTCACCTTTGAGGCATTTAATGTTTCACAAGAAAACCGCACTGCCAAAAGAGGGGGTCGAAATTGGACCCCCACACCTTTTTTTGGAGGTCGAAGTGTGGGGGTCGGGCCTTAGCAAAGAGGGGGTCCGACCCCCCCAACCCCCCCGGCAAATCACACCCTGGCTAGAACGCAATTCGTCCATTTATTTAACGCATGCATTTAATGTTTGAACACTTAATTGGTTTGCTGCCCAGTCTTGACGACGCTTTGAGCACGAGTGATTGAATGGAGTCTTCGATTCATTTTAAATGCACCTTTCTTTTCAAGACTAGGCCTACAACGCAAAACTTTTCATTCCTTAATCATAATGAAACTAGACAATCGTGTCAAATTTAGCTTACCTCTAGGCCTAGCAGTTTTCCTTTCTAAGGACTGAACTGCATAGGCTCAGTCACTCAGTGGCGTAACGAAAGGGGGCAGAGGGGGCAGCCGGCCCCGGTCGCGGCACCAGAGGGCGCAAAATTAGCGTTCAGTGTTACACAGTAGGCCTATGCTACTATGACAAGAACGATTAAAAGTCAACAAGAAAATTAAAAGGGGTGCAGTCATCAACCCTTGCCCCTGGGCGCTGAAACCCTTCGTTGCGCCACTGCATAGGCATATCTTGCTACGTGTTTAATAGTAGGCCTATTCAGGTATAGACTAAAATTGGTGCTGTTAGGCCTAATAGCGGCGTTCGTAGTAATCGTGATCAAAACCTGAAATTACTGCACTGCTCAAAAATGTGAAGTCGCGGGAACCGGCTTATTCAAAACATAATCGTTAGCGGGCCTGCTTGTGTTTAGAATTGAAACGGCTACGGAGGTGAGCGGAATCGGGGGAATAGGCTAGGGATAGGGATTTGTGAAAAAGCAGTGTTTCCAGTTTTGAGTGAAAGAACGGTGGAGAGGTAAGAAGAGGTGAGTTTTTGGTCAGTTCGTAGCTAGATGGATCAGATATTTATGGTAATAATGGCGGGGGCTTTGTTCCAAAGATGCGGAAGCAGCGGAACAGCTATGACTCAATTTGCAAATTTTATTATTATTATTATAATTTTTTTTAAATTTTACCCGAGGTAGTTCTAATCCCTCAGGCCGCTAAAAATGTCCGGAGACAATAAGATGGGCGTTTGGAACGGCATTCACTCGACAAGTTCTGGTTGGGCAAAAGTACCACGGAAGGCCACGGCGTTAAAGCGTTGGATGGTGATTGCTAAGCGTTGGAAGAGATAACAAGTTTATTATTATTATTATTATTATTATTATTATTATTATTATTATTATTATTATTATTATTATTATTATTATTATTATTATTATTATTATTATTATTATTATTATTATGAACAATCTAGCATGGTAATGTCGAAGAAAAGCAGATGGCGTTTCCGCGTTGGAGAGCTACAGAGAGTCTTTGAAACAGGTAGCTTGTCTCGAGCGTGTCATGTGTTGCATCGGTTAACCTTCGTCCTAATTCCAGGACAATTATTATTATTATTATTATTATTATTATTATTATTATTATTATTATTATTATTATTATTATTATTATTAGACCCTATTATTATTATTATTATTATTATTATTATTATTATTATTATTATTATTATTATTATTATTATTATTATTATTATTATTATTATTATTATTATTATTAGACCCTATTATTATTATTATTATTATTATTATTATTATTATTATTATTATTATTATTATTATTATTATTAGACCCTATTATTATTATTATTATTATTATTATTATTATTATTATTATTATTATTATTATTATTATTATTATTATTATTATTATTATTATCGTCTTCATCATCATCATCATCATCAGCAGCAGCAGCAGCAGCAGCATCATCGTGCTGAAACTACTACTGCTGCAGCTGTTGATATAATTATACTACTACTACTACTACTGCTGCTGCTGCTGCTGCTGCTGCTGCTGCTGCTGCTACTACTACAACCAGTACTGCTACTAATAAGAATGAGGTTGATAAACTATTGGAAATGTGGTTCATGGCAGAGCATCTGTTCACCAGACTTATCCATGTTGACAAAAAGCCAAAGACCTTCACTACACTGTATATCATTTGTATATTTACAAATGTGCATCATGTATATGTATAAGCATATATATATATATATATATTATGTGTATGTGTTTAGCCATACGTTTAAATATGAACGCCAACTGTAAGAGGGTAATATGAAGACAGATTACCCTTCGGCAAGGGTATGACTTACACAGGAGATACTTCAGTGAAACACCCGCCATGTATAAATACACCCTGCAGGCATTGAACTGCATATACATATCTATATACACACCGCATATCGCTAATATATACATTTACAAATATATATTCATATATACATGTATGTGCATTTTTATATATGCATTTCTTTATATATAATACATAGCATACAAACATTCTTATATAAGTGATAACACATATACCCATACATGTCTTTCTTTAAGTGTACATGTAATACATTATCTACACATATATACATCATAGATACATATATATATATACATACATATACATTTGCATGTCTATGCATGTGTACATGTATATTTGTACAATGTATACTTATGTATAGGCCTTATACATGAATTATATACACATATCTATATCTGCATATGTATATATATATATAAATGTATATATACACATTTATGTATAGGCTTAATGCATGGATTGTACATACACAGACATGCATAGTGCCAATATAATCATATACATATATATATATATATGTACAGTATATATATGCATATATATATATATATATATATGAGCTTTAAAGTGTCAGGGTTTCTGATGAAGTTTTGGGTCGACACCTGCCTTCGATTGGGGAGCAGTGAGTATAGCGTGTGTCTCAGTCAACATATCGTTGTTGATTCAGCTTGTTTTCACAGAGGCTAATTGTATTGACGCAGTTTTGACTTCTGAAGGTGACGGCCGCAAAACGCTGGGCCGCCGCGAGGATCTGCGGACTTCGCTTTCGCTTTTATTTGTTTGTTTTCGGTCCTGCATCCGTTTTGTGGCCGATTTGCTCCAAGATTCCGAGGAAATTCACGTCATGTTAATCCAATCCAATCTAATCTAATCTAATCTAATCTAATCTAATCTAATCTAATCTAATCTAATCTAATCTAATCTAATCTAATGCTGTTTTAATTTAAACTTAAATGTCCAATCTTTTCTAAAATTTTCTAATCTTTTCTGACATTTTCTAATCTTTTCTAATCTTTTCTAACATTTTCTAATCTTTTCTAACATTTTCTAATCTTTTCTAACGTTTTCTATTCTTTTCTAACATTTTCTAATCTTTCTAATATTATTTTCTAATCTTTTGCAATCTTTTCTAATCTTTCCCATCTTTCCAATCTTTTCGAATACCGGTATAATCTTTCCTAATTTAATTTAATCTAATTTTGTATAGGCCTAATCTCACCTAGTTTGATGTAACATGATCTAATGTAATCTTATCTAATACAATCTAATCTAATCTAATATAGTCTTATCTAGTTTAATCTAATCTCATTCAATCTAACTGACTGATATACATCATATCGATGGAGATTTCTGCAACCTCATTTATTTCGTCTGTTGGTTTAACGTAGGCCTACATTAAGTTTCCTCTTGCCTGGTTTTGTCCTCAGGTTCGTGACCTCACCAAACGGTTTCCTGCCATCTGTTGGATTAAATTGGATTAGATTGCATTTTATTGGATTAGATTGTGTTGTATTGTATTTAGATTAAATAAGATAGGATGAGTATGGAATGAACTGGATTAGATGAGGCAATGTCTAGACTATAGACTAGACACGACTAGGCCTAGATAAGATAAGACTGGAACGGTTTTTATGAGATCAGATCAGACTAGGTTCGATTGCATTAGGTTGTGAATGTCGTATTCTCTCCGGGACAAATTCTTAAAGATTTTCTGCGTGGGAAGTGATCAATTGGTACCTTCAGAAGTGCAAATCCCATTTTACAGAGCCCTCCCTCGTAAAGGGTTCCTATCCAGTGGCGGCACTACACCAGGGCAAGCAAGGGCAAATGCCCTGTTAAAAAAAGCCTTTGCCCTGGTCGTTGCCCTGCCAGAATTTTTGCCCTGCCGAGAATTTATTTGGGGCATAAATCCCCTGCACTGGTTACTTGTATGATTGCCCTGGTTACAAAAACTGTCTGGCGCCGCCACTGTCCCTATCCCGTTAACTGGGGCTGTTATCGTTCCAGAAACCAGTCGGGAAGATCATTCACGTGTCGATGCGTTTGGATTCATCCTGTGTTGAATCCATCCGATAAGCACAACGTCTATCGTGGATCAAGGACATACCCCGCTTATACCGAAGGAAACCTGCCTACGTTAGATACCATACCCATGTGGACTGCCAACGTTACGGGTCGATGTGCATTTATGTGGCGCCCGAGTCGATCACTTCTACGGCTTCCATATAATTAATTTACTATGAATTTGTTAGCATAAGTAAATGCTAGGTCGTTCGCCTCATCTCACCAGCGCCTAAAATACTCGGAAATGTCAACTGTACACTCTTCCTCAAACTGTAAAACTATAAAATTTCACGCATTAGAATGAAATCGTGTGCAGTTGACTTGATCTAATCTCTCAGAAATTCATAATACACACTCCAGAAAAGTTAACTGCGCACCCCAGACAGGAGACAAGCCACACACCCTATTATTTTAGTCCCTGTTATCATGTAATACGATATTAGTAATTACTTACGTGTCCCTATCTAGCGGGACTAGTGTCCCTTCGGGGTCCCCTTTTGTTGCTAATGATGGAATATATTCATGCTACTATTGTGTCGTGATGCTAACAATTTCCAAATAATCATGTTACCTCTGTATCGCTACTCAGTGGCTTCAATAAAAGAATTGATTAATTGATTTTTTGATTGATTGATTGATTGATTGATTGATTGACTGACTGACTGACTGATTTCACTTACCACCAGTTGGCCTGCGTCGTGTTGGATAGAAGCAAAACCGCGATGAGAAGGTGATTAGCGCAGATTAAGAAACGTTGTTTTTGACATCCAAACGCTACGTCGCCGAACTCCGACATTTTCCTTCCTCATCTATCTCCTAATCCATAAATGACCACAGATGAACTTCAGATGGCCGTGTCACATCACGTCTTCCACGGTTACGTAGCAACGCCTGTTTCCGCAGCTAGACAGCTATCAGGCTTCAGTAGACCATATCAAGACACGAGTGAGAGGACCGTATAGGCCTACTCTTCGCAACAGCGTAATCGTAATAGAAGTCCCAAAATTGTATTTCTTTAGCGTCCAAACAATAAGTTAAATCGTGGGAACCGGATTAAGCTTATTGTCAGGCGCCTGCTCAGAAACGAAACTGTTCGATACGGTTTCAAGTTTAGATCCAAGACTCAGGCAGGTATACCGGTTGGCGGATAGACACTAGATGGTTCCTCTCTAGCAAGAACAATGTCTTTATCAAGGAGGTATTATTCCATGTGTCCACGGATCTATGACTGTTGACAGACGGACTGTATCCGGGCAAGGGGTAAAAGGATGCTGCTCGCAACCTGTCCCAGGATGAAGCAATCAGAAACCTGGCTCCGATGCACCTGCACGTCAAATGACGTTACAGTTCAACATCGATGTAATCGTGATGTTGTTACGGCGTCATTACGATATGACGGCGTCATTACGTTGCGATCGCTACGTTACTTGCCACTACATTGAAGTGTTACTAAGCTACTATATGCCTGCAGAGCATCTCAACTTTTCCCGACTATCCTCTGACTTCCGCTGACGCCTCAACAGCCCCGATTGGCTGGGTAATCCAACCAATAGCAGTGACGAATAGACGATTGACTGATTGACAGAATGAGTGGCAACGACAGAGGGGTGAATGGTTATGCCCTTTGCGCAATGAACCCCCGTTGTATGAAGAGACAGTGTCGCTAGAATTGGTCGCGTGGAAAGGCATTTTCTATTTGATGACAGTTATGTATTCATGGATGAAGAGCTTAACGACTTCTTATGGCACCAAAGGCCGCTCACGTCGACAGAATAACTTTGACCAGTTCTCACCGTTCATATGGCATAGCACGGCTTTGATGGTGTTAGGCATTCGATTCAGACACTGGGGGTCACTTGCGAAAGTGCATCGATCAGACACTCATTGCCACAAGGCTCATTACAAGACTACTTCTGGTATAACACGGCCAGGACATTTATCCCAAAAGTAGTCCAGCCAAAGCAAAAACGTACGTCTTCATAATCTCTTTGGCTTGACACCTAGAGACCGAAATTTAACGAGTTTGTAGTTTATTTGTTAAACTACAAGCTGCTTACAATCTATATAAAAATCTGCATTCTATTTTACAAGTAGCTCTACTACATATTAAGTATAGCTATCCTGTCCATGTCCCTGGTCACCCATCCCAATAGAAATTGCTCTCCATCATAAAAGATTTTGGGCTTTCGATATAGGTTGCCGGTCCAGTGCTTTGGAATTCGCTGTTATATTCAATTCGCTGGATGGCAGAATGGGCCAAAAACTATTTTTTTCAGATTTGAAGTAGTGTTTTTTAACTTGAAATAGTCGCAACACTGCGGTTGAATACAAGAAACGTTGTTCGTTATAAAGAACCAGCTGCTGATAGAAAAATAAATGGAATTGAAATTGTGTGTCTTTGACTAGAATGATTTCAAGTATAAATAGGCCTATGCCTTGTTCTGATAAAGTTGGGAACATGTGTTTTGATCATCTCAAGCTATTACGGTGGTGCAGCTGCAGAATTAGTGTTTAACGACACTGTGTCATAACAAAGATGATTAGCGTCGCCCTCCTCCTTTCTTCCCGCTTGGGACTGGCACTAACGCAGGTAGGGTAATAGCGGAGTTAATCCCGTTGACGTGTTCCAACGTTATCAGAAAATAATATCAACAGATCGCATACAGTGCGTATACTCGTTCCAATTAACACGTATGGCCTCTCGCTTTACACTTAGACCGTTCTAACGTGCATTGTCCACGTATTGAGTACGAAAATTATTGCCACTGTATTTCTAAAGGAATGTCTTATTTAAAGACTTCTGTAGCGACGATATCACAATATGTCCAAGAGAGCAGTCGTTGGTCGCTTCGCTGTTCCCAGTCGGGGAACATGAAAGCGACGATTTTCACGTCGTCTTCGCTTTGTAATCGTCCGATATTGAGTCGATTATTTTTCGCTTTGAGGGCTCAGCACACTGATCCGAATATCAGTTACTTCGTCGTTGTCGACAATGGAGATGGAGAGGTGTTTACCGATGTAGAATACGAAGTGTGTGTTTGTCGTGAAGATGTGTTCTATGCTTCTACCCTCGGGCTGTTTGCTTTTCATTACGGTTTCTCGAGTCGCGCCGAATCGAGAAACCGTCAGAGTTGTCGAAACGATTAATCGCAGAACCGATTATTCTCAGAATCAAACGATTATTCAAAGGGATTCTTCAACGAATTGAACGATTATTCAAAGGACGGTCGGAGTCTTTGACGACACAGCGTGATATCCACCACTCCTTAAGAATGCCAGGCGTTAGGATGGTGTCAATGGAAGAGTTGACCGGAACACAGCTGGTAACTGTTGGCTTCATATGAGTTGGGCTGACGCTGTATGCTTGCAATTCGGGATTATGTAGACGGTTAGAATTAAACGAAGTCGTTTTTGCAAGTGTCGAGGTTTGTTTGAAGAAGAATGAAAGGTTTGGTTTGGTTCTGTTATCCAATTAAATTCTGTCAATCGGTGAGTCTTTAGCTGCTTATTATACCAGCAAATCTGCCGTCATCCTTCGCATGCGTTGTTGTCTAGTTAGCCTGTGTCTGGTTGCCTGTGTCTGGTTGCCTGTGTCTGGTTGCCTGTGTCGGTGCATCGATCTGTCGCTTGACTGGGCTATCTGTATGCCATTCATTCACTCATACAGTCAACCAGTCAGTCAGCCAGTCAGTCAATCAGTCAACCAGTCAGTCAGCCAGTCAGTCAATCAGTCAACTAGTCAGTCAGTCTTTCTGTCTGCTATTCATTCAATCATTCATTCAACAATTCATTCATTCAGTCAGCCTGTCTGATAGTCAGTCTATCTGCTATTCATTCATGCATTCATTCATTCATTCATTCATTCAGTCTGTCTGCTATTCATTCAGTCAGTCATTCAGTCAGTCAGCCAGCCAGTCAATCAGTCAGTCAGTCAGTCAGTCAGTCAGTCAGTCAGTCAGCCAGCCAGTCAGTCAGTCAGTCAGTCAGTCAGCCAGTCAGTCAGCCAGTCAGTCAGTCAGTCAGCCAGACAGTCAGTCAGCCAGCCAGTCAGTCAGTCAGCCAGCCAGCCAGCCAGCCAGTCAGTCAGTCAGTCAGTCAGTCTGTCTGTGTGCCTGTATCTGTGTGTCTCTGTATGTCTGTTTGATTGTTTGCCTGTCTGTGTCATCGTGTCAGTTTGCCCTTCTCAGTCCTTGCCCCAAGTCTTTCAACGGTCTGCTCAAAGCAAGACCTGGCTTCGCTAGACCTGCCGACTTGTCAAACTCAGTGCTTCGGCCTGCAGTAGGCCGACGGGTGAATAGACTCATTTATGCCTGTCAGTCAAGTGTCAAACTGTCAATCACTTCGCACCCTGCAATCATATCATCAAGATTCCTCTTGGGAGATTCATCGGAAATGATTTCCAGCAGGACTGGTAAGCTCCCGTATCAATTCGCCTGTCGGCCACGTTTAAAGTAACGCCCATAGCAGTGTTGAACTCGATACTTTTCTTCGGTCTGGATATTGGTTGAAATACCTAATTTAATCTAATCTAATCTTATATAGGCCTAATTCATTCTGATGGCTTCCATAAGGCCCCATCGAAAAATGGTTGAGAAAAGTGTTTTTCGTCTTAGCTCGATTTCACCGTCTTCCAATGTGTCCTACATCGTATAGGCTAATCAGACTGAATGACTGACTAGCTAGCTGGCTGGTTGACTTATTAACTGACTGCATAGCTGGCTGACTGGCTGACTGACTGACTTCTCGACTAACTGGCTTGCTCGCTGACTGGTTGAATGACTGACTGGTTGACTGACTGACTGGTATTTGGTATTGAGGTTGGCTGGCAGGCTGGTTTGTTGGTTGGCTTCCTGACTGAATTACTGATCTGATGAATAACGTTTGTATACTATACTCTTAGGCCTAATTTATTAATGGTAATTACCTAACGCACCTTATTCGTTGCATGCAAATAAATTCTAATAGCTTATTTAAAATGCAAATACAGTTCTGAAACAAGAAGGGCATCGACCCCGTTAAGAAATTGATACAAACGACCTGATGATGATGATGATGATGATGATGACGACGACGACGATGTTGATGATGATGATTATGATGATGATGTTAATGATGACGACGACGACGATGATGAATGATGATGATGATGATGATGATGATGATGATGATGATGATGATGATGACGAATGATGATGATGACGACGACGTTTATGATCATGGTCATATTCTATCTCCGTGCATCTACCAGCGGGGGTCAGCCAGAGGCTAAACAAATGCGCTATATCAGTTTCCAAATACATGCATGTGTTGCTCTGAGAATGCATGCATGCATAAATACATGCATACACACATACTTACATAGACTAAATACATACACACATACACAATAATGCATATCTACATACACACATGCACACATACATACACACATGCATACATAGACACATGCAAACATACACAAATGCATATTTACATGCACACGTCATAAGTACATAATACAGCCTCGCGCATACATAAAAAGCTCCACCTATGCAACACCAGCCTCCATCTAGCGACTAACAATATGCTAATGAGGTAGGCTGTCAACAAAAAGGTTTTCTGCCATTGTACTAAGCTAAGCCGCATGACTACGTCGTGCTAGCTTATCGCCACAGTGCAGATCTAGGTCAGGTAGAAATCTAGTATGGTTCGGTTCATTCGTTCCGCCTCTCTGGCTCTACCTGTACGCTCTGTACCTGTACGCCCTGTCACGCCAAGAGCGTACACAAGATCACCTGTATTCGCAGGTGTTGCGCCTGCTGACGTACGCCTGGATTTAAATAGACCGTGATAGGTAAGGTGTACAGTTCTGTCTTTATTATGTTGTCTGAACATTATTCGTGGCATAGGGCCTACATAATCAGCTGTAGAATGGTAATTGAACTGGTAATGTAAATGTAAATTTCCGAAATGTTATAAGCGCCACATACTGTAAAAGCCTCGTCAGGGAGACCAGCGTAAACAGCGGTGTTATATGAAATTGTGTCATTAAGAGCCATGCAGTTTGGGCGGTTACGGTGCCAGAGGTCAGAATCAGTGGGCCAGGCCGGGCAGATGACTTGGTGTTACGGTTGAAATGGTTGGTGATGATGGTCTTGGGATGGTGTGGGATCATGGGATGGGAGCCAGGATGGGATAGCTGGAAACGTTAGGTTTTAAGTCTTGAGTGAAATGCTGCTGGAGAGTGGAGTGAGTGACTTCCATAATGGACGATTCAAAATGGTTCTGCTTAGGCTTAGTAGCAAAATACTGGAATATTCCATCAATAATACTGACAGTGACATTTGGACCACTATGGCAAAGTGCCACTTCTGCCAAGTTGAGACCAGCTGTGGAATTGTAATTATAATTAGTTACTTCTATAGCGCTAGTAGATCAGTCCATGAAGACAGAGAGGGAGTCTATGAAGGAACAAAATCACTGGGGGACAGAGTGGGACTGTCCCTAAAAGTTTTGACTGGGGCCTATCTGTCCTCCAAAAATGTAATATCCGGCCCCCCAAAAAATTGTTCCTCCCATTTTATTTCTTGACCGCATCTTCTTTGACCGATTTTCTTCCTTCACCACTTGTCTTCACCCATTTTCTACCTTGACCCATTTAATTCCTTGATCCATTGAATTCCTTGACCCGTTTTGTTCCTTCACCCATTTTATTGGACAGTGCACTTAGAATATAAATTCACTTGTGTCTAAGGGACGGACTGCCGGAAGAACTTTGCCACTGCCTTATAGGCCTACTTGAATGGTGCCAGTCCTAAGCCTAAAAAACAGGAGGGCGACGCTAATCATCATCGTTATGACACAGACTGTCGTTAAACAACAATAATTCCCTTCTTGCAGGAACAGTGGGGTCTTGTTTCCAGGGTAACGCATCTTGTGTTGACAACTAATCGCCATTTCCAGAAGTCTACAAATTGGTCTTTGAATCCGAACACAGACAACGAATTGCTTCTATTGATGCCTTGTGCATAAGACACCGGCGCAATAGAAGTTGCAAATTACAATAATTACAAGATTTGCAAACGGCCAACAGTCCTTGTACATTTGCAATTACTGTTGTAATATTTTAGAGATTTCCATGTAGCGTTTCGTCGTCTGGCTATGTCAACCTCTCAGCTGGTCTCCCATCTGAAAGAGAACCTCCTAACGTGCATCATCTGTGAGGACCATTACGTCGACCCTCGGACCCTTCGCTGTCTCCATTCCTTCTGCCTTCGCTGCCTCCAGCAATGGTCGGCCAACCATGGATCCGGGGAATCCGTCCAGTGTCCCTCCTGTCGCCAGGTCACCGACCTCGGATCCCTCGGAGGTGCGGAAGGCCTTCCAAGGTCGTTCTTGCTGGAAAACCTTCACGAGGTAGTCCAGCGCTTCCAAGAGGTACAGTGCATCGACGAACAGATGCAGTGTTTCAACTGCACCGTATCCAACGTCTGCAAGGCATGCAATATCTCTCTATGCGACCACTGCACCGAAAGGCACAAGCAGGACCCGGCGACACGGGAACACCGGACGATCCCTCTCCCCGACAGTCAGACGACCCGACGGGAAAGGACCGGGTCGAGCCACCGCCTGTCTAGATCAGTGACCACCGTCGACACCCAGAGCGGACTCAGTTTCCAGGGACTGTTTCGGAGATCGCGGAGTTCAGATCGGGCGAAGGGGTCGTCGAGAAATCGCGTCTCCTCAGAGTTGTCAAGGAGTGCGGAGAGGGAGACGACGAGACCGGCGTCTTTCCAGTCAAACAATCCGGTGGCAAACGGTCGTTGCTCCTACCTGGTTCAGCCGCGGCTGAGACACACCATCCGCGGGAACAGTCGGTCCGTCTGGGGAGTGGCCCTGCTCTCCAACCGGGTCTACGTCATCACGTACTGCGCTTCGAGCATCGACGTCTACGACGCGTCCAGCTACGACCGGGTTGGATCGATATCCGTCGACGGTCTCAAGGACCCGTGGGACATGGTCTCCTGCTCCAGGCAGGGCAGTCTCTACGTCTGCGACTGGCGGAGCAAGTGCGTCTTTGCGATCCGACCGGGCGACTACGACGACCGTGAGGTGATCCGGACCAAGTGGGTCCAGATGGAGCACCGTCCGAGGGGGCTGACCGTCTCCGGTGACGGGAGGGAGGTCCTGCTGGTCTGCGCTGACTGGCGGAAGGAGTCGTCGAACGATAGCCTGAGGGTTTACGACGGGACTGGGGTGAAGCGACCGAGGGTGACGCGGAAGGTCCGGCTGTCGGAGTTCGGGTCCGTGTGGCAGGCGGTTCACGAGCCCGGATCGGATACGTACCTGCTGTGTCACGGTGGACGGTGGGACCGACAGCATAGGGTCTGTCGAGTGGACTGTGATGGAAAGATGATAGCCGTGTATGGAGGAGCTGCAGGACATGGGAGAGAGCAGCTTAACATGCCGGCGTCAATTTCAGTTGATTCTCAGGGACAGGTATGGAAATGGAGGTTTCCTTTGTCCTATGCAGTCACTTATTATCCGAAGGTTGGTGACGCCAGAGGTACTTACCTTTATCTTCTCTCTCATTTGAGACTCTCTGCAGCAATGCGGATACTAGACTCTTTGCCTGTATTCTGCACAATCCCTGTAATGTATTGCATAAATTGTTACCGCCGATCAAGCAATCGCGCTACTCCCTGCGACCACGGTCCCATAACCGTGAGCTTCCCATGTTTGACAACCTGACTCAGAAATGCTTCCTTGCCCGGATGCATACAAATAAACTATGTTTTCCCTAGATCTGGCTATTTAAACCCTTCATTTCCCCTATGACTAGCCCTAGCTCTTCTTCGTCTATGTTCCTCTGATGTACAATAAAGCTTCTCATTCAATTCATTGGTTGCATATATAAATAATTTTTGTTTATTTGTTTGAATGTATTAATCTTGCCATGTACAGTGCTGTGCGTTTGCTAGTGCTTTTCAATAAAGGATATACTTACTTACTTACTTTTGTAGTAGCCAGTCCATCATTACATCCTTCTACGAAAAGATGGTGTTGCAATAATGCTATGCTGTGATCATTGTGTGGATTCTGTGTTTTGCCTGCTCTTGTTCAAATGTAGTTAAATTTAATATTTTGAATAGCGGTGCTTCACGGAAACTCATTCGAGATATGAAGCCTAATCAACACACGCCTTTAGACGCTACCAGAACGACTGGCTGGTGCACTGAACCTTATAAAGTTCTAGCTGAGAAATGTTTTTCATTTCTATTGTGCAACAAATGATCGAAATGTAAACACATGTGCAATGTCTCTAACAACTGTTCAAATAGTCGGCTTTGTTATCCTTATATATTATGTTATCTAACGGTGGACTAAATTTGACAGCTATTTTTTCATAAATAGAATAGCGTAGGTATTCAAAACTGTATCCAACGGTGGACTAGATTTTTTCACAGCCATATTTCTAATACGGTAGCGTAGGCCTATGTATGTATTCCAGTCTATATGCAATAGTTGACTAGATTTTACTGCCATATTTCTCGGATGGAACATGAACTCGAGTGAAACATGACTCTGAATTGTCTATGTCAAACAGATACTTGTTGCTGACTTCAACAACTCTCGTGTTCATCTGCTCAGTCCGGACTTGATCCTTCAGCGACATCTCTTAAGCCATCTGGACGGACTGGATAAACCGCGAAGACTGTGTCTAGACGAAGATCGAGGTCTCCTCTTTGTCGGACAAGAGAATGGTGAGGTGAAGATCTTCGATGTGGCTGAACCGAAATCAATCACCACAGTTCCATACTTTGGATTTCAGAGTCACTGAGGTAGGAAAAACAAAAAAGCTGCGGATGTTCTACGTATGGGCCGGGATTTGGAATTAACGAAATGGACGTTGTATCCTGTAAGTAATGAAGATATTGCGGAAGTTGTATTTGGTAATTAAGGCAGGGATTTGGGATGCTAACATTCTCCTGCATACAGTAAGTAACTACCAGAATTTCGGATGATATAATTGGTAAAAAGTAGAAGTTCGAATTTTGGATGCTCGAAGTTTGTATACAGCATATAGCAGTCAGGATTAAGATGTTCGAAAGTTACATTGTATTCTGTAGGAAGGGATTATGCTTTCGTAGGATATAGTAGGCCCATATCACTACTCTCTTGCCGACAATACACTGGCTAAGTTTAGATGTCAAAGTAAGATTTCAGAATGACGGGTAAGAAGTTTTAACTGTGCTGAGTTCTGCAATAAAACGTAAGCTATCTTAGCCAGATCACTGTGGTAGTGGTAATTGGTAACCTTTCAAGGAAGCTTCACTGATTAGGTGTTTCTTGGATGGCGACAGAGCAAGAGAGGACTTTCGTAATCGCAATCGTAAAATACCAAACCGCTGCTTTTAACGCAAAGCGCAGGGAACCAGCTTATTCACGAACGCTGCGTCTTGTCAGAGGGGTTGTCAAACAGGGGCGTAAATCACGGAGGACAGAGGGGACTGCTCCCCAAAAAGTTTTGACTGGCGCCTATCTGCTCCCCGCCAAATGCAAAATCCGTCTTCCGAAAAAATCTGTTCCCCGAAAGTTATGTACAGATTTTGGCCTCTGTTGTCAAAAGAGACGTAGTTATGAATCAAGTGCTGTTTCCAGAAGACCCCAGGAGAGAAGCGGTTAGAGGAGTTGGTAAGGTGGGTTTCGTTTAGGATTATAGGCTAGGGGTTGATCAGGAGCAAAATGCATCCCGTAAATGTATCATGAACCACTTCTGCCCACATGAAACCCATATAGGACCCATATTCCCATATGGGGCCCGTGTAGAGGCAAAATTGGTCCCATATAGAAGAGCAGGCTCATCATCCCACGGTCCCACCGACAGTGCACTCGATATAGCTGAGTTGACTATGGGCGGACGTGGTCCCATATAATGCCCATGAAAATGCTGGCGGGACAATTGGTCGGATAAGATTGGTGCATATTCTTTGTTAATGCAAAATTTGTTGTTTTGAACTTAGGTCTGGATGACATCGCTGAGATGAAGTGGTCCGGAAATTTGCAATTTTGCGAGCTTCGTAGAGTAAACATTATGAGGAGGATTCGGTGGATTTCTGCCTACAACTGAGAAAGGAACAAAATGTTCTGTCAAGAACTGCAAAATATTTCTACCACATGTTTCTACCATGCTCAGTTTCTGTAAAATTAATGTTGTTACATGGATGTTTGTCAAATCAAATATTACAATAAAATTAAAAAGAACTGCTTTAACTCTTGGGTCAAAAGATGATAAGATGCCTGATTTTCTTGTTGTAATCTTCATTGTAGTCATATATTTTTTGCATTATTTCTATTTTACGACTTTTGTTTAACCTAATGTGTAAAAACTGCTGTGAAATGTTTTAGAACCGGGTAGACGTTTGTCAGACCATTTGTAAACAAGGGGCTGGTTACCTATGTCTCAACGCATTGAGTATAAGGTTCTAACTCTTATGCGAAATTGCCTAGTTGGAACAGCGCCTCCTACCTCAGAGCCTTGTGTATCTCTGTCTCATATATTCCTGGTCGCAGGTCACTCCTATCGGCTGCACATGGTGACCTATCGGACTAGGTCGACCACTACCAAGCATAGAAGTTTTTCCGTTATTGGCCTTGCAACCTAGAATTGTCAGAAGTAAGCTAATAAGTCTGCGGCATTCCTTGTTCCGCAAAGCGCTTGAAGTCTGTGTTGTTTTGTTTGATCGTGAGACCTACCTGCTTGGTCTGGAGCGCTGCTGGTGAGTTTTTTCTTGAAGTTGAGCTTTTAACATTTTCATTTATGTTATGTTATGTTAAAACGTTGAGGTTTCGCTGTAGATAACCCGATATCGTTTTCTTGGGTGGATTCAAAATGACAAAATATTTTTAGAAGAACATTTCTTGTAGATAAAATTATATTTATTTTTTGACCATGGTTAATTTACACAGTAAAATTTTGAGATATTTTAATGATTGTTTTGTTTAAACCATAATAATACTTCAACACAGTCAGCCGTTGAATCATTTCAATGATATTTTAAATATCGACCTTCTTTCTCAAATCCAACAAATCTTCCATCTTCATCGCGTATTCTTTAACTAAATTTATATAATCCAATTAGCATATTTTTTCATATCTAGGCCTACTGATAGTCCAGCAGAAACTTGACCACAGACATAAGTGTGTACCCAGAAATTTAATTAGAAACTACGTTTAAGAGCCATGCCAAACAAAACCAGAGCCCAATTAGTCTATTGACTAAAGGATTTGGGAGAGCAAAGAGCTACCCAGCAAGGTGTAAGTGCAAAAAATCCGTTATTTAGGCCTACTAGAGTTTTTTGGATAGTTGAGATCTACAATTAAATCTACAAAACGTGCAATGATTATTTTATTCAAAGAACATCAAACGTGCAGTGATAGTTGCTGTTAAACGACATAACAAAGATGATTAGGCTTGGGATTAGCACTAGGCCTACCTGATCACGGTGATGCGATCTACTTCAGCCAGGTTCGCTGGTTGATGAAGACAGCCACACTACACAGATTCTGATCACTGAAGGATGAAGTAAAATCTTTAATTGCATGCAAAGGAAAACGATAATAATAATATTTTCGTTTATTGAAACAATCCGGTTGACAAACCGCAACCGGTTACAGTGTACAATTATGCAATTGAAACAATTCACAAGAACACAAATTACAGAAGACATAAATCTTAACTACTAACAGAACAGACAGCCTGCAATACACGGCGCTAATAGCAGCCTACAAAGCATATCCGCCCTAACGGGGCTCGAACTCGGTACCTCTCGCTCTCTACTCCAGATGTTATCCAATGCGCTATCGGGCCCCTTGAATGACAATTTCTGAATAAAGGACTTCGCATTTTGGGTTGACATAGCTAAATATCTAGCTGGCTTGAATGTCAATCCTCGAGGTAAAGATCAGCTGGTTAACAAAACACATTTTCTCAAAAGATACAGTTATTCAAAAATACATGAGCCTGAAAAAGTCGTCCATTTGCCGACACTGTTGACCAGGTCTACTGAAATGGTGAATCATGCCAAGTAGGCTACTCTGAATTACTTGCAAACCTTTTGAGCGAATTCACACCAGTGGCATAACCAGAGTCAACAAGGAACCCTGTCGGCAGACCAACTCAACATTAATCATTAATTAGGCATTGGTAGATATCAGTTTGACACGTAATACAGCAATCATATATCTTAATATGGACATGATTTAAACGTGCCGAACTGGAATTGTGTGTTTTATTTCGTACTAAATAGTATTTAGCGCCATTAACGGCATCTTGTGGCTGCCTGGGCGGTCAGTGCCCTCCCTTAAATTTACCCCGCGGTGGTTTTATAACACATGCAAACTGTACTCAACATCAACCATGACATTGTCATAATAATTTTTCCTTAACTTTGATTTAGGACGATAACCTCGCAAGATGGCAGAACGCGAAGCTAACCATCGTGATGACCTACCTCTGCATTCGCTAGAGCGGCTAGAGGCGCCACAATCACGAAGAAAAAAGAACAGCCCCATGAGATAACTCCGAGAGGCACCCATGGCTATGAAGTGGTAGCATCTTCATTTTCTTATCCTCGGCATATGAGGGCGGATGGCCATCCCTGTCTCTCGCAGTCTTTGTTTTACATGCTGTTCATGTCGCCCTTGCCGTACAATTTACACCAGCGTAGATATAAAGAAGTTAATGAGTTAGTATGCAGTAGTAGACTAGTATTTTCAGTTTAACGACACTGTGTGATAACGAAGATCTTTAGTGTCGCCCTCCTCCTTCATCCAGAATGGGGGACTCTGTAAAAATGGCTGCTATAGGTGGCGCCAGGATGGGATGCCGTTTGGCTACTCTAGGTAACAATGTGTGCTCTGTTGTGCGGTAGGTTTATGTCATAGACATCTTACATTTAATATATGATGTCTATGGTTTATTTACGCTAAAGTGACTTTACGGAAGTACTGCTTAGACCACATCACATACTGGCGACGCCTATCGCCGCTTAAAGGAACTGCTCACAGAGTCCCCCATTGGGACTGGCACCACCACTGGACCGTGTGTGGTGCCACCCAGCGAACGCAGCTGATGCTGTATATGATCATGTGCCTGATGCCGCGATTACGAAAGGCAGACAGAAATATAGGTAATCCTAAAATGTATGCAATAAAAGTAAATTTTTACTCATGCATTGTCCATCGAAGCATTAAATGTCTGGTGCTGATTTAGCTTAACATTTATTAGAACTGTTCGGACAGTATATTGGAAAGCACAAAGCAGATTTTAGAGGTCATCTGCAGTATTTCTATGTGTCGTGGTCATAAAAGCTATTTTAAAAGCTATTTTTATGAATGTCTTGTTGAGACTTTTCTCGGTGTGTTTTCATTAATTTATGATCATTTTGAGATATTTTTAGTGATGAATTTTTGTGATATATTCACGACGGTTATTGCGCTTGTGATTTAAGAGATGAGATATTAGCTATGTCTTTCGATTAAGTTTTAGTTACTAGAACGACGCTTGCTATATTTAGACGCAATATTGCTGGCCAAAGGCGCTGCTCTTCCAATAAGCAAATCGCCCACGCTTCAAATTCGCTGAGTTTGTTTTTAAGAGATATATATATATATATATATAAATATATATATATACGATATATATATATATCTTTTCTTTTGGTTCTCTGCCTTGCTAGGCAGGTTCGTACGTCCAATTTCGCCAATATATATATATATATATATATATATATATATATATATATATATATATATATATATATATATATATCGTAATAATAACCCCTAGAGCAGTGCTGTCCAACCTTTTTGACCCCGCGTGCCACCGAAGAAGTAATTTTTGAAGCCGAGGGCCGCACCAGCCAACTCAAAAGCAGCGACTAAAATTTATTTAAAATTATTAACTATATCATAATTAATTATGGAGTTATAATAATGAATGCGTCTTGGGAACTGGATCTTGTGTACACATTGTCAAATGGTAAGCCAAGTTACGAACGAATAGCTATGCAAGTAGGCCTGTGACTGTCTTTTACTTCATTTTAACAGAAATTGCAAATATTTAGTGAGCTGCGGCGGGCCACTTAGAATCTGCCGGCGGGCCGCATGCGGCCCGCGGGCCGCGGGTTGGACAGCACTGCCCTAGAGAGAGAGAGAGTTCTAATGACATCTAGCAGAAGTCACTGTCTGCCCGGCTTCCGGATCATAATCTCACTATTATATGTTCCGGAAAGCAAAGCTACGAATGAGTTCGAACACAAACACACACACACTGACACACTGACACACACAATATATATATAGTCTATATAAATATAAATATAAATATATATATGCATATTATTCTTATTGTTGCTGCTGTACGCGTGAGATTAGATGATGACAAGTTTAACAGGTGTCGAATTTAACTGTATGGCAGCCTGCAAGGCGCCTATCTGTCGTATTGCTTATTTTACAGTCATCCCCTAAAGAGTTGGAGGCTGAGTCAACCTTGGGGCTAGCGGGTATCGAGCCATCGAACCCACGTCCTTCTGATCTTCGTGTTAGCGTGCTACTATTCCACCATCTTCCCGCTGTGCTGTTGTTGTTATTACTTTTATAATTATTATTGTTATTATTGTTATTATTATTATTATTATTATTATTATTATTATTATTATTATTATTATTATTATTATTATTATTATTATTATTATTATTATTATTATTATTATTATTATTATAATCATCATCATTATTATTATTATTATAATCATCATCATTATTATTATTATTATTATTATTATTATTATTATTATTATTATTATTATTATTATTATTATTATTATTATTATTATTATTATTATCATCATCATCATCATCATCATCATCATCATCATCATCATCATCATCATCATCATCATCATCAATACTTTATTCACCACTGCTTCTCCAGGTACCCTACTACGACTGCCACTATTACGAATATATTCGTATGGGTCTAATCATCATCATTATAATAGTTACAATCATCATAACAATGACCCGGGTCATTATCGTCATCATCATCACCATAATCCACTAAGCGCCCGGAGTCTGCCCACAAGTTCAGATTGATATAACAGGCGAGTTTAACCTTATTATCCTTTATGTTGGTCTAACGGTTCGACATACATGCGCTAAAGCAATTACAGATGTGGGAGTGTGTTTGTGTAAGGGTTTCCTTATCTCTAACGCCGGATGGCCATAGGGACCAACTATAGGCGCAATTTTGCGAAAGGCATGCAGTTTTTAGATGGACGAGAGACTGCTGATAAATGGTCCAGAGTGGAGTAGATGGAGGAGGAGGGATAGCTCTATTTATATTGAACGTCCTTGCTGGAAAGAAAACAGTAGCCACACTATCGATCTTGCTGTGCATTTAGGTTTATTGAGAGTTGCTGTGAAATTCGCAGTAATCTTGTTTACTTCGGGAGGGATAGTCTAGTGGTGGCGTGATGGACTGTCAATCGAGAGGTTGGGGTTTAATACCCACTAGGGCAGAAATATTTCTGCTTCACCGACGCCCCCTAGCCAACTCACTGTGAGTACATTGACCGTGTACTGTCGGTGGAAAGATCAAGCAGCTAGAGAGAGGACTAGCTACCCGCCCTCTTATGACGAGGCTAAGAAAATGAAGTCGCTAGCGCTTGATACGTATAGGTGTCCCTCACGATAGCTTAAGAGACGTCTTCTTCCGTTTTTTCGCAGTGAACTGCGGAAAGTTCCTAGAAATGCGCTTAATGAAAGCCTAGACACATCGGCTGTATACATACAATACAGTACAATGCAACAAAATATAGTGCAGTACAAATACAATTCTAGGCACTCGAATACAAAATTACACGCACACGCACACACACACACACACACACACACACACACACACACACACACACACTTGGAACACTGCCTGCTGTAGATCGCAATAAGTTCTAGAGAGTTATAGTGTCGGATAGCGTGACAAACAGAGACAGAAAGAAACCGACAGACAGACAGACAGACTGACAGAAAGACAGACAGACAGACATACAGAGTCTAAGTGATTCTGCCAAACGACTTGGCCCTCGTTATAGATCCGGCTTCCGTATATATGACCAGATGACAAACCCTAAATCACGAAACATAAAAGTCGCCTTTATTCTCAGTCACTAACGACTGAGAGGAAATGTAACATCGTCACCGTTACACAGGGTCCAAGTATCGCTAGTCACGAAATGACACCGACAGAACACGTCTTCGTAGCTGTGTTGTATCTAGGTAAATATGTGTATGTATGCATATGCATAAATACATACACACATGCATACGTACAGACGTACAAAGATACGTAGTATACACTGCCTTATTGTGACGCGACTCGACTACTGCAACTGTATAATCTATTGTCTCTCTGAATGCCTGCCTACTGCTTCCTCTAATTAGACTAATGCACCAGGAAGCAAGACTTTTGTCTTGGACTCTCGTAGCGAGAATATATTACACCTGCTGTTCGATATATACACTCATTACACTGGCTTCCTGTTTGTGAGCGTATCCGCTTCAAGCTGGCATCCTCATGTATAGAGCACGTGCAGATCACCTGGCAACCTACTCATCTTCCATGGTAACACCTTGTAACTCTGTTAAAAGATGCTCCTCTCTTCGATCAACATCTGCTATAGAATGTATGTTGTTCCTGGTAGGCCTACACTTCTTGTCTTTGGCCGGCGTTCATTCACAGTTGCCGGTCCCTCCATCTGGAACCTCTACGTCCTCAACTCCTCATGCTATCAACTCTCCTACCGATAGACTGTCTTTTGATCTAAACTGAAAACTTACCTCTTTCAGTCTCCTTGTGACCCTTATTGGTTGCCCGGCTTCAACGTGCACTGCTGAAATTGTACAAGGACTCCACTATCAGACTACCGCTGTATTGTATTGTATTGTATTGCAAAGATACATACATACATGCATGCATACATACATACATACGCATATACATACATACATAGCTACATACATGTACATATTGTCGTTCAGATGGTTCCGCGACAACTCGTCTACAGACATTTCGTCTACAACACTTCGTGTACCGACATTTCGTCTATACAAGTGTATCTTTATCCATTAGGCTAATCAACAGAGGCCGCTTTCTTGTAGTTTCGCTAAAGCGTGCTAAATATTCTCAGCAATCCAGCTTCTAATTACTGAAAAGATTATTTTTATCAATCCAGCTTCTATTGAATGGAAACTTAGTTTCATCCAAGCATCCAGCTTGGTTTCCAGCTTCTATTTACTGGAAAAATTATTTCGATCAATCCAGCTTCTATTTCAACACAGGAATGTTTTCATCAATCCCATTTCCATTTAGGGAAATAGTTTTTTTGCATCAATCAAGCTTCCATTTAAAGTGACAATATCAAATAACTTTGTAGACGAAGTGTCGTAGATGAAATGTCTGTAGACGAATTGTCGTGACACCAGTTCAGATAGAGTCTTTAGGAACGGTCGTTATACTTGCATGACATATAAGTCGCGGTTTGATCTGATTTATGACTTTGTCTTTTCCCACATTGTGTGATCGACCAACTGCTTCTCTTCCTACATGCCAAGTACAGGCGCTATATAAAAATTGGTTTATTAGATTCTACGCAGACGACGGCACGTTGGGGGAAAAGAAAAATATATAGACACTCCCTCTTTATATATATATATATATATATATATATATATATATATAATGTTAAATCACATCAAGTATATTTAAGCGTATATGTGCAAATGTGTATGTACACACATATACATACATATATACATATATATATATATAATATATTGATATACATACACAGCGCACGTATACATATGCATATTCTACTACATATAGTACATACACTTAAA